>CM031237.1:335822510-336317510 GCA_018340775.1 Taxus wallichiana var. yunnanensis | reverse complement strand
ATCACTCTATCTCTCCATTTTCAAAGTGAGTAATAAATAATTCAAATATGTATTAAATCATTCAGGCTCCTTCTTACCCTAGAATACCTTCTCACCTCAAAATTTGGGGTTCCTTATTAGTAGAGTACCTGAACCAACCCCTTGGACATATTTCCATTTGTAATTTCCTCTAACACTCTTTATTCTTTCTTTGATTCCTCTTTCTAATCTTGTAACTCGATCTTTATACATGACTTTTTATTAAAGACAATATCTCTAAACTAAAATATTTTCTTTTCAATAAGACTCCAAACATGGAAACCAAAGTCATCCTCACCATATCCAATAAAGGTACATTTCTTAGACTTAGTCTCTAACTTGGTCCTATCATCTTTATCAATGTGAACAAATACCTCACATCCAAATACTCTAAGAAATGAGCAATCAATTTTCTTACTAGACCAAGCCTCCTCAGGTATACCTCCATCTAAGGCCATAGAGGGTCCTTTGTTAATCAAATAAATATTTTTGCTTACCGCTTCCACCCAAAACATGAGTGACAACCCTACATGTAACCTCATGCACCTAACATGCTCCATGATTTTCCTATTCATCCTCTCTGACACTCCATTTTCCTGTGGAGTCTTTAGAACCATCCTTTACTCCTGTGGATCCCATTTACTAAACAATAATCAAGAAATTCATTGCTGCAATACTCCCCCATTATCGACCTGAGATATTTCAACTTGAGACATGTTTCATTCTCAACCAAGTCTTTCCATCTTTGGAAATTTTCAAACACATCATATTTATTTCTAATGCAATATACCAAAAATTTTCTAGTTGTATCATCAATGAAAGTGACATTATTACATTAACCACATATAGATTTTACCTTATCTACCCCCATTACATTTGCATGCACTAACTACAAATAACCCTCCTTCCTAGTAGGTCTACCTTGAGGAATCTCACCCACTTTTGTTTACCATAACATAGTCCTCACAGAAGTCCAAATCTAACTCCTTTAATCTGGGCAAACCTATCCTTTATAATCTGCATTCCCTTATGATTAATATGACCTAGTCTCGGTGCCACAAAGTATCATCTCCATCTGCAGCAACTAAATTACAATAATCAACATCATTGGTTAAATATAAAGTACCGGTTTTCTTACCTCTTGCAAAAATAAGAGCTCCATTGGTAACCTTCTAAGAATCTGCTGAAAACTTATCGTACATCCATCACTACCCGAATTAACCACTGATATCAAGTTTTGCCTCAACTTAGGCACATTCCTGATGACCTTAAGTAGCCTTGTGTTTCGATTCTACATTTTCACCCAAACACAACCTTTACCTATTATGTTCATGGTTCATCATCACCAAGATATACATGTCCAAAATATCCTTGAACAAAATCAAGGTAAAGTAATGTCTATGTGGGGTGGCATAGAAATAATCCCTGAATCTAACACCCAAGACTCAACAATATTATCTAAAGAAAGAGTTAAGGAATCCTTACAAACGTCACCGCTACCACATTTACCTCTTTATTTTCCTCCTTGTTATTCTTATCCTAAAGAGCCCAACAATATTTCTTAACATGACCAACCTTCCCACAGCAAACATTATAACATGCACTTGGAATTTGACCTTCCATGATCATTCGACTTCCCATAGGTTACCTTTCCCTATTTATTTTGTCTACCTCTACTCTCCATCCATCAAAGTGTTTCTAGAAGTAGAATAATCTCCAATGTTCTTCTTTTACATTTCCTTGCATATGATCACACCTATTACATCCTCAAACTTCAACTTTGAATTATTAGAGACTCGAATTACTTACAACCATAACCAAGTTGTCCTAGCTATCCCGTAAGGAGCAAAAAATCAAAAAATCCCTAACCTCATCATCAAAGTCAATTTTTATTGAGTTTACATACTCACAACCATATTAAATTCATTAAATGATCAAAACATAACCATTCTCGAGACATCTTCATATTAAATAATTTTTAATCAAAAATATTTTATTAGAGGAAGAGAGTTTTTCATATAACTTCCCAACGCACTCATGAGACATTGTGTGGTCTTCTCTGCGATATGTTGAAAGAAACTCAAGATGTAAGACATAGCCTAATTTCCCAAGTTCCTCTCTACCGAAACTCCCAATCCTCATCCGACATGGGTGTAGGTTTCTTTACTTTTCTAGCCATAGGAACATAAAGGTTATTCTAATAGAAGTAACCCTATATTTTCATCTTCCACAAACCAATGTTCTTCCCATTTAACTTCTCCCCTTGATCCGCCCTCATCCTTCATAACACCCACTCAAGCTAAAATTTCCCTGTGATTTACCACTTCAGCAAAAAAAACCACCAAATCTCTAATACCACTTGTTAGGAATTAGTGAACAAATATATGGAAACAATTCCTCAAATCAAAACAATAGAAACTATTTAGCAGAATCAAACTTGTAGAAATATAATAGCATAAATAAATAATGCACAAGAGAAGACAAGACAAGATTTAACGTGGTTCACCCAATGTGGGCTACGTCCACCAAGAACTTGCTCAGATTTTAGTATCAACAAGAGTAAAACAAATCCCATAGTATTCTCTCATTTATGAACTCAAAACAGAATTCCAAAGATGCTAAACCACATCTAAACAGCAATTGATACCTTAATTGCTCAATCTTGATCACTCTTGATCACCTCTTGATCACTACGACTCAAGACCTCTTTAACACTCAAGACATCTTCAAGATACCCGAACACCTCTATTTATAGGATTAAAATCCTTTTAAGAAGTCCTAAAGATGACCCTATAAGTTTGAAAGTAACTTCCCATGGCTGAAAATTTCATGGCATTGACACCAATTAACAACAAATTAACAACAATGTCATAGCAACGCGTCACAACATCAAAACAACAAACGACTCAAGGATGCTCCGAATTTCTAAACTTAATGATTCAACTCAAACACTTAAATACTAATTCCAAAAGACCAAAAAAATGGCTCCATACCCCAACACATGGCTTCCTTCTTTCATTTATGCTCCCATAAAATTATAAAACAAAAACAAAAAAATAACCAAATAAGCCAAAGCAAAATAATAAGAAGACTCCATAGAGATGATTAGGGTTAGTTTGAATCCCTAAGATCTAAAGGCCTATATTTAATCCATCCAATGGCTAAGAAACATCCCTACAAAAGTTAGGTGACAAATAGGTGCAAATATGTTTTAAACAAAATGCATGGGTAAATTTTCAATGAGGCCCTTTAAGTGGTGGAGTTAAATTTATTTTGTAACCATAATTTTTAGTTCGTAACTCTTAAAATATAAATGCCCTTGACTCTTGTATTTTATTAAATCAATTTACTCATTAGTAACTAGTCAATATTTAAAGTAAAGATAAAATTTAATTGTATTTAATTTAATGGGAGGGTGAATCTAGATTTTCCTAGAATAATAATTCATTAAATGGCATTTGGAATTATGTAACTAAATTAAATAAAGATAGTAAGTACGGAATTTTAAATCGAAATGGAGTTTAAATAATATTATTTAATTGTGAATTAAAATGAATAAATTATTAACCTAGAAAACAACTAAAATGAACTGAAGGTTACCCCGTTGTAATCAGTTTTAAAAAATGAATTTTTATTTTATAAATTTTCCAATTTAACATTTGGGTTGTCTTGGGATTTGTGTGGGAAATCTTTGGGCATTACAATTGGTATCAGAGCCGTGGGTTCAACGCTTGAACCCCAAGCACACTTAGAAACATGAAACATAAACAAGTACACCTAACACAAATCTAAACCTTGAACATACAAGATTATATCATATTTTTTTAAAACATAGAAAATTTATAAAAATGAAACAAAAATTAGATGATGATGAACTAACTCTCTCCTTGTATGTGTAGGAGGTGTGAACTAGACAAGGGGTTCCTACACATGGACCTATACCTCCACCCCAAATCAGGTTATAACAACTATTTTGCCTCAGATAATGAAGACTCTACATGATGTTTTTTATTATTGGCAAATATTTTTTTTGGGAAGGAACCATACCCTTATACAAAAGGCTCACTAACAAGATTTAACAATATCACCACTATAAATAGAGATTGAAATAAAGACTTTACAATATATCCAAAATGTAAAAGAAAATTTGCCAAGAAAAGTACCAAAACTTACGGAAAAGCATCCTGAAATGGAAGATTTAGCATCAATCGCATCAAGGGGCACACCATCATAGAAATGGACAACCAATAAATAGTTGTATAACAATAGTCTACCTAGGTAGGAGGAACAGTTTTCTTAGGATTTTTATGGTGTTGAACCATTTTCCACCCATGATTATTTTCCTGAAGCGGAAGAAAAAATTCCATTGTTTCAACCAGTGTAAAAGTATAATTTTCCAAAGGAAAAGGTGGAAAATTTTCCTTTTCCGCTATGGAAGTGGAAGGAGTAACATTTACCTTCTTGGTTCACATAATCTAAAATTTGTTATCCTCCACTAAAATCTCTCTAAGGGGAGTTTCAGGTACTTCCTTTGAATCAACATTTGAGTCCATATATTCCTTAACTTCAAAGATGAGATGTTCCAAGAGGGCATCTTTCCACCAGTTGTTTCCATTTTTACACTTTTCCATCCCACAAACATCATTTGTGTTTCATGTAGAAAAACAATTTCTACACCTGAAGGGAAAGCCTTCATAATCTAAAGGTTGCATCCAAGTTCTATTTTGGACTTTAAGTTCTATATTAGCAGGGAGATTTATGGATGTGTCAATCTCAACAAGGATTCTAGAAAAGGTTGTGTGTGTGAAATAAGTGGTTTGGGGATCAATAAATAAGATATGACCCAGAGTATTTCCAATAGAGGTTAGACATGTGTGATTCTAATAATTGGAACAATAAATGGTGCAATCAGATCCAAATGACTTGCACGGGAAAATGATTCAGTGAGTAGGTTAAAATATGAGAACCAAGATTTCATAATCAGATAGTGGGACTGGAAAATCCAAATTTTTTAGCAATGTTTTCTTTATCCTTGATTGAAAAAAAACAACAATGAATGTGCCTTTTGCACAGGGATAAAGATCTAACCTTCCAGAGAGGATCGGGATCCAGTGCTCTATGATCTAGTCATGAAGGAGTGGGTAGGCTAGGCCAAAGTCTATTAATCTCCCAATCAGGGCGTGCTCTTGGTAGAAATGATCTAAATCAAGGACTTCTACCCCAAAATAAATGTTAGGGTTGGTCCCAGCTGGGATCATAGGCTTGGGTGAATTACTCCTTTACAGAGATCTCCTACCATTTAGAATGTCCTTAAATGAATCCAATCCATTCGGATAAAAGGATTTTTCAGAACCTTAGCCTTAGAACAAGTGACCTTAGTGATCTCTAGATGTAGATCAATGGAGGATACACGTGGCTCTGGTTGAAGTAATCGAATAAGGGGGTTATATGTTTTATCTAAAACCAAAACATGGTTATTACCGCCATTAGAGAAACCATTCCCAACTGGTGAGGGAGAGCCCCATGGCATCCCCATCTGAAAATCAAGTCATTCCCTTCTCCATTAGGGCTAGTAATGTTGTAATAGGATGTTAATGCCACTATACATGTAGATATTTAAGAGGGATGACCTAGCAGATAGGAAATAAACCCATCGGTGGAGGCTTATCACCTTCATGTCATAGTATTGAGGATAGGGAAGAGAATTCCCACTTGGATTCATTTAGACATGGGTCACCACCTAGGAGAATGAAGATAGAGCTACGGGGAATAGAGATAGGTCTAGGAGCCCTAGCGAGAGAAATGATCGGTAGAGAGACCTAGGGGCCGATTATCAATCGATGGGAAACATCACATTAAAGAGATACTAAATTTACAATCACCTCATTTTAGTTTAGACATGCGGGGATTTAAGGGAGATGCATGGTTGGTTATTTGAGAAAATTCTTCAAGATATACAGCTTTTCTAGTAACATGAAAGATCGTGTAGTCATCCACCTTTTGAGATATAAAGTTTGAGTTCGGTGGAGGGATGACCAGGAGCATAAGCTCTTTGTGGATGCTAAAACAATTACTTAGGAAAACTTCGAGGAGTGTTTCAGAGTAGATATATATCCAAGAGATTCATCTAGCAACAGATCGATGAGTTTCATGATTAGTGACAAACCTCCATGATAGTAAAAAATTATGATGGTAAGATTTTGGATCTACTTTAGTTTGTAAACTACATGTAGGATGAGCGGGATTAGGGTTCACGGAGTTCATCCTAGGCCTAAAATTAGACTTTGGAGGGGAAGTGCTCATTCATTATCCACATACATTATCAGAGGCCATGGAGAAGGACTACATTGTAGAGGAAACTAGGGGGAAGAATTAGCATGCTCGAGACAAAGTGAGGAACCGTATACATCATATGCAGGATAATAGGTCAAGGGGATCAACTCTCCTCTCATGGTGGATACACTTCAGTGTGTAGTCTTCCTTCATGCCTCACCCTCCTTAGTAGTAGTAATAATAGACTCGATTTTTCTACCCTTTCAACCTCCATAATGTCATGATGCTCAGAGAGGGCATAGTATGGACCTCTAGTAGAAGGCCCAATAAGATGTAGGATTCACTTGAGCATAGTTGGTAGGAGTACATGTCCACCGCATCACCCACGAGGTATCTATAACAGATCATCAAGTTCTATAACATGGAATATTGAGCCACCTGGAGGACTATTTACTCAGTGAGAGGACTAGGTAGTTGTTATGGATGCGGTGTGCATGGACATCATTGGAGAGAGTGCCACATAACCCTAATAATCAGGGTAAGGAACCTATTTCTGATCCTATGGTTTGTGACATGGCTAGGAGCCATAAGATTTATGCAATGGTTGAGAACCACTAGAATCATGATGGTAGGTGAATGAGACTACAGGTAGCATTGGTAGGATTTCTACCCCTATCTTATTTGATTTAGGATCTTCAGATACTTTCATTTCTCCATAATTAGTAGAGTGATGTAGGCAGATGGTGGCAGTTAGGTAAGGCCTTAATTGGGATGTTGAGATGGCTTTTGGAGCCAAAATCTCAGTGGAATCCTTAGTTAGGGAGTGTGTAGTGGACATAGGACCCTTCACCATGACTTTGGATATTCATATCCTTCCCTTAGGTTCATATGGAGTTATCTTGGGCATGGATTGGTTATCTGTACATACAACCAGGGTTGTTTTTTATAGTAAGGTTTTATCTTGTGAAAATTATTTGGGTGTGGAGTCAGTGATAGTTTTAGTTAAGAGACTCATCTCTATTCACACTATTTCCACTATGAAGTTTAATCGGTGTGTGTAGCATGGGTGTTTGTTGTATGCTATTACAATTAGTAATAGGTTATTGGATGGAGTTAGTGGACCTTAACTTTATGATCACTCCTTTTTGTTGGATTTTTATGATGTTTTTCCTAGTGAGCTATTAGGGATTTCTCCACCACATGAGATAGACTTTCACATTGATTTGGTTCCAGGAGTGGAACCTATCTCATGCGCCATATAGGATGATCACCCCTGAGCTATGTGAACTCAAGTTCTACTTGAGGTCCTTATAAAGAAAGGCCAAATCCATCCTAGTTTATCCCCTGGGGTGTACTAGTGATTTTTGTAAAGAATAAGGATGGATCCTTGCAGGTTGTATGTCGACTACATGTAGCTGAACAAAGTAACGATCAAGAATTGTTACCCCCTTCCTCATATCGATGATTTTTTGCTTAATTAGATGAAGGTGGCCATAATATTTTCTAGATAGATATTAAGTCCATCTACCATTAGATGAGGATTGGAGAGGAAGATCGGCAATACAAGACATCTTTCCATATGAGATATGGCCACTATGGGTTCACAGTTGTTTCATTTGTTATGACGAATTCCCTTGTAGTGTTCATGAGTTTAATGAATGCAATATTCTCAATGTTTTTAGATCTCTTCATGATCGCGTTTTTCTTGATGACATACTTGATATACTCATGTACACGTGAAGAGAAAAAGGATCACTTTCTTCATTCCTACACAAGTCTTCGTGAGTAGTAGCTTTATGGGAACCTAGAGAAGTGTGCATTCTTCCAATCAGAGGTGTAATATTTGAGCCACATTATTTCTAGGTAAGGTATCGTATTCGATCCTTCAAATATTAGAGCTATTATGGATTGGCCAAAAACCCAGTAGTATGACCGAGGTGCACATTTCATGGGATTAAAAGGTTACTACAAGAGGTTTGTCAGGACTTCTCTTGTCTTATGCATCCCATCACTTTTCTTCAGCAGAAGGGAAGAAGTTCATTTGGTCAGATAGATGTGAGCAAGCCTTAAGAAACTAAAGGAATGCCTTATGAAAACACCCATTCTTATAATGCCACATCTATAGGGAGAGTCCTTCTTATGAACAAATGCTTCTTTGGTAGGATTAGGAGGTATATTGATGTAGGAGGGTCAAGTGGTAGCCTTTGAGTCTCAAAAATCAAGGATTATGAGCTCAATTATACGACTCATGACCTTGAGCTTTCACCAGTAGGGGTGCATGATTTGGTTTGATGGAGACATTTTTTTAGAAGGATATTCATTTTGAGGAAAGACCATTTGAGCTTATGTAACCTCTTTATGTATCCCAATCTCAACACTTGTCAACGGCATTAGATGGACTTTTATATGAGTATGAAATGGAGATATAACATATAAATGGGAAGGAGAATTTGGTTACATGATGCTTTGAGTCAATAGATAAATTTGGTTATGGATATAACAGTTGGTATAGACTTGAGGAAAAAGATTTTGCAGCAGTTTCCTCATGAAAACTTCTACATTTAAGTTAGAGCATAAATCGAGTCTCGAGACCCTTTAGGGGAAGTCGATGGATTTTCATTAGATTTATATGAACTTCTCATACATAGGTTGGATCTATGTACATAGAGAGTGGTGGTTTGGGACAGGATATTTTGGCAGAGGCTCATCATGTACCTTATTCATCCCTTCCAGGGGTGAAGAAGATACACGCCACTTGAGATAGTCGTACCACTTTGAGAGGACTTCAGAGATATGTTTGCTTAGTTTGTGACTAATTTTTTAGGGTTTCAAGGGTGAAGGCTCGATGTCAACATCTATCCGGCCTTTTCTACCCACATGTTATACCAAAGTGGAAATGGGACACCATTTCCATTGACTTCATAGTAGGGCTACCGACATTGATGTACCACCATAATGACATTACAATCATGGTGGATAGATTGATGAAAGTTTCTCATGTTTCTCTACTTAAGAACACCTATAAATCTAGTACAATGGAATGAGTATTTCTTGAATGAGATCATGTTAGACTGCACGGGATTCTATGGAAGCTCATTTGTGACCTTGATCCCTTTTATAGCTCTCACTTTTGGACCACCACGTAGGAGCTCAAGAAAAAGAAGATCAACTGAGCAAACTTATCACCCTAAGAAAATAGATAGATAGAGTGGATGAATTATATATTGGAGGACATGTTTAGGATTAACGTCATCTACCATCATTGAGGTGAAATGAGTACTTGTATTTAGTGTATTTTTCCTACAACAAAAGTTTTCAGATTTTGATTTGCATGCCTCCATTCTAGGAATTGTATGGTAGGGAGTGGAGGACACCGTAGAGTTATGCTCTCTTCTCATTCAGATCTTTGTTTAAAAATAACACTTTAACACTTGGATGAGAGAACTAAGAAATGTATCATATTTTTGGAAAGCATGTACTTACTATAGCTAAAATAGTCTCAACTCCTACTAGTGCATACATTGTAAAATATTTATCAAAATTTGGATTTTCAAGAGTAGGAGCTTGTGTTTTGGCTACCTCATGGACTCTAATCCTTTTAGCTTTATTCTGATCCATGCAAGGCATATCTTTTTTTAAACATTTATTAAAATTTGACTTACGTTTGCAAAATATGGAGCAAATATTCTAACAAATTTGATTTTTTGGTGAGAAAACTCTTATGCTTTCTTGTGATGAGGCAAGGATAGATGTGAAATAGCTTTGATTACGAAAGGATCAATGGCTAAACCTTGTTTAGAGAAAGTATCACCAAGACATGAATGGGTCTTTCTTATTATGAGGCAGGATCAAGAACATGGTCAAATATTGACTAATTATCACAAGTTTTAAATGATTGTATTTGTGCATGTCAAAGGGAAGAATGGAATTATACATTTTGAACCCAAAGTATACATCAAAGGGACCCTTTGATTATTTTAATCATTATAAGTTTATATCATGTGTTTGAACATGGAAGAAGAAAAATCACCTTTCCATGCATTTGTCACATCAACTCAAAAAGATAAATCAATTGATTATTTTAATAATTCAACATGAAGAAATAAGAAGTAAAGGTGTCACATCATAATGTATAGCTATAGAAAAATTAGCATGCTCTTTATAAAGATTAATTGAACATGAAGACAAAGATTAAAATAGAAATTAATTATTCACCCAAAGTTACCTTATTTTATCCAAAAATGCACCATACCCATGATGCGAAATTAGAGGATAGTAAATTAGTTTTACTAGGAGTGTATTTTGAGAAAAGATGATTTTTTATCATTTGTATCACCATTTAAATTTAAGCCTAGTTTATTATTTACTCATTTAAAAAGGATAAAATTACCATCTATGTATAGTTAGACTGTAGTCTAGTTTTAGGGAGTTGAGTGAATAAGTTTTTTCTGCTTTATTGTGTGCATTTGCAACACACGGATGAGGAATTTTGATATACTTGAGTTCTAAAGCCATTGGAAAACATTTTCATTAAATGAGAATCAGTTAATTACCTTTCTATTAATTTTCTTGTGATGTGTATTATAGTATTCATTCTTGTGAATTTTATTCCATGAATTAACTGATATTCCTTATGCTATTTTCCTTGCGGTAAATAGGTGTTTGTGCTTGATTTAATGTGCAATAATTTATTGTGTTATTGTGAGAAATCCCTTAACATAACATTGATTTCCTTGAGATTAGCTGAAACCCATTGGATCATGTGTTTTTCAATTTATTCTCAATATATTGTGCATGTTTCTCATCTAATCCTCATAAATATTGGTATATCACCCCATTTAATACAATTTTATCCATCTCTTTAACCCTCAAACCACACATTTTTAGTTTTAGGATACTCCAAAGAAGGAATCACCTTGTATTCTTGAGATTCACCTCACAATAGGGAGATCCACAACCCATGAGGTGTCTCAATTGTATATGCAAAAGCGAGGGAGAAGAAAAATTATAAGATTTACTAACCCTCAACAAGGTGCACTTCTAAGAGATAATAGGTGGAATAATCAAATTTTCAATAAGATCATTTTTATATTTCTCCCATCTATTCTCATGTTCATGTCAAGTTATAGGAGATATGTTTTGGAGCATTCTAAGTGTTATAATCTATGAAAAGTAATCTCATTCATGTTATTTTTATTCTTTTTCTTGTAGGTATCGAGTGTGTTTTATGTCCTTGTTTGAAAAATTCTGTTGTTATTATTAGATGTATGAAGGCACAAGGATTTGTATTCCATTTCATGTCTTCTATGTAATCAAATTTTTCATTGTAATTCAAAAGGTGTTTGATCAAGGTGTCAAGTATTTTATGATGTGAATTCAATGTTGTTACATCAATTCCTAATCCTAAGTCATGATTGAATGTATCATCAAAGATGTCATGTTTATGGGATTTTCAAGTCAAGAATTCAAATTTTGATGCTATAGAAAATTCTTGTGATCCTCAAGTTACTATCATAAGTATGTGAGTGAGTAGATGGTTTTTTGAATTTTCTTAGCTCAAGATCAAGTTTGTATTTGAATTTCATCAATGATTAGTATATGAAGTATGAATCTTTGACATCCCCACCAAGAGAAAATATTATGTTTTAGTATCAAGAATGTTTATAACATTATCATGAGTCCTGAAGTCTTTTGGTTGAGTATTTTTCTAGTTCATCTATTATCAAATGTTTTATATGCAAGTGGGAGAAGCTTTAATTTTCAATATAATGTTTTATCTCATGTATCTTTCCAAGTTGAGTCTCGAATGTGACAAAAAGATGAGAAGTGGTTAATACATGAAGTGATATTTTTGTGCATATTAGTATGTGTACAATGTTGTAAACCAAGGTCATATATTATAATTCAATTGGTGATAAAGAAACATAGTGATCTAAGTAAGTTTATTTATAACTATAAAGTACCATATGTTCCTTTGGTTTAATCATGATCTTATTATGAACTCTATAAAGTTGTTCACTTAAGTAGTATTATCAAGTTATGTGTTCCTCAAATGGTGTGTTTGTAGCATTTGTTCCTCTTAGACTATTTATATTAGAGTAGGTATTTATGTTATCTCATGTTCACCTAGGTACTTTATTTACCTTTATTTTATTTATCCTTGCTCACTTGTGTGTGTGGATATTTATTTTATCTTATTTAGATATTAGGAAGATATTATCTATTTATTAGGTATAATTCTTTCCTTGATCTATGGTATTGACTAGATCTTTGATGAATAGTTCTTTCCTAACTCTATGGTCTTGACTAGTTCTTTCCTTTATTTATGGTTTGATCTACTACCTTTACTAGTTTTTAGATTGATCTTCCTTTCCTATATAAGGAATGCCCTTTCTTATTATACTTCATAGAGTTCCATAATAATATATTATATTGATGTTCATGTGTTTGCAAAGTTTTTTAAAAGTTATTCTAGTGAATTCCTTTCATCTTATTGAGTGTGGTAATTAATTAGCATATGAGTTCTTTATGGCTTCGTATGACTGTTTATTTCTCCTTTTATGGTATCGAGTAGTGTTATCACCGAATCACAGCACCCCTGGATGTTGATCAGATTTCTAGTTTGATCACTCTAAGCATCCAGTGTGATTGGATAACATGGGTACTATCTCCAAGTTGTGGGACTTGCTACTTGAGATAGACCTCCAGAGAAAGCTGGTTCTTGCTCTAAACTACCTTACAAGCTACTCTAATGCAGGAGAAACTAGCTATTCTAACCTAAAATTCCAAGGGACCAGAGAGAGAGAATGCATAAAATGAAAGCCTACACTAAAGCGGTGATACACCAGAAAAGAGGGTGTGAGAGTAATCTCCAAATGTGTGAAATACAGAGGCAAAGTGCACACTAGAAGAGGTGATGACAGTTCACCATAATCCAGCAAAATGCATTCACAGCAATATTCCAAGCACACACAATAATAATGAATTCCTGCAAGAACATAATAAATAGACACAATATACTTGTAGAAAGATTAAAGGGCAAGAAGAATGCAAGGAAACACAGCAGGGGAAGATATATCCACAAACTGATATTTTATTGCTTCATGATATGCACAGTTCAATCTATTACAAGATAAGGGCCTGGATCACCATGCAAGGAGTCCACTACAAGGGCCTGCAACACACTGGCTTCACAAAGCAATTTTGACAGAGCTTTGTTACCCAAAAACTCTCCCCCACAATGAGCCCAACACTTCATTTTATAGAAAAATGAGAAGGAAAAGAGAAGGGAAAATGGAAATCCCTGAAATCTATCCTTCAACCACCTGTAAGAGGCATTAAATTGAGTGGAATGGCTATACATTACTTGGAAAAGGCTCCCCATCTTTGTCCCATGTCTTTGCGTGAGAAATGAATGATGACCATGCCTCTTAATTGCACTCCCAACTACCAAATAAAACACATTACGAACCCGGCCATGTTTTCTTAAAAATCTCAATCAATTTATGATCAAATCTGGAATTTTTGATTATGTGTGTCGGGATCGGAACCACGATTCCAACGGTACCAATTTTTGTGCGATTTCGTTGAGAAATGCAAAAGTTATGGCCTTCGAGTATGGGCATTGTTTTGGGCTTTGCAGGCGTTTTCCGTCATTTGACGG
Source organism: Taxus wallichiana var. yunnanensis (assembly GCA_018340775.1). Classification (NCBI taxonomy): domain Eukaryota; kingdom Viridiplantae; phylum Streptophyta; class Pinopsida; order Cupressales; family Taxaceae; genus Taxus; species Taxus wallichiana. Next base: position 336,303,556 of record CM031237.1, on the reverse strand, counting down.
GAATGAGCATTGACTGACTGGAGCCGAATATGTTTCTTTTATTTAAATATATCTACCCTCATTAAAATTAAGAAATCCAGTCCAATTTTATGAAAGTCCAATTTTATGAAAATCGGAGCTCGGAGTCAAAAGTTATGGCCATTTGAAGTTTCCGGACCAAACGTTGACTTTTCTTCCCTGCCTTCGGCCATTTCGGCTTTTCGCGTCCCGCGCATCCCTTTGTCCCATTTAGCACAGTGCTCCTTGTGCTGATTTCGGTGAACCGGCCGGTTCGCGCCCATTTGTCCCAAATGTCCCATTTGCTTCGGATAAATCTGGGACAAATTCGCCTGTTTGGCGGCCGGTTCGCACTCTTTTTTGTCCCGCTTGTTCTAGGACAAAAGTTCTCATTTCAGCCGATCCGGCCGGTTCACGTACTTTTTGACCCGCGCGTCCCCGGTCAATTTTGGGCTGCCTTGACTCATTTCGCCTTGGTTCGGCGGTTCGCGTTTTCTGTCCCGCTTGTCCCAAAGGCGACCCTCTCGTGATTAGTCATTTTTTCTCTGTCGAACCGGAATTTCGCGCCCGCGCGTACTTTTGTCCCGTTTGTCCTCTGCTGCGTTTGGTTGTTGTGCTGATTTCGCCCGGTTCGGCCGGTTCGCGCTTTTCTGTCCCAAACGTCCTAGAGGCGACCTTGAGCGGGACTTAGCCAATTTTCACGATTTTTCTGGATCAACCTATTTGCCTTCTGCAACCCTTTTTTTTTTGCATTTTCTCAGAACTTACTCTCTTCCTCTTGGACAGGGGAGTTAGACAAATACGAGGGGACCCTAGAAACATGACTTTTCGCCCTGAATCAATATAATTGCTTGCATGTTATCAAAGTTACCTTGGGGTGAATTTTTGATAACAAGTAGGAGATTGTTGTTGACATTTGTCTTTAAGTTTTTTTTTCAAACAAAGTTTTTATATTCATATATTTGGAAATTATTAGTATTTTGTTGTGACATGCATTTTTATGCAAAAAATAGGGGTCCATACATTGAGAAGTTGGAGAAAAATAAAATAAAATTATGAACTAATCTTATGATTGAAACAATTTATTTTTAATTTTTTTGGGTTTTTAGAAGTGGATGCACATTCAAATCTACTTGATAATCTGTGTCAGTGAGGTAGAAGAAAAAAAAACCATTTGTGGGTTTTTTGGGTTTTGTGCATTTGGTTGTGGTTTTTTTCTTTTGTTTTGCAGAACTCTTGTTTAGCAAAGATATCAAGGTTTTTAAAAAAGTGTATCAAGGTCTTCGAAAATCCATTTCAGTGGGAAAAAATTTCAAGAAAAACCATTTTTAAGATTTTCTAGGTTTTGCACATTCTATTCCGGGATTTTTCTACAAGTTTGTACAATTCCATTTTTTGAAAATTTGAAGACGTTCGAGGTTTTTTAGAATTTCATATCAAAGGCCAGAAGGAAAATAAAAATTGTTTCAATTTTTTTCTTCGTGTTATACGCTCGATCCTTGGTTTTTTAATTTGATTTCTAGAGTTGATATTTTGTGAGGATTTTAAAATCTTGGAAATTATTACGAAGGTTAGGGGATTTAAAAATTTGTGCGGGAAAAAAGTTCCATAAAAACGCTTGTTGGTGTTTTTACGTTTTTATTATTTACTACTAGGTTTGTTTTCTTCATCCTCTTTTGTAGATATAGAATTGAAAAAATGGTTTTAGAAAATAAAATTGAAGATTACAGAGGCATTTTTATATTTTAAAAATAAATATTATAGCACAAGTTTGAAAAGTTTTTATCTTTTGATTGGTTACTTGGATTTGAGTGCTATTTTTATGAATTTTTTTTTAAATGTGCTTGTTCCATTCAAAAATTTATTTTTAGAAATGCACTAAAATTATAAAGTGCCACATTATTACATGGACTCAATTATAAAGTACCAAATCTACATTGTCTTGTTGTATTTCTTTATTCTTACAATTTTGGTGATTTTTAAGAATGATGTCTTTATCTACTTTCGCACTAGATCTAGTTTATCTATTAACAACACATAATTACCACACATAGAAAATAAGAATGGAAAAAATAATTAAACACAAAGGATTATGGGCTTTAAATTTGTTAGAACAACTAGTGTTCACTAGAGAATATGAGAAATTTTTGTACCAATGTAGATTTTATGAGTGTATGGGTTTGATAGGAACCTATGTAGGTGATAGCTTTTTTTTTCATTTGATAAAATATGAATCTCCTTTCAAAATATGGGAGAAATTAGAGGCTTTATTCAGTAAAGTAGATCACATAAGAGGCATGTAACTAGAAATTTAGATCACCTATCTCAATTCTTTTAATTAATTCCCAACATACAAAGGACAGAAAGGGGACTTTACACCCAAAGGAAATTTAAAAGGACCCATTCATCCATCTACACATACCCTAAAGGATTTTAAATTAAACATTTAAAATACATTCCTATCAAACAAAAATAGGATGAATCCTCCACCTTTAGATCAAAAAAATCTTGGGCACTAGATCCTAGTGTTCCAAACTAGCCCTAAATATCCTTATGAGTTTTATTAAATCCTTTCCTTTACTCTATTATCCTCATTTGATTTATTTACTTCTGTTAAATTTACAGGTTGGAGAGGAGGAAGCCATGGGAGCAAAGGAGGAACAACTATAGAGGATTCTACAAGGAGATATAGTTTAAATTATTTTAGTTGTAGTTTTATTATTATTGTAATTTCTTTCATTCAAGGATTGCGAGGATTTTCCTCTACCAATCTGCTTTATTTCCAAACTATATGTATTTGGGGATTCTTATTTGCAAAAACCAGGACCCCCATAGTTATAAGCTGAAAAGAATTTTTAATTTCACCAGTTGTATGTTTATATTTCTCAAATCCATGGGATTACTTATTGTTTGCTTGTCGGTGTTTATTAGTCAAATTTTACAACTTAAACATTTTTATAAAGCTGGTTAAAGACTTTGTATAGGCACGGATCTCGGGAAGTTATGCCATAAGTGACAAAATCGCCACCGGAGCGGACCCGGTGGTCACGGGACCATCGCCCTACTTGGGTGACAAACCACGGACTGCCACCCTACTTGAGCGGAAATTTTGAGACCGACGCCTTAGCCTCAGCGGTGGTTACGGGATCACCCCTCTTCATAGGGCGGCAATCCTTTTTATGAAAAATAGAACCTTTAATCCGATATTTTTATAAAAAGTAAATGTTGCTATAATGTTCCAAAACACATTTTGAACTAGATTTTATTCACCTAAAGTTCTAGTTTTGAGATTCCATTCCAATTATTCACTTCTTAGTTAAAATTACTCATTTTAAGCTTTTGAAATCCAATAATAACTACTAGATCTATTACAGTTTGTTCAATTAAATTTTCTTTCTATTTCAAGAGTAAAATAACATATTTATATCTACTTCTACATGGTTATTTTCTTAATACAAAAAGAAATTCCCTATCTCGAATTTGTTGTTTGCTTTATCTTCACTACAATTTCATATATCAAAAATGACTATAACAACTGTATTTTACATTCTAGTTTACTATGCATGCCTTTTTAAATATTACAAGTTCTATATTTCCTTAAATTTCTCATTTACAATAAAACAACTTCACAATGAACATAAAATTTATTTTATTTTTGCAACACTAACTCTTTAGTACAAATCTTTCTTCTTCCTTTCCTTATTTGTTTCTATCCACATACAATACAATTTTAATAGAAATTATTTGAATTCAAATTTCCTTCACAAGATCAATACAATTTCCTCCTCTTGAAGTGGGAAAAATCATACAATAATGCAAGCTAAAATAGAATACAACATTACAAGTTCTTCCACTCTAAGTGGGAATGACACAAGGGGAGTTTTATTGCAAGAAGGATCTTCTTAGGGACTCCATAAAAAACTCCAAGCTTCCCAAATCCAATAAGATAGATCATCCAAGATTTGTTTGATTCACAACAAAATGGGGGTAGAGGCAATGCTCTACACCCAACCAAGATATCCAAAGAAGAGGAGAAGCCATCCTCTCTATTGGCCCCCAAGCCCCAACCACATTATAATATGAGATGTCTCCAACACATGGTAACAACAAGCTTCCACAACACAAAAATTGTTTCACAACCATTCCAACCACATTTCAATAATTTACAACACAAGAATGAAAGAAAAATAATTAAACAACAAGTAAACAAGTCTTAAAATGAAAGATAGATGAGCAAGACATATGGGGAGGCCACTCATGCCTCCTAATGGGAATGGGTGCCCACATTAAATCCTCCAAATCATATCTCAAATCCCTACATACTCTTATACCTCCATCAAGTACTCCTTATACCTCCCACATACTCTTATGTCTCCTTTAATCTCTTATGTCTCCCTCATAGAAGAAACAAGAAATAAATGTAAACATTCCTTGTACAAGGTGGGGTACCCAACCCAAACTCCCTCCAACAAAAGGTAAACTCTTATACCTCCCTACATGAAATCTCCCCATAGTCTCCTCCTACTCGAAACTTAGGCAATGTACCCACACCCAACAAGAAATCCAAAGAATACAATACTAAAAAAGCACATAAACACAAAATAAAGCATCACATAGGCAAGGTAAAGATCCTACCTTTCCATAGTAGAGCTTGTTAAAAGAGTAAAATTCATGGATCCTCAAAACAAAGCAAGCATCCACAATCTCCAACACTCGACAAGCACTCCCAACAATCCTCTAACTCCTCCAAAAATGTAACAGAAAAATAATAAAGTAACCCCCAAACAAGCAAAAGAATTTAAATAAATAGAGAAGGGAGAGAGGAGGAGGATGTGGCTCCAAGTAGGATACCACCTCATTTCCTCTCCACTCCACATCACCTTATTCAACCTCATATTCCAAAGCACAATTAATAAGTGATTGAAGAAATGACATTTTACTTACACACACAATCTAAGCCCACACCCCCTAAGGACAAAATTAATTACTTAAAAGAAACTGTAATAAACATTTTACCTTTTAATCTTCCCAAAACACCTAATGGGGTCTAATTTTGACCCCCAACCCATAGGTAGGGTTGGTATATAAATTTAAGAGGTGTGGGACAAGTTTGACTTGTCCCACAAGCTTCTAAAATTGGCCTCTAAGGCCAAATTCGAAATTCCATGAAGGGGTAGAGTGTGCAACACTCAAGATCCCAAGCACTCAACACACAACACAAAATCTAAGAGAAAATCAAGTCTAATAAATGAACTCCTTTTGGTCACATATTTAATTAGTTTAGGACAAGGTTAAATTATATTAATTAAGACACTACAACCCATTAATAATAAAGGGGTAAAACATACATCAAAATCTAAATAATTAAAACAAGTAAATTACATTACTAAAAGAAACACATACTAACATTAACAAAGGGAAACTAAAATAAAAGACAACACATGACCCCTTGGTCACAATTTTCCCCTAGCCAAATAATTTTAACACACACACAATTACATGTTGCCATGGTGACCCTTGTTGAATTCATCTAGAATTCCAATGTGGTTGGTTTCCAATCCCCTTGATGTTTGTTGTGAATAATTTTACCTACAAAACACATAAATACCTCCTTCAACCTCGTGGATGCATTAAAAATATCTATGATAAAATATGTAATTTAAATCTACAATCATCTATATATGAATCAATTATCATCTCTGGGAAAATATGATATCATTTGCAATTCCTAAAGCAACATTTCTATCCAACGTTTCATTCATATCAAAATGATCACAACATTACTTCAATTATCAAAGGTCTATTCAATATGATAAAATATATCACATGTCAAAATATATATAAATAACCATGTCAACAGTATATCAACATCAATATAAAATGTCTCTAATAATCCACATGCATCATATATGAGTTGAAATCAACAATAGTCTAGTATCTCTAACATCTAGTATAATGCTAAATCAAGAAAGTACAATATCCATAAGTGTAGTCAACGGTATCAAAATCAATAATAAAAAATGTGTCGAAGGGAAGTGGGCACTACATCCCCCTCCCCTTAGACTCGAATTCCTCATGGAAGTCAACTGGAGCAGTGTGGAACCCGAACTCGTAGAAATGTAACATCCTCCCATGTAGCAAAAGATAATTGTCATATCTATCTGAATGGAATTGAACCTAGTCAATCTCTCTCTTGCCAAGGTGTAGGGTCCTACAATCTTTAATGCAAATGGGATGCACCATCATCTACCCCCTTATCCCGCATCTGTAATGCGGTGCAATCTAGCACGTGAGAAGGATAAAAAATATATCTCCTAAGAATGGAAACATGAAACACATCATGAATGGGAGACAAGTTAGGTAGCAATGCTAGACGATAGGCCAAAGGACTGATGTGCTCCAAGATCTCAAAGGGACCTACAAACCTAGGAGAAAGCTTAGAACCTTTTCTATAATGGATATGGCTCTTAAGTGGTCTAACATGAAGAAACACATTCGTGCCCACCTCAAAAATATGATCTATCCTATACTGGTCCGCATACTTCTTCTTCCTGTCCTGTGCCTCCTGCAATCTCTGTCTAATCAAAACAACCTACTACTCCATGTCCGGCAATAAGGATAGCCCAAGAGAAACTCTATCCTTGAAATTTTTCTAACTAATAGATGTCCTATAATCTCTTCCATATAATTCCTGAAAAGGATCCATGCCAATCAAACTCTGGAAACTATTATTGTAGGCAAACTCAACCAAGTACAAATACTCCTCCCATCTTGACTAGTAATCCCTAATGTACATCCTAAGCATGTCTTCAAGGATCTAATTCACCCGTTTAGTCTATTCATCTGTCTCGGGGTGATATGTTGTGTTGAAATTGATCATTTTCCGAGAGCATGTTGCATGGTAATCCGAGAAATGGGAAGTGTATAAAGGATCACGGTTGCAAATGATCTTCCATGGAATCCCATTGAATATGACAATCTCATCAAGATATACATGTGCCATTGCACTTTGGTTGTGTAGGTGGTCTTCACCAGAGAAAATGATCTACTTTCGTAAGTTTATCCATTATGACCATGATGGCGTTATGGTGGTATCTCGACATTGGTAACCAAACAATAAAGTCCATGGAAATGGTGTCCTACTTCCACTCCAAAGATAAAATGAGGAAAGAAATGGCCAACTAAATGCGATGCTCGGCCTTCAACCTCTAACACTCTAAACAACATGACACAAACTGAGCCACATCTCTCCAAATACCTCTCTAATTGTACAACTGTCTCAAGATTGCGTGCATCTTCTTCACCCCAGCATGGGTTGAATAAGGTACAAGATGAGCCTCTGTCAAAATATCCAGGTCTCAAGCCTCCATCTCTAGGAACATATTTTTGACCTCTTTGTCTCGAGAAGGCCATCTATCTCTAATGAAAATCCATAAAATATCCCCTCAAGAGGTATTTGGGACTCAATCTCTGCTCTCGGGCAGTAAGGTAGAAAGCCCATCACACGAGGAAGCTACTCGTAAAATCTTGCTACGTAAATTTGTACCCACCGAATAGCCATAGCCATGTGTCTTTGTCTACTCAAAATTTCTACAACCTTGTTCTCCTTCCCCTTCACATGCTCTATCTCCATATCATAATAAAAAAGAAACTCCATCCAACGTTGTTGTGAACGTTGAGATTGGGCTACATGAAGAGGTGGTGAAGACTCAATTGATCAAACACGAGTGTAAATATCTGGCCAAGAAGAAAGTGTCTCGACTGCACCAAGGCATGCACAACTGCTGCAAGCTCAAGATCATGAATTGGATAATTGAGTTCATAATCCTTGAGTTTGTGAGACTCAAAAGAAACTACTCTATCCTCCTGCATTAACACACCTCCAAGCCCTACCAAAGAAGCATCGTCAGTGCAAACATAGAACTCTCCCTAAGGATCGTGAACTACTAGAATAGGAACTATCATGAGGCATTCCTTTAGTGTCCTGAAGGCCTTCTCACATCTGTCTAACCAAAAAAACTTTTTCCCTTTCCACTGAAGGGAAGTGATGGGGTGTGTAATCCAAGAAAAGTCCTTAACAAATCTCCTATAATATCTTGCCAAACCCATGAAGCTACGCACCTCGGTCATGCTAGTGGGTACTATCCAATCTATGATAGCTCGAATCTTGGAAGGATAAACTGTGATACCTTACCTAGAAATGATGTGGCCCAAATAACACACCTATGTCTCGAAAGAAAGCACACTTCTATGAGTTCTCATAAAGATGTTTCTCACGAAGACATCCAATAACCTAGCGAAAGTTCTCCTCATGCTCCTCACACGTACGTGAGTAAATAAAAATGTCATCAAGGAAGATGAGCACAAAGTGATCCAAAAATGTCTTGAATACCCCATTCATCAAGCTCATAAACACTGCGGGGGCATTCGTCAGACCAAAAGGTACCACTGTGAAATCGTAGTGGCCATATCTCATATGGAATATGGTCTTATGAATATCTACCCATGTGATCCAAAGCTGATGATACCTCGCCTTAAGATATATCTTGGAGAAAATTGTGGACCACTTCATCGATCAAATAAATCATCAATGTGTGGAAGGGGGTAATGATTCTTGATTGTTACTTTGTTCAACTGACGATAATCAATACAAAACCATAGAGATCCATTCTTATTCTTCATCAAGATCACCAAAGTGCACCCTAAGGGGATACACTAGGACATATTATGCCCTTCTCTAGAAGGCCCTCAAGATGGAACTTCAACTCACATAGCTCAAGGGTAGTCATTCGATAAGGTTCTCGTGAGATAGGCTCTATGTTTGGAACCGATCTATGTTGAAATCTATCTCACGTGGGGAAGAAATCCCAATAGCTCCCCTAGAAAGACATCAGAAAACTCACTCAAAAATCATGGTCATCAAGGGATGTTCTACTAGATAAATCCTCAAATCTCAGTAACTAACCATAGCTATGTACATCTAACAACCCCATCGTATGCACCACTTAAGCTGCATAGTGAATATGGTGTGAATTGAAATGGGCAACCTAACCCCTGGTATCATTGATTCCACTCCTAGATCATATGTACAAGCAATAGTCTTATGGTAATAGTCCACTCTAGCTTTGTGTGTAGACAACCAGTCCATTCCCAAAATGACACCATAAGATCCTAATGGAAGGATTTGAAGATCCGAGGTAGTGGCGAAGGGTAAAAAATCCACTATACACTCCTTAACTAAGGATTCTACAAAAAAATTGATCCGAAGCCATCTCAACATCCAACCTATGACCCCTAATCATCACTAGCCCGCAATGCTCTACTAAGGGTGGTGCAATAAAAGAATCAAATGAACCAGAATCAAATAATATAGAGGTGGAAATACCACCAATACTACATGTTGTCTCTATCATGATACTTTGGTGCTCATCCTAGTGGTTCTCAACCAATGCGTAGATCTAATGGCTCTCTGCCATATCTCCAATAGTAGGCTCTGAGATCTGCATCTTACCCTTGTTGCTAGGGTTTTGTTGGAACTATCTCCAATGATGCCCCACAACACCACAACCATAACATCTTCCTGGTCTTCTCCAATTGGATGCAACTCCAGCTGGTACTCTAGAGGTCTCAGTTGTGGATCCTAACAATCCGACTACGGATTTGTTGAGGTCTCTTCTACCTGAGCTCTCGGTGCTCCTTGTGTCCTTATGGGACCCCTAGGAGGAGGCCCCATACTCTGCCTCCTCTGCACATCAAGTCTTTGAGGAGGTATGTAAGATGGGTGGGTGTGATGTTGCTTGCATCTTGCGAGGTGGCTGCTGTGGTGGCCTAAATGAAGCTGTGTCATGAACTTTGTCCACCACAAGGTGGAGGGATTGGCCCCTGATGATCTGTCATCCTGCATCTACCGGATGTGACTCGAACTCTATCTCTATCCTGTCATTGCGTCCTCCCCCATGTCTCCTCTATAATATAGGCCTTCTCCATGGCCTTTGCTAATGTCTGTGGGCAGTGAATACACACTTTGTGCCACCCAAATCTAAGTTCAAGGCCTTGATGAACCTATGAATTTGTACCTTCTTATCTTGTATATAGTCAACATACTAGAGTAGGTCCATAAATTGACTCTCATAATTGGCCACGGTTATTGATGCCTGACGGAGGTCATGAAACTCATCTATCCGTTCTGAATAAACCTCCTAGGAAAATATCTGCTCCTAAAACACTCCTCAAATAGCTCCCGGTAATTTTCTCCGAGTCAACAAGGAGCTTCTAGTCCTCAGTCCTCCACCATACTCCTACTCCATCCCTCAAAAGATGGATCACAACACGACCTTTGGTGTTTCTAGCATAAGGCGGAGATTGAAGCATCTGCTCAAGATCGCCAACCAGATCTGCCCAAAACTACATGTATCACTAGAATAGTTTGATGGTCGTAGCTTCAGGATCTCCCTGATATGTTCTATATCTGATTTCTAATGGGGTTAAAGCATATAACTGTGTCCCACTTTTTTGTAGTTTTTGTACTTTCAGCAAACTATGTATGACAACCAAAACATGACCAAACACATATAAAATGACCAAACATGCATTTTTAAGAGGCTATAAATACCAAGGTGCAGGGCATCCAGAATTTACCTAATTTTTTAAATTTTTATAGTATTTTTAATTATTTATTTACTAGTCAGATTTTAAAATATTTATGGCCACAAAGTGGGACACACTTGTATCTTTCACCCAATGACCCTAGCTTTCATCCCCTTGTCTAGGGATCCGAGACCTATCCTGTGACTCGAGATCCTATCCCCATGCGCTCTCTATGGTGACTCTGCCTTAGGCGACTCTGCAAAGAAGTTCTCTACCCTATACTCCTCGTTGTGTAAAGGGGATACATTGGCTTCCACTAATGGCTCCATGTCACGTCTAGAAAATCATCCTCCTAAGGGCTCTCCATGTATAAGCGGCATTAACGTCTTGAAGCGTCTCAGTAAATCTAAGGTATAATGGTCGCTACACCCTAATCTGGTGATGTTATATCTAGGTCTTTGTGAAAAGACCCCTTATCGAATCTACACCTCCTATACGAGACCAAGGTGAGAGTTAGTTCATTGTTCTTGATCTTGTTTCAATTTTCTATGTTTTCTAAGTTATACAATCATCGACATTGTGGTTTTCTAGATTAAAAGAAATCAATGCTACACTAGACTAAAAGTTCATGTTACATGTTCTCTAGCCGTGCCCAAGATTCCAAGCTTTGAACCCATAGGTCTGATACCAAATGTAATGCCTACAAAAATGACATTCTAAGAGCATGCTTTCAAGCTAACTCTTAACCCAAAAATTGTGACAATTTTTTTTTAAGTTAAAAGAAGGTTACAAGGATGTTTAACCCTTAGGGTTCATTAAATTAACTTACCTTACTAACTCAACTTAAGGTTGATGTCCCAGATATAATTAAAATATTACGTATTACTTTTTTCTTTACCTCCAAGGTCGATTAATTAAAATCCAACTAGGAAGGTGTCATATTTTAATTTACTTGGTTAATTGTTTTTCTTCTTAATTAAAATTCAATCCAAAGATAACTAGCTTCATGCTTAAATAATTTAGCTTCATTATCCTATTGGTTAAATTTCTTTTAATTAATTCCCACAACATACAAAGGACAAAAATGGTGACTTTACACCCCAAGGCAATTTAAAAGGCCCCATTCACCCATCTACAGATACCCTTAAGTATTTTAAGTTAAACATTTAAAATACATTCCTACCAAACAAAAGTAGGATGAATCCTCCACCCTTAGATCAAAAAAATATTGGCCACTAGATCGTATGGTTCCAAACTAGCCCTAAATTTCCTTATGAATTTTAATAAATCCTTTCCTTCATTCTATTATCCTCATATGGTCTATTTCCTTCTGTTAAATTTTTTGGTTGGAGAGGAGGAAGCCATGGGAGCAAAGGATGAAGAGCTATGAATGATTTTACAAGGAGATAACATTTAGATTAGTTTAGTTATATTTTTATTATTGTTGTAATTTCTTTCATTCAAGGATTAGGAGGGATTTTCCTCCACCAATCTAGCTTTATTTCCAAACTATATGTATTTTTGGTTTCTTATTTGGGGCAAACCCTACCCCCATATTTATAACTAAAAATAAAGTTTTAATTTCACCATTTGTTTGTTTTTATTTCTCAAATCCATGGGATTACTTATTGTTTGCTTGCTGGTGTTTATTAGTTAAATTTTACAACTTAAAAAATTTGTATAAACCTGTTAAAGACTTTACACAGGTGCATATCCAAGAAGTTCTTCCGTAAGTAAAATAACCACTTTGCCCGAGCAGATCGGAGATCGTGGGACCTTTGTCCTACCCGGTGATAAACTACGGATCTTGCCACGCTCTTGAGTGGTGATTTTGAGACCGCCACCTTACCTTGAGCAACAATTATGGGACCGTTTCTCTACAGGCGGTGGTCCTGTTTATGAAAAATAGAACCTTTAATCTGAAATTTTTACAAAAATTAAAAGTTGCTATAATGTTCCAAAAACATTCTTAAGTAGATTTTATGCACCTAAATCTCTAGTTTTGATATTTTATTCCAATTGATCACTTCTTAGTTAAAATTACTCATTTTAAGAATTTGAAATCCAATAATAACTACTAGATCTATTCCAGTTTGTTACATTAAATTTTCTTTATATTTCAATACTAACATAACACATTTATATCTACTTCTACATGGTTACTTTCTTACTACAAAATCCAACAATTATCTATCTCAAATTTGTTGTCTCTTTCATCTTCACTAGAATTTCATATATCAAAAATGACTATAACAACTCTATTTTACATTCTAGTTTACTATGCACACCTTTTAACATATTATAACTTCTATATTTCCTTATTTCTCAATTACAATAAAACAATTTCACAATGAAAGTAAAATTTCTTTTCTTTTTACAACACTAACTCTACAATACAAATCTTTCTTCTTCCTTTTCTTATTTGTTTCTTTCCACATACAATACAATTTTAGTAACAATTAATTGAATGCAACTTTCCTTCACAAGGTCCATACAATTTCCTCCCCTTGAAGTGGGAAAAACCATACAATAATGCAATCTAAAATAGAATACAACATTACAAGTTCTTCAACTCTAAGTGGGAATGACACAAGGGAAATTTTATTATAGGAAGGATCTTCTATGGAACTCCATCAAAATATCCAAGCTTCCCAACTCCAACAAGATAGGTCCTCAAATATTTGTTTGATTCACAACAAAATGGGGGGAGAGTAAATGCTCTCCACCCAACCAAGATATCCAAAGAAGAGGAGAAGCCATCCTCTCCATTGGCCCCCAAGCCCCAACCACATTACAATGGGAGATGATTCCAACACATGGCAATAACAAGATTCCACAACACAACAATTGTTTCAAAACCATTCCAACCACATTTCAATCATCTAAAACACAAGAATGAAATAAAAATTACTAAACAACAAGTAAACAAGGCTTAAAATGAAAGCCAAAGGAACAAGACCTATGTGGAGGCCACTTATGCCTCCGAATGGGAATGGGTGTTAACCTTAAAGCCTCCAAATCATATCTCAAATCCCCTACATAGTCTTATGCCTCCCTTTAGTACCCCTTATACCTTCCACATACTCTTATGCCTCCCTCAATCTCTTATGCCTCCCTCATAAAAGAAACAAGAAAGAAATGTAAGCATTCCTTATACAAGGTGGGGCACCCAACCCAAACTCCCTCAAACAAAAGGGTAAACTCTTATACCTCCCTACATGAAATCTCCCCATAGTCTCCTCCTACTCCAAACTTAAGAAATCTACCCAAACCCAACAATAATTCCAAAGAATACAATACTCAACACAAGCACATAAACACAAAATAAAGCATAACATAAGTAAGGTAAAGCTCCTACCTTTTCATAGTAGAGCTTGTTCAAAGATTAAAAATCCAAGGTCCTCAAAACCAAGAAAGAATCCACAAGATCCAAAACTCCACAAGCACTCCCAACAATCCTCTAACTCCTCCAAAAATATAAGAGCAAAATAATGAAGTAACCCCAAACAAGCAAAAGAATTTCAATAAATAGAGAAGGGAGAGAGGAGGATGATGTGGCTCAACTACGATGGAACCTCATTTACTCTCCACTCCACATTACCTTATTCAACCTAATATTCCAAAGAAAAATTAGTAAGTGGTTGAAGGAATGACATTTTACTTACCCACACAACCTAAGCCAACAACCCCTAAGGACAAAATTAATTACTTGAAAGAAAGTGCAATAAACATTTTACATTTTTATTTTCCTAAAATACTTAATGGTGTCTAATTTTGACCCCCAACCCATAGGTAGGGTTGGCATATCAATTTTAGAGGTGTGGGACAAGTTTTACTTGTCCCACAAGCTTCCAAATTTTGCCTCTAAGGCCAAATTCGAATTTCCAGGAAGGGGTAAAGTGTGCAACACTAAAGATCACAAGCATTCAATACACAACACAAAATTCAAGAGCAAATCAAGTCTAATAAATGAACTCGTTTTGGTCACATCTTTAATTAGTTTAGGAAAAGGTTAAATTAGATTAATTAAGACACTACAACCCATTAATAATAAAGGGGGTAGAACATACATCAAAATCTAAATAATTAAAACAAGTAAATTACATTACTAAAAGAAAAACATACTAACATTAACAAAGGGAAACTAAAATAAAATACAACACATGACCCCTTGGTCACAATTTTCCCCTAGCCAATTAATTTTAACACACACACATTTACATGTTGCCATGGTGACCCTTGTTGAATTCATTTAGAATTCCAATGTGGTTGGTCTGCAATCCCCTTGATTTTTGTTGTGAATAATTTTACCTGCAAAACACATAAATACCTCCTTCGGCCTTGTGGCCACATTAAAAACATCTATGATAAAATATGAAATATAAATCTACAATCATAAATATATGAATCAAATATCATCTGGGAAAATACGATAACATTTGCAATTTCTAGCAACATTTATATCCAACGTTTCATTCATGTCAAAATGATCACAACATTACTTTAATTATCAATAGTCTACTTAACATGACAAAATATATGACATTTCAGAATATATATAAATAACCATGTCAACGTGTATATCAACATCAATATAAAGTGTCTCTAATAATCCATATGCATCATATATGAGTCAAAATCAATAATAGTCCAAAGTATCTCTAACATCTAGTATTATGGTAAATCAAAAAAATGCAATATCCATAAGTGTAGTCGATGATATCAAAATCAATAATAAAAAAGGTGTCGAAAGGAAGTGGACACTATAGGCATACTATTTTATGGTGTTACTATTCAAGATGCATTGTATGTTCCTAACATCACTAAAAATAATAATTTATATCAAATTTTGCATTCTTTTCTAGGAAAAATAGTGACTTTTAGACAACATGGGGCAGAAGTACAAATGTTGTTGGAGCCTCATTCACTTGAAATTTATCATATTATTGATCATGGTTCTAGAATATATTACTTTTAGGATTTTGATGGCACCTCCTTTATAGGGACTGGATTAGCTTCTCATGGAGACTTAGAGAGAAAGCTTTAGCAAGAAATATTTGGTAATCTCAATTACAAATATTTGAAGGTGTTGAGAACTCATGGTATGGTTGATGGTATTTCTATAATTTATCCTATTAAGGAGTTTTCCTTAGCTTTGCATTAAGGAAACAACATCAAGATCCATTCCTTAGAATTTGTCCATGATAGCTTCTTTACCACTTGAGCTTTTGTATAGTGACTTGATGGTTTTTCCTATCCCATATTTTAGTGGGGGTAAGTATGAAGTTACCTTTATTGATAATTTATTGAGGTGTACTTGGTTTTATTTTATCAAGTACAAATGTGATTTTTTTACACTTCCAAATCTTCAAGGCTCTAGTCAAGAACTAATCTTCTAACTACATAAATAACCTTCACACTTTAGTAATGGGAAAAATAATTTAGAAAAGAGTTTTGTAATTTCTTGGTAACTCAGAGAATATTCACCCATATTATATTTCTCATACTCCAAAACATAATGGATTAGCGAGAATGGAAGAATCGAACATTGAAGGAAATCGCTAATGTATGATGCATTCTACATATTTAGCACCTATATACTTGGGTAGAGGCAATTAATGTTTCTAACTACATTTAATATCTTACACCACATAGAAGACTTGAGAAACTTACTTAAGAGGAATCTTGGTAAAAAACTAAGCCCGATTTATCGTTTTACAAATCTTTGGGAGCCATACATGGGAATTTGTGCAAAATATTGAAAGGAAAACCTTGCATAAGAAGAGAAAAACCTTGATATTTGTATGGTATTTAGAGGACATCGAGCTTATCTAATTTTAGATCACGATACTCATGAGGTTCATTTTCTAACACATGTTCCATTTTATGAGCACTTCTCTCCTCATGATTCTTCATCTTCTTCCATGCCTACTTCTTCTTCTTTATGTCATCTTGAGGATTTAGTCTTTGAGGAGTATTATGAGGAGGTTATATATATATATATATATATATATATATATTCCCATTGAATTTTTCACTATGCCTAAGTAGGCTCGTACTTCAATTTCTAAGGCATCACCTTTCATACAAAGATATCTTCCACCCATAAGGCATCATCACACACATTCTACAAGTTGTGGACTTTTGTGTTAGGAAATTGTTGAGGATCCACAATCTTTTCATAGGCTTGTTGGATATAAAAGTGGGATGATGTAATGGCAGCTAAGTATTCTTCTTTGATGAAGAATAACCCTTGGGATTTTTTATCTCTTCCTAAAGGAAGAAATATGGTTATGTGTAAGTGGGTATATGGAAAAAAATATGGAGTTGAAGGGTCCATTAATAATTATAAGGCTCGTCTTGTTGAAAATGGTTTTTCACAAGTTGAAGGAATTGATTACTCGAATAATTTTGCACCCTTTTCCAAGATGGATTTTATATATTTTGTGCTTGTTATTTCTAAATCACAGTGGTTTCTTATATACCAAATAGATATGAAGAGTTCCTTATTGCATGGAGATTTACTAGATAGAAAACACATGGAACAAATTGTTGGATTTGTTCACGAATCATATCTTATTTGTAGACTCCGAAGGTCTCTTTATGGTCTCAAATAGGATCCTCTATCTTGGTATGAGATTATGTATTATTTTTATCTATCTACTAGTTTTTTCATTGCCACTTCAATCATACAATATATCTATAGCATGTTGGTGAGGATATTATGATACTTTTCTTCTATGTTTACAATTTTTTACTTACTAGAAACTATTCTTCCCACCTTCAGATTATTTAGATGGCACTTGATATACAGTTTGACATGAAAAATATTGGGTTATTGCATTATATCCTTTATTTGCATATTTCTCAAAGCAGATTCAAGGAATCATTTAAGTCAGCAAAAGTACACCCATGATCTTCTTCAGTGTTTTTATATGGCTAATTACAAGCCATATCAATCTCATTTCTATTATGGGGTGACTCTTACGTCCATGTATGACTCCACTTTACTGAACCTACCTTGTTTAGGTAGTTAGTTACAAGTCTCATGTTCTTGAACCTTACTCAACCTAATATTTCATTCATAGGAGGGATTATATATTGGTTTTCACATTTTCCTTGTATCAGTCACTAGCAGCCTACTAAAAGGATTTTGTGTTATTAGCATCGAAATTCCCACTTTGGAATACTTTACACTAGGTGTTCTACTTAGTTGGTCGATGTACGGATGTAGATTGGGGAGGTTATCTTGATGATAGTCATTCCACTACGGATACCTAATTTATCTTGGTTCTTCTCTAGTTGATTGGATGTGTAAAAAAATAAGTTATTCCACTTTCATCTTCATATGTAGAGTATAGAGTAGAAGTTACAATGAGTCACCGATTCTTTTACTTTGATAGTTATTGACAAAGTTTATATTTCCCTTAGATTCATTTGACTATACTTTGGTGTGACCACCAAAGTACATTTCACATTTCTTGCAATCCTATTGAGGACTAGTAGACCAAACATATTGAGATTCTTATCCACTTCATCCGTCAACAATTTTGGAAGGAATTCTTTGTTTTGAGTAAATTCTAACTCAGCGGAGAGTTACCAACATATTTACAAATCCTTTTCCACCACCTCGTTACCTTGACTTGTGCGACATGTTTGGGGTTTCCCAGGTTGTTCTTAGGGGGAGTTTGTGAGAACATATTCCTTCTTGTTTTTATCTTTCCTTCTAGTAGGATTCTTTCCCACTTTTGGTTTGATATTTATTTATGGATATATTGTACATGAGTACCTGATCATGCCTAGTTTTTGGGACTCATACTATGGTTATGCCACTTTTATTTTAGGCCCCTAGCTTCACTTGAGAGGGGGTGTTAGAATAGGTATTTACGTTAGCTCATGTTCACGTAAGTACTTTATTTACCTTTATTGTATTTTTCCTCACCAAATTATGTGTGTGAATATTTATTTTATCTTATTTAGATATTAGGAAGATATTATCTAATTTTTAGGTATAGTTCTTTCCTTGATCTATGGTATTAACAACGATGACTAGTTCTTTCCAAAATATATGTCTCGACTAGTTATTTGATGACTAATTCTTTCCTTTATTTATGGCTTGATCTATGACCTTGAATGGTTCTTAGATTGATCTTCCTTACATATATAAGCAAGGCCCTTTCTCACTATACTTCATAGAGTTCCATAATAATATATGATATTTCCGCTCTTTTTTTTGCAAATGTTTTTATAGAGTTGTTCTGGTGAATTTATTTCATCTTATTAAGTGTGGTGTTCCATTAGCATCTAAGTTATTTATTGCTTGGTATGATTTGAACATGTGAAAAATATGGATAATAGGATCTTATCTCTACATATTAAGGACTTGGTAGTGGTTATCGATAAGATAAGTCATGTAAATTATTTAGGATGATGGTTTTCTTTCATGATCTAAGGTTTTTATCTTCTTCCTCAATTAGGAATGTTTTAATGCATTGTGAAGATGGGACATCTAGGTTTCATTAGATAATATGATCACAGTTTTGTGATAAAGTTGTTTCAAGAAGTATGTTGTAATGTTTAAAAAAGATCTTGAAGTCACAAACACCGTATGATATATCATTAATAGAAAAATAAAGAAGCTACGGGTGAAAGTATGAATTTTCTTGTCAATGACGATAAATTGATGATAATGGTGCCTGAAGTATTACTACTCATTAATGTTTTCATTTATAATCAAGGGTTTAGTATCTAATGTCATTATTGGATTATTGGGGATGAAAATGTGTGAATGCACCAAGAAAGTTATTTTTTTGAGTGTGTCAAGTTATTTTCATGTATTGAGTATATCAAAGTTGTAAAAATACTTGAAAATTTTCAAACTCTTTTAATGTGCTCAAATTAAGTGACCTACATGTTAGTAAGAGTTATTACAACTTGAGGATTAGGTTGAAGTTCAAATAAGTTAAGACCTCATATAAGGAGAAGTTTTGTAAATAAACTATCTTCTGAAAATGGTGTATGTGAGTCTTAATGTCCATGAAATCTATGAGATAGTGTTATAGTAGTTGAGGTATCCCATGAATTACAAAGGTCAAAATTCAACTCTCTATGGTCACTATCTCTATGACAAGTTTGTGAAATTGAGGTAAAGGAAAAGGAAGTTTGGGATGTTTCATGTTCAATGCACTTAAAATTCCAAAGTAGTGTTTTTGAAAAAGCGAAGGGTTTGATCTCGAGAAAACCAAATCATTTCTCTTACATGTTTAGTATTCCATTTAGAATGTACTATCTAAGATCCTTTAAGATAACTAAAAGATCTGAGTGTGATCAATTGAAAGAGGTATATCAAAGGTTTATAAAGAAAAGTGTTGTTGTTGAATCATTCCATGAAGGTCTTTTATAAGAAGATGACTAAATATTTGATGCTACATAAATGTCCTTGAGGTCTAGTGCTCATCTAAATATTTGATGCAAGACACAAGATACCTCCTTTGTCCTTGTGACAACATCAAAACATCACGGATAAAACATAAACATATCAATCAATAACCATCCGGATATAGTTAATTTATCATCTAGACTATCAATGCTATCATTTGGCTAAAATTTCAGCAACATCTCAATTTTATATTTTATCAATTTCAGCAAGATCACAACATTAGTTCAAAAGATAAATCCTACTCAATACGATGAGGATTCTAAATTAAGTAATACATATATCAATAACACATCATCATCATCAAACATAATATGTTTCTCTATCTATATAAGAATCCACACAATCATACTATGAATCACAATCCATCAAAATCAAAATATATCTATTGTGTAACATCATGGTAAACCATAATGATACAATAATATCCAAGTTTTAAATCAATAGTAATCTAAATAAACATATAATAAATGTTGAAGAGGAGTGGGCACTACATCCCCCTTCCCTTAGACTCGACTTCCTACTGGAAGTCATTGAAATAGGTGTGAAAACTACACTTGTAGCAACATAACATTCTACCATGTAGCAGCAGTCTCATCATATCTATCCCACTGGACTTGTAACTGATCAATATCTTGGCCTCGAAGTCCTAGGGTCCCACTCTCTAAAATACGCATAGGCTCCACCATCATCTGGCCCTACTTTTGCACCTGCAATGTGGTCCAATCCAATACATGAGATGGATATGGGATATATCTCCTAAGAACATATATGTGAAACACATCATGCACATGAGACAAGTTGGGTGGGAAGGCTAGATGATAAGCTAAGGGACCATCCACTCTAAAATCTCGAATGGAACCGTGAACCTAGGAGACATCTTAGAGCCTTTTTGGTAATGGATAGGACTCGTATGAGGTTTGACACGAAGAAACACCTTCGTGCCACCCTCATAACTACAATCTACTATCTTCTAATATGCATACTTCTTATGTCTGTATAGTGCCTCCTTACAATCTCTGATGAACAAAAACAACCTACTGCTCTATGTCCTATAAGAAGGATGGTCCAAGAGATACTCTATCCTCCAACTTGTCCCAAATCAATGGCGTGGTGCACTCCTTGCCATCCAATTCCTTAAAATGTGCCATGCCAATCAAACTTTGGAAAATGTTGTTCTAGGAAAACTCCACCAAATACAAGTACTCCTCCCACTTTGAATGCTAATCCATGATGTACATCTAAAGCATGTCCTCTAAAATATGATTCACCCACTTTCTCTGTACATCTATCTTAGGATGATAAGTTGTAAAGAAGTTGATATTCATCCTGAGAGAATGTTGCATGGTAGCTATAAGTGTGATGTGTACAAAGGGTCACGGTCGAAAAATGATCTTTTGAGGAATCCGTGCAATCTAACAATCTTATCTAGGTACACTCTCACTACTTCCCTAGTTGTATAGGTGGTCTTCACTAGAGAAAAACGAGATACTTTCATCAATCTATCCACCATGACCATGATGGCATTATGGTGGTATCTCAATTTTGCTAGCCCTACTACTGAAATCCATGGAAATGGCATCCTTTTTCCACTCTGGGATAACTTGTGGGTAAATAAGGCTACTGGATGTTGGTACTTAGCCTTCACCCTTTTACACTCTAAACAACACAACACAAATTGAGCTATATCTCTTTGAAGACCTCTCCAATGATAAATTTGTCTCAAGGTGGCATGTATCATAATCACCCCTTGATGCACCGAATAATGTGCATGATGAGCCTCTACCTAGATATCTGTCTCAAACCTCCATCCCTAGGTAAATAGATGTAGGCTCTATGCCAAATAAGTATATCTCAATCTAAATAAAATCCATAAAACTTCCCCTTAAGGGGTCTCTGAGACTCAATCTCTTCTCTATCTGCAAGGTAAAAACTATCATGAGGAAGCTACTACAAAATCCTGTTCCAAAAATTTGTACCCACTAATGTAGCCAAAACAAAATGTATCCATCTACTCAGAGAATCAGAAACAACATTCTCCTTCCCTTTTACATTCTCCATCTCCATGTCATACTTGAAAATAAACTCCATCGAACGCCACTGGCGAGTGTTGAGATTGGGTTGTGTGAAGAGGTGACGAAGACTCAAGTGATCAATCCAGTAGTATAAATATCCTACCAAGAAGGAAAGGTCTCTATCAAACCAAAGCATGCACAACACGCTGCAAGATCAAGTTCATTAGTCGATAATTAAGCTTAGGATATTTGATTTTGCGAGACTCAAAGACAACCACATGGCCCTCTTACATGAAAACACCACCTAGTCCTCGCCAGGAAGCATCTGCAGCAAATGAAGAACTCTCGATGCGGATCTAGCACTTTGAAGGAATCGGTGATGACATAAGACATACCTTCGGTGTTCTCAAGGCTTGATCACATATATATTACTATAATAATTTCTTCCGTTTCTCCCAAAGGGAATTAATGGGGTGTAAATCATGAGAAAAGTCCAAACAAATCTCATATAGTACCACCGTAAGTCCATGAAACTACGCACCTCGTTCAAACTAGTTGGTGTGGGACAATCCATAATAGCTCTAATGTTGGAATGATCGATGGCGATACCTTTTGAAGAAATGATGTGATCCAATTATTACACCTATGGCTGAAATAATTCACACTTCTCCAAGTTCCCATAAATTAGTTTCTCACGAAGACACCGTAAAACGAAGGTGCTCCTCATGCCCCTCACACATACGTGAGTAAATGAAAATTTTTCAAGATAAATGAGCACGAAGCAATCCAAAAATTTCCACAATACTCCATTCATAAAACACATGAATATAGCGGGAGCATTTATGCGACCAAAAGGCACTACTGTGAACTCCTAATGACCATATCTCGTATGGATGGTTGTCTTATGAATATCTGCCTCTATGATCCTCAGCTGATGGTATCCAGACTTAAGATAAATCTTGGAAAATACTTTGGCTCCCTTCATTTGATCAAACAAATCATCAATGCATGGAAGGGGGTAAGGATTCTTGACCATTAATTTTTTCAATTGAGGATAATCGATACACAATGGTAAATATTCATCCTTCTTAATTACAAAAATCACCGGTGAACCCCAAGGGGAAACACTAGGATGGATAAGGTATTTCTCCATAAGGCCCTCTAGCTGCAATTTGAGCTCACAAATCTCAAGAGAATTCATCCTATAAGGTGCTCGAGAGATTGGTTCTACTATTAGAATGAAATCAATGTGAAAATCTATCTCACATGGGGAAGGTAACCTTAACATCTACCATGGAAAAACATATGAAAAATCTCTTAATTTTTTATGATCATCAAGTGATGGCCAAATCAAATCATCCTCATATCTGTCACTAACCATGATAGCATACAACTGGCAACCTCGTCATACACATCACTTCAGCTATATAGCGGATATGGTACGAATAGAGGTGGGTATCCTAACTCCCACTATCACTGACTCCACTCCCAAATCATCTGCACATGATATTAGTTTAATGTAACAATTAACTCGGCCTTGTGTGTAGATAACCAATCCATGCCTACAATAATCCCATAGCAACCCAACGAGAAGGATACAAATATCGGATGTCATGGAAAAGGGTCCTAAGTCAACTATGCACTCCTTGACTAAGTAGTCCACTCTAAGCTTGTCTCTCCATCTCTACATCCCACTTACGCATCTACCTAACTATCACCATCCTACATCACTCTTCTACAAAAGGGGTAATAACATAATTTGAGGAACCCAAATCAAATAAAAAAGGAATAGAAATTCCATCAATGCAACATGTCGTCTCAATTAGCATACTCTAGTGCTCTTCCTAGTGGTTCACGATCGCTACATATATCCTATGGCTTCTAGCCATGTCTCCTACTAGTAGGATCTAAAAATGGTGCCTTACCCTTATTGTTAGCATTCTTTTGGCACTCTCTCTAATGATTCCCAAGTACTCCACACCCATAACAACTACCAGTCCCCTCCAATGAGATGTGGCTCTTGCAGGTAATCTAGTGGTATGTGTTGTGGATCTTAATGATCCTTCTATGGACTTTTTGGTCATTTTTGACGAACTCCTATTGATGACCTCTAGGCGATGCCTAAGTTATGATTGGTCCCCTAGGAGGAGGCCCCATACTGCATCTCCTCTAAACATCAAATCTATATAGAGGCCTAAATGGATGATGATTTTGCTACTTCTACTTTCAAGGTAGCTGATGTGGGGGTATGAATAAAGACTTTGTAGATAAATCTCCACCACATGGAGCAGGAGATGACCCTTTTGATATTTTATCTTACATCTACTGGATACGGCTCTACACTTTATTTCAGGCCTCTGCGTCTTCCCCCTGGTCTCCTCCATAATATATACCTTCTTAATGACCTATGCTAATGTCTGAGGTAAATGAATGTGCATTACCCCCAATGTCTATGTTATGGCCCCTGATGAACCTTTGGATCCTCACCTACTCATCCTACATATAGTCCACATACTAAATTAGACCTAGGAAAAGAATCTCGTACTCTACAATTGTCATAGATGTCTGACGTAGGTCGTGGAACTCATCAATCCTCTTTTGAATGAACTTCCTAGATAAGCATCTACTCTTGAAACACTCCACAAAGAGCTTCCAAGTGTATGTCTCGAGAAATCTACATGGAGCTTTTGCTCTGCTTGGTCCTCCACCAAACTCTAGCTCTATCCCTCAGAAGGTGGATGGCAATACGAGCCTTTGTGTTGCTGGTACATGGACATATCTTGAATTACCCAATCAAACTAACTAACCATGCCTCTTCCTAAAAATTTCTAGTGTCCCCAAAGGTGAAATGAGATGGATGGAGCTTCGAGGATCTCTCTAATGTGATCCTGTCATTATAGACTATCTACTCTAGGACTCTCGACATGATCATCATGCTATATAGGGTTCCTAGATCTGTCCCTGTGTCCTGTAGCGTTGTCACCATGACCTTTATGTGATGAATCTCACCTGACTGAATGAAAGTGGGAATTCTTTTCCCTATGCTCATCATTATGTTGGGAAGGTGCATGAGCCTCCACTAATGGTTCTTTGTCATGTCTAATGTTTCTCCCTCCTAAAGATCCTTTGTGTATAGGGCATTAACATCCTATAATGTCTGAAGTATCTAAGGTAAAATGACCGCTACTTTGCCGATCTATAGGTGGTAAGCCTAGGTCAACATGCAAGAACCCGTCTTCTAGGTCCACACCTCCTGCTAAGACCATGGAGAGAGAGTAAGTTTACTATTCTATAATTCTCTTTCAGTTTTCTAGGTTTTCTACGTTTAAACTATCATTCAAGTTGTCGATATAGGTTTAGAGTTGCTTTATTTTTCTTGTTATGTCTTATGTTTCCAAGTCTTCCCGGGTCCAAACGTTGAAAATCCACTACTCTAATACCAAGTGTAACACCCCAAAATCAGCGTTCTAAAAACACATTAATTCTTAATTAATTATCTGGAAAGTTACAAAATATATTTTTTGTTTTAAGTCATAAGGTTGCAAGGGTGTTAAAGCCTAATGTATGATAAATTAATCTCCACCAATAATCACTACATTACAAAGGATGGACCAGGTCTAAGTTAAATGATTAAATATTCTTAATTTATCCCTAAATTCAATTTATTAAAATCAACCAAGAAGGTACCATAATTTAATTTACTTGGTTATATTTTTTTCTCCTCCTTAATTAACATTCAAACCCAAAATGATTAACATTATACTTAGTTACTTTAGTTCCATTATCTTAATAGCTTTAATGTCCATTTCATTAATTTCTAAAACATACTAGGAACTAAATAAATGAATTTGCACACACAAGGGTATTTAAATGGCCCCATTCACCCATTTACACATACCTTTAAAATTATTTAAAACACCCATAATATTCATTCCTACCAAACAATTGTAGGGTTGATCCTCAACCCTTGGATCAATTCAATTGTGGCCACTAGATCCTAGGGTTCCAAACTAACCCTAAATATCCTTAAGAAATCTTATTAAACCTTTTTCTTTTCCCTAGCCTCCCATTTGGTCACTTTTCCTTTGTTTAAAAATGCAGGTTGGAGAAATGGAAGCCATGGGAGCAAGGAAGGAAGAATCCATGAATAATTTCACTAGAATCAAGCTTAGTTTAGTCTAGGTTGTAGATTTTTCATTGTAATGTTCTTTCATTTGAAGATTGAAGGGGTTTCCACTCCAAATTTGGAGTTGTGATTTAGTAATTTCCATTTTGAGTTCTCTATTTGGGCCAAAACCCTACTTCATTTTTAATTCAAGAGATTGAATGTTTTTAAATACCCATTTGAGGATTCACAAGTTTAGAACAATGAATTTATGCCTTTATTACTTGCTGTATGTCTCCTCTTTAACTTTACAGGCTTAAATTTTAGTTAGACCAAGTAAAAATTTGCACAGTGCATAGATTTAAATTTTTTCTCCATTAGTGATGGAACCACCACGCAAAGCAAGCTGGTAGTCCTGGGACCATAGCCCTACTTAGGTGACAATTCATGAACTTCCCTTGCTTTAGAAGAGGTTCAGAGACCACCACTCTGCACAAGATG
Organism: Taxus wallichiana var. yunnanensis; assembly: GCA_018340775.1. Taxonomy (NCBI): domain Eukaryota; kingdom Viridiplantae; phylum Streptophyta; class Pinopsida; order Cupressales; family Taxaceae; genus Taxus; species Taxus wallichiana. The sequence continues at coordinate 336,276,915 of CM031237.1, read as the reverse complement.
AGGTCCTATTCTTTAAAAATAGAACCTTCATTTCCACAATTTTCAAAAAAAAACTACAGTGTTTTAAAGGTTGTCCTTCATCCTTAGCTTAGATTTATATTCCTAAAGTTTCTAGTTGAAAGTTTTATCAATTTATTCATTCCATACTTAAATTACTACATTTAAAGGTTTTCTATTTCAATAGTAACAAACAACAACTACAAGATCATTTTCATTTCTTTCAACAAATTTTCTTTCAAGTTCAAAAGTAGAAATGAAACTAAATCTACTTCTAATGTTATTGTTTTCTTTACAACAAAATGCAATATTTCAACATAATAAATTACTTAAAATTTATTGCATCCTTCCATTACCAATAAAACCATTTGTTCAAGTAAACATAAGTAAATTTATTTGACATTCAAATTTGCAATGGATACACTATTAATGTTTTACAACTTCTATGCTCTTCTTTTCATTTTTACAAAAATACAAACACTTACAATAGCAATGCACTTTCCTTTTTCTTTGAGCATGATTCATTCTCTTACAATGTAAAGAACTTACTTTCTCACAATACAATTACAACTAAACCTTTAAACATGATTTCCATTTTGATTTATTCCTTTACATACTACAATTTGAGGAGAAAGGAAATTATACAATTCCTCAATGAAATTCCTTCAAAATAATAATACAACTTGGTAAGTGAAACTTACAATGCAACATTTCTTCTAAAAAAATACATGACTACAAGTATTCCTCCTTAAGTGGGAATAACAAGAATGTTTTCTCACAAGGATTTCTTTCGAACATCAACAAATTCCCCAAGTTCCAAATTTCCAACAAGAGCTCCACCATGTATTCACTTGATCACAACAACCAATAATCTAATGAGGAGAAGAAGCTATCCTCCTCATTGGCCCCCGATCCCCAACCATAATACAATAGAAGATGGATCCAACTCATGGAAAAAATAGAAAACTTCCACATCACAATATAAATATTTCACATCCATACCAAAACACAATCAACACAACATACAATCACAAGAAGTAAACTAACAAAATATACAAGGCTTGAAAATGCAAATCCAATGGAGAAAGGATCTATGGGGAGATCACTTATGCCTCCCAATGGGAATTAGGTTCCCACCTTAAAACCCTCCAATATAAATCTCAAAACCCCTACACAACTCTTATGCCTCCCTCAATATCCTCTTATGCCTCCCACATTCTCTTATGCCTCCCTACAATCTCTTATGTCTCCCTCATAAAACCAAGTAAGAAATGCAAGCATTTTCTTGTCCAAGGTGGGGCACCCAACCCAACTCCCTTCAAAACATGAAATAAAATATTATTCCTCCCTACATATAAGATCCCCATAGCCTTCTCCTACACCACACTTAGGAAATCTACCCAAGAACCCAACAAGCATACCGAAACACTCAATAACATACACATATACGTAAATAAAAGAAAGCAATTAAACAAGAGTGTAGCTCCTACCTTTCCATGGTAGATATTGATCCAAGATTCGTACACCAAGCTCCTTTTATCCCAATCCAACACCAACAAGCTCCAAAGAAATCCACAAGCAATCCAAAATCCTCTAACTCCAAAATACAAGAGAAAAAATGAAATGAAGTAACCCCCAAACAAACAAATGAACTTACATAAATAGAAAAGGGAGAGAGGAGGGTGAGGTGGCCCCATATAGGATGCCACATCACTTATCCTCAACTCCACATCATAAATCAAACCTCAAACCCAATGCACAATAAATTGGTGGTTGAGAGGAATGAAAAACCTCTTACACACACAATCCCAACCCACACCCCCTAAGGACAAACTTTAAAACCCATGTAACAAAATTTCAATCAATGCATTTTTTCTTATAAAACACTTAATGGGGTCTATTTTTTACCCCCCAATCCATAGGTAGGGTTTGTATAAGAAATTAAGAGGTGTGGGACAAGATTAGCTTGTACCACAAGCCTCCAAAATTGGGCCTTAAGGCCAAATCTGAATTTCCAAGGTAAGATAGAGTGTGCAAAACTCAATTTACTTACACTCAAACTTAAAAACACATAGTCCAAAACCTAAAACTCTAATAAATGACTTCATTTTTAACATTCCCAAATAACTTAATGTGTTACTTAATTACTAATAGAGCACATTAATCAACAAGGGTTAACTAAATTACATCACAAATAACCCACATACTCTATAATAAATATATAAAAAGGGAAAAAGTGCACACAAAACCATGGTCACAATTGGAGGTCATCCCTCCCATGGGGACCCCCTAACAAAATTAATACACACAAACCAAAAGCCTAACAAAATTTACCATGGTGACCTTAGTTGTATCCATTTAGTATTCCATTGTGGTTGGTCTCCAATCCCTCTTTTGATTGTTGTGATATAATTACCTACAAGACACAAGATACCTCCTTTTGACTTGCAACCACATAAAAACATCAAGGATAAAACATACGCATATCAATCAATAACCATCTGCATATATTTAATTTATCATCTAGACTAACAATGCTATCATTTGTCTAAAATTTCAACATCTCAATTTTATATTTTATCAATTTCAACAAGATCACAAAATTATTTCAAAAGATAAATCCTACTCAATACGATGAGAATTCTTAATGTTAGTAATACATATATCAATAACACATCATCATCATCAAATATAATATGTTTCTCTATCTATCTAAGAATCCACACAATCATACTATGAATCACAATCCATCAAAATCAGAATATATCTATTGTGTAACATCATGCTAAACCAAAATGATACAATAATATCTAGGTTTAAAATCAATAGTAATCAAAATTGACATATAATAAGTGTCGAAGAGGAGTGGGAACTACATCCCCCTCCCCTTAGACTCTACTTCCTCTTTGAAGTCACTGAAATTGGTGTGGAAACTACACTCATAGTAATGTAGCATCCTCCCATGTAATATTAGTCTCATCATCATACCTATCCCACTTTGGACTTGCAGCAACTGATCAATATCTCATCCTCAAAGGCCCATGGTCCTATGCTCTAAAATACACATTGGACTCCCATCATCTACCCCTTCTTCTACACCTACAATGTGGTCCAATCAAATACATGAGATGGATATGGGATATATCTCCTAACAACATATTTGTGAAACAACATCATGCATGTGAGACAAGCTGGGTGGGAAGGCTAGACAATAAGCTAAGGGACCGATCCGCTCCAGGATCTCGAATGGACCCACGAATCTAGGAGACAACTTAGAGCCTTTTTCGTAATGGATAGGACTCTTATGAGGTCTGACATGAAGAAACACCTTCGTGCCCACCTCATAACTATGGTCAACTCTCCTCTAATATGCATACTTCTTATGTCTATCCAGTGTCTCCTATAATCTCTAATGAACCAAAACAACCTACTACTCCATGTCCAATAAGAAGGATTGTCCAAGAGATACTCTATCCTCTAACCTGTCCCAACTCAATGGTTTCTTGCACTCTCTGCCATATAATGCCTGAAAATGTGCCATGCCAATCGAACTCTGGAAACTATTGTTGTAGGAAAACTCCACCAAATACAAGTACTCCTCCCACTTCAAATGCTAATCCATGACATACATCCGAAGCATGTCCTCTAAAATATGATTCACCCACTCCTCTCTCCATATTTCTTAAGGTGATAAGTTATAATGAAGTGGATCTTCATCCCGAGAGAATGCTACATGGTAGCCATAAGTGTGATGTGTACAAAGGGTCATGGTCATAAATGATCTTCTAAGGAATCCTGTGTAGTCTAAAAATATCATCCAGTACACTCTCACTACTACACTAGCTATATAGGTGGTCTTCACCAGAGAAAAATGAGAAACTTTCATCAATCTATCCACTATGACCATGATGGCATCGTGGTGGTATCTCAATGTCAGTAGCCCTACTATGAAATCCATGGAAATGGCATCCCATTTCCACTTTGGGATAACATGTGGGTAAAGAAGGCTAGTTGGATGTTGATGCTCAACCTTCACCCTTTGAAACTCTAAACAGCATGACACAAACTAAGCTACATCTCTCCAAAGACCTCTCTAATGATAAATTGTCTCAAGGTGGTGTGCATCTTCTTCACCCCTGGATGAATTGAATAAGGTGCACGAGAGCCTCTTCCCGAAGATATTATCTCAAAACTCCATCCCTAGGTACATAGATCTGGCCTCTATGCCTAAGAAGTCAATCTAACTCTAAATAAAATCATTCAAAATTCTACTTAAGGGTTCTCGATACTCAATCTCTACTCTATCCACACAGGTAAAAACTTTCATGAGTAACTTGCTACAAAATCTTGCTTCGAAAATCCATACCCACTGATGTAGCCAAAGCCAAATGTCTTCATCTACTCGAGCATCGGAAACAACATTCTCCATCCCTTTTACATTCTCCATCTCCATGTCATAATTGAAAATAAAATCCATCAAATTCCACTGACGAGCATTGAGATTGGGTTATGTGAAGAGGTGACGAAGACTCAAGTGATCAGTCATGAGTATAAATCTCCTACCAAGAAGGAAATGTCTCCATCAAAACAAAGCATGCACAATTATTGCAAGCTCAAGGTCATGAGTCAGATAATTAAGCTTGGATATTTGAGTTTTCAAGACTCAAAGAAAACCACATGGCCCTCCTACATCAAAATTCCACCTAGTCCTACCAAGGAAGCATCTATACAAATGAAGAACTCTCGATGCATCTATCACTGCAAGAATCAGTTCTGAAGTAAGACATCTCTTTAGTGTTATAAAGGCCTACTCACATATATCTAACTATAATAACTTCTTCCCTTTCCACTGAAGGGAAATGATGGGGTGCACAACCCAAGAAAAAGTCCTGAACAAATCTTTTGCAGTACCCTACCAACCCCATGAAACTATGCACCTTGTTCACACTAGTTGGTGCATTCCAATCCATAATAGCTCAATATTGGAAGGATCGATAGTGATACCTTCCCCAGAAATGATTTGACCCAAGTATTGTACGTCCTAATTAAATAATGCACAAACCAATGATGTGACCCAATTTCCCATAAATTTGTTGCTCGAGAAGACACCGCGGAACTTGATGAAGGTGCTCATCATGCCCCTCACGCATACGTAAGTAAATAAAAATTTCATCAAGAAAAATGAGCACGAAGTGATCCAAAAATGTCCAGAATACCCCATTCATCAAACTCATGAATACTACTGGGGGATTCGTATGATCAAAAGGCACTACTGTGAACTCCTAGTGACCATATCTCATACAAAAGGTTGTCTTATGAATATCTTCCTTCGTGATCCTCATTGATGGTATTCATACTTAAGATAAATCTTGGAAAATATGGTGGCTCCTTTCATCTAATAAAAAAAATCATCAATGCATGGAAGGGGGTTAGGATTTTTGACCATTACTTTTTTCAATCGATTTGATAATCGATACACAACGAAAGAGATTCTTCCTTCTTAGTTACAAAAAAACCGGTGTACCCCAAGGGGATATACTAGGATGGATTAGGTATTTCTCTAGAAGGCCCTCTAGCTACAATTTGAGCTCATAGAGATCAAGAGAATTCATCGTTTAAAGTTTTCTTGAGATAGGCTTTTATCTTGAAACGAAATTAATGTGAAAATCTATCTCATGTGGGGGAGGTAACCCTAACATATACCATGGAAAAACATATGAAAACTCTCTTAAGTCATGATGATCATCAAGTGATGGCCCACTCAAATCATCCTCAGATATGTTGTCTAACCGTGATGCATACAACTGGAAACCTCATCGTGCACACCACTTCAGCTACATAGCAGATATGATGTGAATAGAGGTGGGTCTCCTAACTCCACTATCACTGACACCACTCCCAAATCATCTACACATGATATTACTTTAATGTAAAAATCAACTCTACACCTATGTGTAGATAACCAATCCACACCCAAATTAATCCCATAGGAACCCAATGGAAGGATACAAAGATCAAAGGTTGTGGAAAAGGGTCCTAAGTCAACTATGCACTCCTTGACTAAGGAGTCCACTATGAGCTTGGACTCTAGAATCCATTTCTATATCCCACCTACGCATTTTCCTACATCACTCTCTATACTAAAAATGGGAAATAAAAGAATCTAAGGAACCTAAATCAAATAAAACATGAATAGAAATGCCATCAATGCTACCTATCATCTCAATCACCATGCTCTAGTGCTCTACCTAGTGGTTCTTGACCGCTACATATATCCTATGGCTCCTAGCCATGTCTCCTACTATAGGCTCTAAAAATGGTGCCTTACCCTTGTTGCTACATTTTAAGGGCACTCTCTCCAATGATTCCCAAGTAATCCACACCCATAAAAACTACCAAGTCCCCTCCAATGAGATGCGGCTCCTGCAGATACTCTAGTGGTATGTGTTGTGGATCTTGATGATCCTTCTATGGACTGTTGTGGTCTACTGATATAGGCTCCTACTAATTGATCTCTAGGTGGTGCCTGAGTTATGACTAGTCCCCTAGGAGGAGACCCCATACTGCATCCCCTAAAAGCATCGAATATCTATGGAGGCCTAAATGGAGGATGATTCTATTACTTCTACTACTGAGGTGGCTGATGTGGGGGTTCTGAATGAAGATTGTGTAGATACGTGTCTTGCACAAGGAGGATCTCACCCCATTGATCTATTATCCTACATCTACTAGATACGGCTCCGCACTCTATCTTTGGCCTATTGTGTCTTCCCCCTAGTCTCCTCTGCAATACAAGTATTCTCAATGGCCTCTACTAATGTCTATGGGAAATGAATGCACATTGCCCCTCCAATGTCTAGGTTTTGGGTCTCCTGATGAACTTATGGATCCTCACGTGCTCATCCTACATATAGTCCACATATTGAAGTAGGTCTAGGAAATGAATCTTGTTCTCCACCACTATCATAGATGTCTAACATATGTTTTGGAACTCATCTATCCTCTGCTAAATGAACCTCTTGGAAAGTATCTACTCCTGAACCACTCCTCAAAGAGCTCCCAAGTGATTGTCTCAGAATCTACATGGAGATTCTACTCCTTGGTCCTCCATGAAACTCCATCTCTATCCCTCGAAGTGTGGATGGCAACATGAACCTTTGTGTTGCTCTGGTACACGAACATAGCTTGAAGCATCCACTCAAGCTAACTAACCATGCCTCTTCCTAAAATCCTCCAGTGTCCCCAGCAAAATGAGATGGATGGAGTTGCAAGAAATCTCTCTATGTGATCTACTATTGTAAATTGACTACCTCTACATCTCTCGACATGATCATCATGATATATAGGGATCCTATATCTGTCCTTGTGTCTTGTAGCCCTATCACCATGACCTTTCTATGGTGAATATCAACTAACTGACTCAAAGTGCAAGTTCTTTTCCTATTCTCATCACTATGTCGAGAAGGTGCATGAGCCTCTACTGATGGCTCTCTATCATGTCTGATGTTTCTCCCTCCCAAGGATCCTTTGCATATATGGCATTAACATCCTATAACATCTGAAGTATCTGAGGTAAAATGACCGCTACTACCTAATCTATAGGTGGTAAGTCTAGGTCAATGTGCAAAAACCCCTCTTCTAGTCCGCACCTCCTACACAAACCAATGTGAGAGTTAGTTTACTATTCTAGAATTTAGTTTCAGTTTTCTAGGTTTTCTACATTTAAATTATCATTTGAGTTTTGTGATCTAGGTTTAGAGTTGCGTTATGTTTTCTTGTTATGTCTTATGTTTCCAAGTGTTCCCGGGTCCAAGCGTTGAAAACCCACAACTTTAATACCAAGTCTAATGCCCACAAAATCGACGTTCAAAAACCACATTAATTCTTAATTAAGTATCTAGAAAGTTACATTTTTATTTTTTTTAAGTCATAAGGTTGCAAGGGTGTCAAACCCTAATGTACGATAAATTAATCTCCATCAATAATCACTACATTACAAAGGATAGACTAGGTATAAGTTAAATGATTAAATATTCTTAATTTATCCCTAAATTCAATTAATTAAAATCAACTAGGAAGGTGCCATAATTTAATTTACTTGGTTAAAAAAAATTCTCTTCCTTAATTAACATTCAAACCTAAAATGATTAATCTTATAATTAGTTACTTTAATTCCATTATCTTCATATTTTTAATGTCCTATTTCATTAATTTCTAAAACATACTAGGACTAAATAAATGAATTGGCACACAATGGTATTTAAATGGCCCCATTCACCCATTTACACATACCTTTAAAATTATTTAAAACATCCATAATATTCATTCCTACAAAAATTGTAGGCTTGATCCTCAACCCTTGGATCAATTCAATTTTGGCCACTAGATCCTAGGGTTCCAAACTAACATTAAATATCCTTAAGAAATCTTATTAAACCTATTTCTTTACCTAATCCTCCCATTTGATCACTTTTAATTTGTTTAAAAAATGCAGGTTGGAGAAATGGAAGCCATGGGAAGGAAGGAAGAAGCCATGAAAACTTTCACTAAATCAAGCTTAATTTAGTCTAGGTTGTATATTTTTCATTGTAATGTCTTTTATTTAAAGATTGAAGGGATTTCCACTCCAAATCTAGAGTTGTGATTTAGTAATTTCCATTTTGAGTTCTCTATTTAGGCCAAAACCCTACTTATTTTTAATGCAAGAGATTGAATGTTTTTAGATACCCATTTGAGGATTAAAAAGTTTAGAACGATGAATTTTTACATTTATTGCTTGTTGGAGGTCTCTTTAACTTTACAAGCTTAAATTTTAGTTAGACCAAGTTAAAATTTACACAGAGAGGATTTAAATTTTTCCGCTATCGTTGTGAACTACCTACCCAAAAGTAGGTCGGGGTCCTGGGACCACCCCCTACTTGGAGACGAATCAAGAACTTCCACCTTTCCTAAGTGGTGGTTCAAAGACCTCCGCTCTACACATGGAGATGATCTTGTTCTTTAAAAACAGAAGCTTCATTTCAATTTTTCAAAATAAACAAAAAACAAAATTTACTAGAGTGTTTTAAAGGTCATCCTTAGCTTAGATTTATATTCCTGAAGTTTCCAGTTGAAATATTTAGTCCATTTATTCATTCCATACATAAATTACTAAATTTTAAGATTTTCTATTTCAATATTAAAAAAAACAACGACAAGATCATTTTCATTTCTTTCAACAAATTTTCTTTCAAGTTCAAAAGTAGAAATGAAACTAAATCTACTTCTAATTTTATTTTGTTCTTTATAACAAAAAATGCAATATTTCAACATAATAAATTACTTAAAATTTATTACATCTTTCCATTACCACTATAACCATTTGTTCAAGTAACCATAAGAAACTTTATTTGACATTCAAATTTGCAATGGATACATTATTAATGTTTTACAACTTCTATGCTCTCCTTTTCACTTTTACAAAAATAAAGACATTACAATAACAATGCACTTTCCTATTTCTTTGAGGATGATTCATTCTCTTACAATGTAAAGAACTTACTTTCTCACAATCCACTTACAACTAGACTTTCCAACATGAATTCCATTTTTATTTATTCCTTTACATACAACAATTTGAGGAGAAATGAAATCATACATTCCTCAATGAACTTCGTTCAAAATAATAATACAACTTGATAAGTTAAACTTACAATGCAACATTTATTTTAAAAAATAAACTACTAAAATTCTTCCTCCTTAAGTGGGAATAAAAATAAGGTCTTCTCACAAGGAGGATTTCTTTTGGACATCAGCAAATGCCCCAAGTTCCAAATTTCCAACAAGAGCTCCACCATGTCTTCACTTGATCACAACAACAAAAAATGGGGGAGAAGCAATGCTCTCCACTCAACCAATAATCCAATTAGGAGAAGAAGCTATCATCCTCATTGCTCCCAAGCCCCAACCAAAATACAATAGAAGATGGATCCAACTCATGGAAACAATAAAAAGCTTCCACATCGCAATACAAAGATTTCACAACCATACAAAACACAATCAATACAACATACAATCACAAGAAGGAAACTAACAAAATTTACAAGGATTGAAAATGCAAATCCAATGGAGCAAGGATCTATGTGTAGATCACTTATGCCTCCCAATGGGAATTAGGTGCCCACCTTAGAACCCCTACAAAACTCTTAGGCCTCCCTCAAGATCATGTTATGCCTCCCACATTCTCTTATTCCTCCTTACAATCTATTATGTCTCCCCCATAAAACCAAGTAAGAAATGCAATCATTTTTTTGTCCAAGGTGGGGCACCCACCAAAGTCACTCAAAAACATGAAATAAACTCTTATGCCTCCCTTTATATAAGATCCCCATAGTCTTCTCCTACACCACACTTAGTTAATCTACCCAAGAACCCAACAAGCATACCAAAATACTCAATAACATACACATATACACAAATAAAAGAAAACAATTAAACAAGAGTGTAGATCCTAACTTTCCATTGTAGATCTTGATCCAAGAGTCACACACCAAGCTCCTTCAATCCCAATACAACACCAACAAGCTCCATAAAAATCCAAAAGCACTACAAAATCCTCCAACTCCAAAATACAAGAGCACAAATGAAATCAAGTAACCCCCAAACAAACAAATGAACTTGCATAAATAGAAAAGGGAGAGAGGAGGGTGAGGTGGCCCAATGTAAGATGCCAAATCACTTATCCTCAACTCCACATTATAATTCATACCTCAACCCCTATGCACAATATATTGGTGGTTGAGAGGAATGAAAACCCTTTACACACACAATCCCAACCCACACCCCCTAAGAATGAAATTTAAAACCCATGTAAGAAAATTGTAATAAATGCCACTTTTTGTCTTACAAAACATTTAATGGGGTCTATTTTTTACGCTCCAATCCATAGGTGTGGGACAATCTTTGTTTGTCGCACAAGCCTCTAAAATTAGCCCTTAAGGCCAAATCCAAATTTTCAAGGTAAGGTAGAGTGTGCAACACTCATGTTACTTATACTCAAACTTAAAAAAACATAGTCCAAAACCCAACAACTCTAATAAATGATTTCGTTTATCACATTCCCAAATCACTTAATATATTTATTTAATTACTAATAAAACACATTAATCAACAAGGGTTAAATAAATTACATCACAAATAGCCCACATACTCTATAATAAATAAATAAATAGGAAGAAAGTGCACACAATCCCATGGTCACAATTGGAGGTCATCCCCCCATGGGGACCCCTTAAAAAAATTAAAACACACAAGCCACAACCTAACACAAGTTACCATGGTGACCTTAGTTTTACCCATTTAGTATTCTGATGTGGTTGGTCTCCAATACCCCTTTTGATTGTTGTGATATAATTACCTACAAGACATAAGATACCTCCTTTGGCATTGCGGCCACATCACAACATCAAGGATAAAACATATGCATTTCAATCAATAACCATCCACATATAGTTAATTTATCATCTAGACTAATAATGTTATCATATGTCTAAAATTTCAACAAAATCTCAATTCTATCTTTTATCAATTTCAACAAGATCAAAAATTAGTTCAAAAGCTAAATCCTACTCAATATGATGAGAATTCTAAATTTCAAGAATCAACAACACATCATCATCATCAAATATAATATGTATCTCTATCTATCTAAGAATCCAAAAAATCATACTATGAATCACAATCCATCAAAATCAGAATATATCTATCATCTAACATCATGATAAACCATAACGATATAATAATATCCAGGTTTAAAATCAAGAGTAATCAAAATCAACATATAATAAGTCTTGAAGAGGAGTGGGCACTACAGATACATACCCAAATATTGGCTCATAACATTGGGTATGTGTAAATTTTTAGCAAAATATGATCATATCATCAAATAAAATTGGCATGTGGAAGATAAGTTAATCCAAGTGTCAAAAATAGGAACTCCGAATAGAACAAAAAATCCAAAGGTTTGGCCACATAAATTGAGAACGGAGCTACCTCTTTCGTATCTTCGCAAGAGAATCTGAGCAACCTCATGAACTCTGCCTTTTCCCAGTAAAGGAAGATGAAAATTATAGCAATAATATGAAATGACAACTATTAAATTTTATGTTTTAAAATTTTAATGATCATGTTGTTTTACTAGCTTCAGGAATTCAGTGATACTAGCACATAACATTTGGTTTTGAATGTGGAAATGACTAAAGAATAAAAATTTGGGCGTTAGAACCGCTAATTTTTTTGAAGGTGCCATGGATCTTGTGGGGCTTCAAAACTAGAAGACAACCCTCTCCGTGCCAAAGACTTGACCATAAGGAAATTGAACATGATGTTTCTATGGCATGACCATTGATCTACGAGAAGTTCTATGCCATACTTTTTGAATTCCTCATTTTGATTGATGAATTATCTATGGAGGCATGGAGAGTAGTAACCAAGCTTAGGAATTTTGGACCTTCCGATTTCAACATAGGTATGGAAGAATTCTTTGTACCATTGATTTTTTGTATTGTGTTAGTCTTGGCAATGCTCATTTCAATTGTAAATGTTTTTGTGTAATGATTTAATAGTTAGGTGAATTAATGGTTGTTTAATAAAATACAAATAAACATTTAAAATTATTTAATTATTAAGTATACAATCTTATTTATAAAAAATTATACCGATATATTTGAAAAAAAAATTCTCTTTGGATCCACTTGATGCAAGCAAGGCCTAATTTAGACAACCTCATAGGTCTTCAAATTAAATATAAAGAATATCACAACATCACTTGGTTTGGGAATTGTACAACCATGCGACCTAGAAAAGACCCCCAAAATAAGGATTTTATGAAAAGGCTATGTAGCAATTACACGTGAGTTGCGTAAGCTACACCAAAATGAATGTTTATACATAATCATGTATGTGTAATTAAATAACACATCTATCAAGAGATGCTTCCACGATCAACTCCAAGTGTTAGAATTTTTTTGATTAGGTAAATGGGGTTGAGGGGACTCATACTCCATAACAAAATGTTACAAATAGAGAAAATATAAATCAATGAGGGTCAAGTGAGGCTTCCTCCAACAAATCGGCATAGATAAAACATGTACAAACATCAACAAAACAACAACAAAAATAAAACATAAAAAATACAATAATCCATCTTATCCCTTAGGATACTTCCCACGGGGTCTTAAATGCATTGTAAGGGGATATTTTTAATGTTTCCTTTCATATTTTTCCCCACGTAGTCAATCTAGCATCATGATTCAAATTTACATTTTCATGAGAATGAATCGAATGATGATTTCAAGTGTGAAGCCCATAATTTTCCCACTCAAACCCATAATAAAACCCAAATAACTAACTCAAGAAAATTATGATACATACATACATACATACATACATACATATACATACATTATATATATATATATATATATATATATATATATATATATATATATATATATATACAGTGCATAAGCCAAGATTTAATCAAATCTTGATTATAAAACTTTAAACAATTACATGGTAGCCGAAAATAAATATAAGGACTGATATTTTTGACCCATTATCTAATTAATATTAGGATTTAATTATTTCTCTTACTAAGCTCCAATATTTAATTTAGTATTTCTCAACTTGCTTTTCATGTCTTAGCCCCTCTATTAATTCCCTTTAAAATTATTTATTTAAAATCCCCAATCTCTCAAATTCATCCATAAATAGAAATGGGATGTGAGGATGATGAGGTATCTCCATGTAGGATGCCACTTCATCATCCCTCCATTCCAACACACAAGTCAAACACCATGCCCAAGATGATAAATGAACATGTAAGTCTTATGAAAATCCCACATGACACTCAAACTTGCACACAAATTATACCAAGGACAAGTTAATTGTGGTAAGTATGAAAGTGCAATTATTTTCACCCTTTTACACTCCAAAATGCATAAATAATTCTAAAATTTACTCCCCATACCATAGGTATAGTTTTTGGGAGAATTTAAAAGGTAAGGAACGAGCTTAGCTTGTCCTACAAGCCTCCAAAAAACCTCCCAACTCAAAATCCGAATTTTTAAGTTGGGGAAGGGTACACCACACAAAATGCAACACAAATATCACCTACATCCACAAGATTTCAAGGAGCATATACCCTCATAACTATTTAATTGTCATATCCCTAATTTAGTTAACAAATTAAAATGGATTAGCTAATTAGGACACATTAATACTTGCTAAGAAAATAGACTAGAATTTCCAATAATTAAAAACAAACAAAAAATTAAAAGAAGAGAAAGATTACCTCTTATGGCCACACATGTGAGTTCACCCCCCATGGGAAACCTATTAACTAAGTATGCAACAACACATTATAACATTACACGAGTTGCCATGGTGACCTGTTTCCAATACCCCGCATTACTTCGTTGTTGGTCTCCTATCCCCCATAGTTTGTTGTGCTATAATTTCCTACAAAATCAAACAATACCTTTTTAGGCCTTGTGGCCACATTAACGACGTCGAGATAATAAAACACATACATATTTACATAAAAATTCACATCATCAAATATCATAATTAAACCAATGTTAGAATCAAGTAATTCACCAATTGTTCAAATTTATAACATTTCATTCTACTAATCCATCAATTTTTACTAAGATCATAACATCAACAATCATCTAGAAATATCCATAAATCAAGTCCAATGTGTCAAGAAATAGTAGCACTTAGAACATCAATACTGATATGTAAATCAAGCATATAAAATCCATCGCATAAGTCACATCATGTCAAGATTCTAACACCTTCATAATGTCTATCAAGTAGGTTAATAAAATCATATATAGGGACAAGTGAGGCTACCTTTACCATGTGGCATAGAGAAGCCATGTACAAACATCAACAAAGCTAAAACAAAGAAATAAAATAATCAATCTTATCCTTAGGCTTCTTCCCACGGGATCATAAATGAATTGTAAGTGGATATTTTGCAATTTTTATTTCTTCATGTTCCCCACAGTAGTCAATCTAGCATCATGATTCAGATTTACATTTTCATGAGAATGAATTGGAATCATGATTTCAATATTCTCCTTTTTCTCGTGAGATTCAATCACAATAGTAAGGGAAATGGTATCTTTTACATAAATTCGAGGTGTAGACTTATGTATGGGAGTAGGTGAAATATTGGCCTCCTTAACCATCTTATCAAGATCATCTTCTTTCACTAAATCAGCCTCAAAATAACTATCCTATTTGCTATTAACAATGAACTGACTAGGATCATACTGGGGTGTATATTTACCTACAGGTGTAGGGAGAACTCCAATTGTTAAATTGATTGTAATCCCTTATCTCAAATTTCTTTTAGAGAAATAATGTTTTCCATCTCCACGAGATATCATTATTTTCTTTTTTTTCCTTTTATCCACCCAAATTATCCTCCACATTTTGCACACATGTCCACTAAGACATCTACAACTACATTTATTAGAAAAAATATTTTCATTATGGTTTGATGAATGACTAATTAAAACTAGTCATCATAGTCATTGTTATTCAAAAGTACCTTCAAAGCATAACTACATCCTCCAGGTGTAGTACAACATAAATTTTCCTTGTTCCACTTTATAATTCCCAAGGCCACCTCAAACTCAATGGGACTAATGTGATAGTGTCTCTCTAATATTTCTTTTTCATGTCCACCATTGGCCCTAGAAACTTTCCATGTTTTTACACTAAAAATTAAAATGTATACATTATGGATCATGAGTAATCTCTATATCTGCATCACATCAAACAAGTTAGACCTTGTATGAAGCCATATTAAGAAACAAATTACACCTTTCAAATATTTGAAATTACCATGAACAATATAACTCATGAATTTAATAAAAAAATTGTCAATTTAAGAAGGATTACATTAGTTTTAAGCTACATACGTTCACAAAAAATTAATAAAGAGTTGGAGGAATTTATATAATACCACGAGCATGTTGCCTCAGAGTTGTGAACTAGTAATCATTTTTGTTAGTATATTGTATGTAGCCTACACTTTGAACTTTTCTCTCCAATGTTCATCTAGTTTTGGCTAAAACTTATGTCCTCGATGATAAATTACCAATCCCCTATTACAAGATCTTTAAGATAAGCTAGGGGTTTAAAGACTTATCCATTCTATAACAATTAAATTCACTCCATTTGATCATATCAATACGTGTGCATGTAAGCACATGGTGAAACAATGAAAACTTAAGACCGAAATAAAAAATGGAACATAGATCAATTGGATTTATAAGCACATAATAAACTAAAAAGCCACATAATAATCACGTGAACTCATGTGTGGCAAATAACATTGAAGAGGTGTTTGTTTGTGATAGATTCTAACACATATGTGACATTGGTCTCCAATGAAGATTAGTGTATTTTTAATTTTGCAGCCAAGAGGTGTTCTTGTGCAAGTTTATATGGCTTTAAGTATATTCTATACTAGATATTTATAAATCTATTACTAAACAATGTATTCGTATTTTTTTAAGAAAAAAATCTTATATTATATTAAATGCAACATGATATAAGTTTATTCCAAGAAAAGAGTGAGTGTTATGAGAGAATGCCCCAAAACAATAAAAAAACTAGGCCAATCCCAAGAAACCAACAAACACTTTAGGCATATCCAAGGAATAAATCAAAACAAGAGATTCAAGCCGCTTCAACAAAAGTACCAACAATGGGGGTGTTGTGATCATCAAGCTAGCTAGGACTAGGAAGGTCATTACCAACATTAGGTATGTCCCAAAATGAGATAGGAGATTCATCCTCTTCATTGTCATCCATCAACCACATGGGTGAGATGTAAAGGGAATCCGAGGAAATTTTCAAAAGGTGGCGGCGATAGACTACCGGATCGATATGATACTACCAATAAGACTCCATGCCTAATGGATTGCTATAGGAAGCTAGCCATGTTTCATTTGATAGGAAGATAACCCATTGAGTAGGTAATCTTATGTCTTCAACACGCAATAATGCGGGGATCTGTGAATCTAAGGCAAAGAAGGCCCTCCTAACTTTGAACCGGTGTGATAGATCGTTCGGTGAGGATAGCTGCTCGAAGGCTCCAATCAATATCGAGCTCTGTTGTGTGATCCGATCTATGGGTTGTGGGATACGTGGAAGATAACTTGTGGGTGCTTCGTATATTATCTCCCACAAGGTCATGAAAATGGAATGGCTAAATGTGTAGTGGATCTTTTGGTGTTTTATGGATGATTCTCTGTCTAGTCCAAAATCTTTAGCTTGATTAGCTGCTACGTTTAATAATGATAGTTGTGTGATAATGTCTTGGTGGGAGTGGAGAGGATCTAAATACTAATGTTCACAAACCAGCATCAATGTTGGATTGATTTGTAGGCCCGTTGGGTTGTGGGACCTTTGGATCACAACCATAAGTTCATGGTTGTTGTGGACCTCCTATGGTCATGTGAAGAATCAATCCCTTCTTCTATCCAGTATCCAATAATCGTATGCCTTTTCGGCCTCTACGTTTAGAACTAGAAGTTGCACAATTTTCTCGGAGTACCTAACAGGTGTTCTAGCAACTTGGATACGTAAGCTAGTGTCTATATCAACGAGGAGGTCTCCTGCATCTGGCTGTGGGACTAGTGGATCACAACCGAATGTTTTCTCTCTTTCAAGTCCTTCTACAGTCATACGGATATCTATCAAGGCAATCTATAATTTGGCTGATTTGACCAAAACATGTGTGCTTTGTCATCTTCTATGTTTAATCCTCTTAATTGTGTGCTGATTTCTTGTAGGTCTATGTTGTTGTTCGGAAGACCTGAATTATGAGATTTTGGTCTATGTCAGTTATTGCTGCAACAATATTTGGTTGAGGCACGATTGGCTCAAAAACATATTCCCTGGGCTCCCTAGGTCCCGTGATTGTCATACAAGATCAATATAAGCCTAACTGAAATGAAATAAACTAACTATGCAAGATATATCTACAACATATATATATATATATATATATATATATATATATTCTCTATTTTTGTATTTTTGATAAATTTTAATGAATTGAAAGAGAACTAATCTAATATATTCAAAAAATGACAACTAATCTAATAACAAAATTAAAACAAACAAGGTAGCCCAGTGTAGCTACTTTATGCAATTGTGAGTTTATCCTAAATAACTAGATAGTTGATTAACTTAATTGAAAGATTCTCGATCCTACCTCGAAGTGAGGAATGAATCATAGTTTCTCGAAAAACTATCAATCCCCATAACTTCCCTGGCAATATCGAAAATGAAATTTAACTAAAATGAAATATTTCACTACTCTATTTGATATGTTTTAACTAGAACTTTGACAGATAAAACCTGGAATTTGCATAGAATAGTGGTGAATCCAGTAGTGTATGACTTTGTCCCCTCAAAATGATCTCCTCATTCCTTCGTGTTCACGTGAATCCAGAAGAGCGTGTATATGCTAGCATCAATAGAAAGAAGGTATTTTGAACAATGGCAGCTTTGGATATAGACCAAATATAATGCGAGTAGGAGAGGGATAGCACAAGTGACAGAGCTTGGCATATGTAATTCCTAGCGGGATTTATTGTGGGAATACAACACAAGTGTACTGAGAGATTCTAGAATCTACATTCATGAAGAACACAACCTACAACTCTAATGGATGCAATCTATAAATGACACTACTCTACTCTAAACTAATTTGTATGAACAACAATGAACAAGACTGAAGCAAGAAGATCGAATGGCTTCTAACAGCAAAGGAAAAACTAGCATGGATGCAAACATGAAAACAAAATGAGCTCTAAACAAGAAATTGACAGACTAAACAATGGAAATGAGAAGTTGAGGGGCAGTTTTGAGGGGCCATTTGCTTGAAAACAAGCTGGCTATTTATAGATTTCACATTCACCCAAAGGTAATTCCCATTAGAACTCTTTTACCATTAAACAATGAAGAAACACTATTCCAGGGGACATAAAACATTAATACAAGCTAAGGCGGTTGAGAAAAGCTGGTGAAAGTTGAAAATTACGCAAGTCGTGATCAAAAGAACGTGCTGGAAAATGCGTGAAGGACCACCGCCACCAGCGGGCGGTGGCGTTATAGGACCGCCACCACTGGCAGGGGGGCGGTTGGACCACCACCCTAAAGGGGTGGAACTAAAGGTCAAAAGGTCAAGCTTAAAAAAAGGAGGAGGAAAAAACAAAGCACAAGGAACATGGATAAAGCATTTGGGATGCTAACATATACTTCGTGAGCTTCTCTGGATCCGAACACCTTGCGAGGTGACCTGTATCATCATTGGGGCATGTGTAACATCATTCGGTGTACAGTACCCTACAATTTTGGGTACGTACATATTTCCCCCTCGGAGAAGCATTTTAAGCCATGAAGAGGCATAAAATGGTGGGTCAGTATGGCGGTCCCAAAATGGGAAGTTAGAAATTATACACTAACACGCCCATGTGTGTGAAATGTCACCATCAAGTTCCCACTACTGCAAAATGGAAAGAGGAGACTCAAGTGCAGATAGATAAAATAAATCAAAAAATAAATACTAAATTAGTATGAAATGAGGACTTACCATTTGTGCGGGGATGAGAACTTACCTCCATTGGTGCTCTAAACCTGCGAAAGGGGCATTCAAAATGAGTCAAAACACTATATATATATATATATATATATATATATATATATATATATATATATATACCATTTTCCTATTCATTTGCATGTGTCTGATTTGATAGTTTTTGAGCTCTGGGACCCACGGTGATGGTTTTCAATGAGAGTATAGTCAAAACGTTCATATCGAGATAGCGATCATGCCTCCATGAGTAGAACCTCGACCCGCGAGATCTCAGGTTAGTTCTTCTTGATTTAACATTTTTGCACCCAAAATGTTAAAATGATGAAAAAATTTGTCTTGGGGGGGTCATTTTTAGAAATGTCAGTTTTAAATGTGTCTCTTAGGGGGCGCCTAATGGGTAGGCTTTTGTTTTAGCTAAAATGGTCAAATTTTTGCATTTTTAAGCATTTTAGGGCATGTGACCCATTTTGAAATGCGGGACAGGACCACCACCACCTGAGCGGGGGCGGTGGTTATGGACCAGACCACCACCTTCTAAGGTGGTGGTTATGGAACCACCACCCTGCTCAGGGTGGCGGTTCTCTTCAGAATGCTAAAACAACACTAATTTGAATTTATTTTTGCATTTTTAGCATTCTTACTTGCTTTAATGATTTTTTTTAATGCAATCTTGATACTAACTTGCTCCTTTTTGCGTGTTTTTGTGTGTTTTGCAGATGAAGGAAGAGTACATTAGATGGAGCTGAGAGAGAGAGAGAGAGAGATTGGCTTCCAGCAGTGCTAGATGCACTCTCTCAGGATGAGCAAGGATACTCTTTAGAGGGTAGGTATATTGAGGATCACACGGGTTCCCCATGTTACACCTGCCAGTCACATACTATGTGACTTATTTTCTTATTGGGATGCAGATCGGAACACCTTCCGATTTCCAGGTGTTAGGGGTGAGTGGACTATCACCCTAGAGGATGTCTACCACATTTTGGGAGTCCTGATTATTGGGAGGAGACTTTCATTTGATACAACAGTATCTAGAGCTCAGGTGACTCAGTGGGCCACCTATATGGGAGACGTAGTTGTCTCCACTGGTTCGAAGAAGGGGGAAGGTCCCTATATTCTGGCTTGCCCATCCCTCTGATCCATCAGGCCATTATGGGCATCCTTGCTTTGAGATTGATCGGAGACAAGGGAGGGGATACTTTACTCTATTGTTGGGCCCCCATCATCACACAGATTGAGGCACATGGTCGATTTATGCAGGGAGCCGATATACTTGGGACCACCTATCACGACTTATACAGGGTGGTTCGATTACAGGGACAATCACTGAGCCATCCGACCTTAGTTATGAGTTGGTCTATGAGCGCATCATCCCTTATGGGAGAGGCATAGAGGTGGCGGATCCCGGGCCATGAGGGCAGCTAGATGGACAGAGATGATGGTGCTTAGAGCACCCCACCAGCCAGTTGCTTCCTTGACTACTGAGGATATGGAGGCCACACCTTATCAGGCCATGGCGGGGTTGTGGGGCGAGGAGACCTTCACTTTGATTTCCTGCTCTACTACAGGGCAGCTTGTGGATAGGATGGGGAAGGTAGAGACACACCCCTTTGATCGAGTGCCTCAGCAGTTTGGCCTTGCTTACATTGACATGCTTCCCCCAGTGGTGCCAGTGTTCAGATCAGTTCGGGAGGCTAGGGGAGGTCCTAGAGGCCGGGGTTGGACTGTTGTTACTCCTGGCATCCCTATTGCAGCCAGGAGGGTGGTACATGCGCTCGAGAGAGAGTCGGTGCTCCTCGGCACCTTTACTTTGGATTGCCGCGGTCCCTGCCCATAGCGTGATGATGACCCCATTGATATAGACTCGAGTCGAGGAGTTCACGGGGGAGAGAGATGGAGGAGGAGACCGAGGGACATGGAGATCGGCGAGTCGGGTGGGGGGGAGAGATAGCGATCCCGAGTGGCATGACACTCGGGGAGATCTTACAGGCTGAGAGGGTAGAGCAGAGCATGGAGAGGGGGTGACTCTAGTCTCAGAGGAGTTACTTTCTCAGGACCTAGGTGGAGAGGATGAGTCCATGGTAGGATGCCATGTTGTCCCAGGACATAGGTGGGAGGAACATCGATCGGTGGTGGCATCATGTGGTAGGTGTGGATCCTAGAGATCCTTCTTGGAGGCCGGAGATCAGTGAGTTGTCACTCTTCTTTTGATATTTGTTTTTAGCTAGGATTGCCTTAGTTGCTATCTCTTTTTTTCATCCTTGGTTTCACCTTTTGATTATTTTCTAATTTGTTTTCTCCTTTGCTTGTAGAGACTGCTGATGAGTGGTGAGACTTGATTCACCGGGTATGTACTGATACCCTGATGCTCCCCATGGAGAAGACTCATGCTGAGCTATCCATGGATGCAGGGGAGCCTTCAGCAGCCGGTAGGCATACTGATGTTTTTTCCCCCATCTGGCATGTGGCCAAGATGGTGACTTCCCTCCATGCCAGAGTTAGTTAGTATATAGGGCTACGAGAGCACTTGATGAGGAGGAGCCACTCTCATAGCGAGGCTACAACTACTGTTCGGGACCATGAGCCCTCAGTGCACTCGAGCACTTAGAGCGGCGTGTGAGAGTCCTAGACGTGATCGTGTGCCTTCTGAGGGATCCCATAGGGATTGAGAGGCCACTTGGCTCTTTTTGTAGTGACTCTTGCTAGATTGTTTATATGACCATTTTGTATTTTCCGGGCTCATTGAGCATTTTGACCATGCCTAGTGCATGATGGCATTGTACATAAAACCTGATTATATATATATATATATATACATCTCTTTTTGGATCTAGATCTCTTTGTACCTA
The DNA here is from genome assembly GCA_018340775.1 of Taxus wallichiana var. yunnanensis. Taxonomy (NCBI): domain Eukaryota; kingdom Viridiplantae; phylum Streptophyta; class Pinopsida; order Cupressales; family Taxaceae; genus Taxus; species Taxus wallichiana. The sequence continues at coordinate 336,254,403 of CM031237.1, read as the reverse complement.
GAGTTTTGTGATTCATTTTCACATGTATATTAGATGTTTATAAAAAAATTTGTTTTTATATGCTTTTTAGAATGTATGCAATGGAGAACAAATATCACAAATGTTTTCTTTTTGTATTTCATGATGCTGATGTATGATGATGTGATGACACTTGTGATCTTGAACTTTAGTTTTCATAAGAAATTTTCCAGTACTTCATATTGTTTTGACAAAATGTGATGATGAGTGGTATGATGAGCGAGATGAACTTGCCCACTCCTAACTCCACGCAACTAGTAAGATGCGAGGGCTCACCACCGAGAGCTAGAAAGGGCACAAGCTATGAGGTGTGTTGAAATGGTAATGATGGGAGATAGACAAAGAGTTGGTGGAACCAAATTAGGATGCTACAAACCTATCTTACTCAAGTGACTCCATAGTTTAGAATGCGACTTGCTTTGCAGTTTATCCAGACTTAGATCCGTAGATGGCCACTTGGTTGACAAAATCTGGTTTTCAGGGTTTTGAACTCTCTTGGAATTTTGGACATCTGATTCATTTGTTTTTGACTCAAGATTTCAAAGGTTTGTTTGAACTATTTTCTTATGACTTTTAACATTTTTTGTCAAGCGGACCCCCTACACCTTGCCCCATGCTACTAGTAGGAAGCATGGGCTTATCACCATGGACAAGGCACAGGTGAGTAAAGGCATTCCCATCCTTTCCCAACCCTACGTCACTAGTAAGAGATGCAAGCTCAACACCGAAGGTTGGTAGGGCAAGGAAATGTGTAAAAGTAAAATTTTTTGTTTGATCTATATTTGACTTACTTACTTGAGAAAAATGTCAGTATGTTCTTATTTCCAAAGAGATATATATACGGGATAGATGTGACACCATGAAGCTTCTAGAATAGACCATAGGCAAGACACCTATCCTAGGAAGAAACCAAAAGTGAGAACAAGCATGCAGGCCTTGGTATGGCTACCATTAAGACTTTGTCATATCTAGCTTTAATTGATGAAATGATTCTGAAACAGTTGATGATGTTATGAAAATGAAGAAGTATGATTTGAATGCTCCTGTCAATACTATCAAAAGTTTGTAATGAATTGCTTAAGAATAAGTCCCTTGATCACCAAATTTTATGAAACGAGTGAACAAAATGAACCTATCTAAATGAATATGTAATGTAGATATAATTATACAAATAGTGTTGATGCTTCATGCGTAAAATCATTTAAGATGCAAGGAATTGACTGATTCATTGAATTCCTCACCCTCTAGTGTGCACAAGAGATACACACCATTCCATAGTCTTTCATGACTCGATATGGGCCCAACCATTTGGGCCAGAACTTTCTTCCTTCACCGGTTTTCTTATCGATCCAGTTGTCTAGTCTTAAAACTAGATCTCCTTCATATATTTCTCACTCATAGACCTTTTTGTTATACTTGCATGGCACATCCAGGTCAGCATAGGCTCTATGCCATTGTTTGGCATTTAACCTGGCCTCATCTAGGCTTTCTAGTTGGGAGAGGCATGCCTCCCTATAAGCTTCTTCATCTAGAATCCCTTGTAGTGAGATGCGGAGACTAGGGTATTTCAACCTCAAGTGGGAGAACTACTTCTACCCTGAATACCAGTGAGAAAGGAGTTGCTCCTGTTGGTGTTCTTATTGAGGTTCGGTGGGCCCACAAGGCCGGATATAATTTTAAATGCCAATCTCATTTGTTTTCTTTTACCATTTTGAGGAGAATAGCTTTCAATGTTTTGTTTGTCACTTTGCCCATTGGCTTGAGGGTAGTAAAGAGAGGCCATGTGATGGTTTATTTTGAACTTGCTACATAGCTCACAAACCTCATCATTCTTAAAGGATGTGCCATTATCTGAGATAATGACTTGTGGGACACCATACCTACAGATAATTTGGTTCAAAATGAATTTGGCAATCACCGAACTTGGTACGGTGGTGAGAGGCATGGCCTCCACCCATTTGGTAAAATATTCCATGGCTGTGATTATAAAATTATGGCCATCGGTTGATGAGGGAGAGAATTTCCCTATCAAGTCTAGACCCCACATGGAGAAGGGCCACGGAGTCACTTTATTGGTTGCGGGATTGTCTTTGGCATGTGAATCTCGTGAGAGAATTCTTGACATTTGTGGCACTTACGTACAAATTCCACTACGTCATGTTTCGAGAGTGGGCCAAAAATAGCCCATCCGATGTATTTTGTGAGTGGTGGGCATGACCACCAAGTGGCCCCACATATACTATGGGATTCATGAAGAATCCTCTTGGATTCTTCTATGTCGACGCATCTTAGAAGCATGCCATCGAAGGCTCTACGATAGAGCACTTGGTCTAAAACAACATATTTAGCGGCAATAATGCGTAACCACCTTCTTTGTTGTGGCGTGGCACTTTTCGGGTATGTATGGTCCATGATAAAATTGATGATATCAGTATACCAGGGACATGTAGAGATGGGGGGTCTGGTTTTGACAAAGTATACACATTCATCGGGAAAGTCTAGATCTACCAGCTTCACCTCCATCTAGTGGATTGTCGGCTAACTTGATCTGTGATGATTTTCCTTTAACATTTTTGGTTTACGAATGTTAACTCAAATTCTCCCATTAGGGTTATGAAACGTCCAACCTTTTTTAGATAAAGACCCTTGTGTGAGAATGTTCGTAAATGGTATGTCTTCACAATGACCTTTGTTTCTTGATTTAACATGTAATGTCTTAAACATTTTGTTGCAAAATTATGGCAAGGCATTCTCTTTCTACTGTGTATAACATGTTTTTCATAATCGAGTAATGTTCGGCTAATGAAATAGATCACGCGTTCTCATTTATCATCATCTTCTTGAGCCAGCATGCAGGCCAGCGAGACATGAGTGGCTCGTGAGTATAGGATTAAAGGGTGGTCTGGCTTGGGAGGCATTAGCATGGGTGGTGACAACAAGAAGCTTAACTACTTTGAAAGCCTCATTGCAATCTTCAGTCCAATCGATACTATAATCTTTCTTGAGTAGATTGTTGATTGGATGAATGGAAAAGCTTAAATCTAGGATGAACCTTCGGATTGCACCAGAGTTTCCCAAGAAATGACCTGATTCCAGACTCATCCGAAGGTGGGATCATTTCGAAGAACAACCTTATTTTGGCTGGATCAACATCAATCCCTCGTGAAGATATAATGTATCCTAGAAGTTTGCCTCCTGTTACACCAAAACACACTTCTCTGGGTTTAATGTGACACCATACTCAATTAGTCATGAGAGGATGATACGGAGCACCTCCGGATGATCACAACATTTTCTTGGCCTTGGCCAACAAGTCATCCACATATGATTCCACAATTTTATGGATAAGATCATGGAATATATAAGTCATTTCCCACTGATATGTAGCGTCGGCGTTCTTAAGACCAAATGGCATGACAACATAACAATAAGTTCCCCAGGGAGTTATAAATGTGGTTTTGGCTTGGTCTTGTTTGGATATTTTGATTTGATTATATCCTGAGAACCCATCCATGAGAGACAAAAGCTCAAATCCAGTTGTTGCATCAATGATGATGATCAATGGATGGTAATGGGAAATCATCCTTGGGACAAGCTTTGTTAATATCCCAAAAATCTATGCAAATGCATATCTTCCCATTCTTTTTTAGATGGGGACGATATTAGATACCCATTGTGAATAATCAATGGTTTGATGAATCCTACTTGGAGAAGTTTTATTACTTCCTCTTTTACCATGAGAGCCACTTTTGGCTTCATTGGTCTTGACTTCTGTTTAATTGGCTTCACATCTGGTTTAGTGACAAGATTATGTACCATAACTTGTGGTGCGATACCTGTCATTTCTTTATAATTAAATGCAAAAGCCTTTTGATGTTCTTTGAGGATTTGGGTGTGTATTTCTATTTCTTCTAGAGTTAGCGAGGATCCTAACTTCAAAATTCTTGGTTCTTCCTCCATTCCAATGTTTATGTCAATGGTTTCTTCTATCAAAGAAGCGTTACCTTCTTCAAATTCAGGTGGGGCTGGAGGTAGTTCCAAGCTTTCTCCATTTTCTATCTCATAGATATCGAGATCCTTTTGTGGAGGAGACTCTACATGGGATTTCCAAAGTAGGAAGAGGAATGTGGTATTAGGGAAAGATCAACTATAGGGTGAGCAAGGTGTAGCTCTGCATAGGTGTTTAGATATTCGAGAGTGACTTTATCACTATCAACATGATGTAAGATAGGAGATTCATTCTCAGTTGTATGTGTTAGAAGAGGGTTTGTTGACATTTTCTTCACCAATGGTTCAGTACGAAGTGATACCTTGAAACTTGTATCTTCTAACTCATTACTTGGGGTAAAACATGAAGCTGAGGTTGCTATTGAATCTGCGAGAAGGTTACTGTTCTCATGGGATTGCCTCAATGGATATGAAGTCAAATCTTTTGCTTAGATCTAATACCATTGTTTTATAGAGTTGTAAGTGCTCGGCTCTAGTCTCATATACTTCAGAGACTTGGTTTGCAACTAATTGCGAGTCTCCTAACACTCTGATGTTATTAACACCATCCTTTTGGCTATGATGAGGCCAAGGAGGAGGGCTTCGTACTCAGCGCCATTGTTTGTACATTCAAAGTTCAACTTAAAAGCAAAAGGTAGGATCTTTCCCTCAGGAGAAGTAAAGATTACACCTGCCCCGGCTCCATAGCGACATCTAGCTCCATCGAAATGGAGAGTCCAATATTTACTAGGAAAGATGGATGTTGGGACATTCTTTGCATCTGTTTCTTCTTTTTGGTTACTTCTACCATGCAAAGTTCCTCTGTTGGAAGAGAACCAACTCCTAGGGTACATCCCATACCTGTGGAATCAAATGGTAGGAAAATTGGTAGATCTTGTTCTAGTAATTCGACAATTTTTGTAGTAGTTCCTAATGACACTTGTTTCTACAACATTAGCTTCATCCTTGAGGGCTGGGATGCCCTTGACTAGGTTCGTAATTTCTAGTTCTGTTGTAGGTATTAATTTTTCTTCTAGGTTTTGAGTCGATTGGTTTGTTAAGTTGGTTTGTTGGGAGTTCAAACTCGAGTGAATGCCTGGTCTTTTCTTGGTCTGCTTAGGTGTATGTTGAATGGTTTTGGGTCACCTTTTGCTATGAATATCTTTCCTAGGTGTAAGAATCTTATTTCCTGGAATAACGTAGAGGGATTGCTTTCATGCGATGTATCCATGGTCGACCAAGGATCATATTATAGTTGGTTTCCCGATCTATGATATAAAACTCGGTGAGGATTGTCTTGGGTCCTAAGGTGATTGGTAATATTATAGTCCCAATTGAAGTAGCTTTAAGGCTATCATAACCTCTTAGCGTATTTCTTGTTGTGGAACAGTTTGTTTCTCCATATCCTAGCTTTTGAAGGAAAGAGAAGGGGACAATGTTAACTTGCTGCCCCATCATCCACCATTGCACATTTAACGTAATTATTGTAAACCCACACCTATAAATGCAAGGCCGGATCACCTCTACGTGTAATTTCAGCATCTGTTGGCATTTTGTTTATGTCGAATATAAACTCGGTATCCCTATCTGGCTGCCCTGGAGGGTGGATATCAAAGTCTATATGGTTTACTTGTGTTTCGGGAGGTGGAGTGATGTTAATTAAATGACCTAGACCTAGTGCTTCTAAAAGAGCAGCCCTATGGGTAGGAGAGTTTTTTAAAAAGTCCAAAAGGAGATGTGAGAGAAGGTCTTTGTTAAGTCATTAATTAAATCATAAGCACCCACGGGTTTTACCAATGTTTGTTGAATGTTATCTAGTTCTAGTGGATAGATTGGATTTGGTTGAGAAGAATATTCTCATGTTCTTGTTATGGCTTCTACGTGCAGCTCAATATCTAACTCCACTAGACCAACTATCTTGGTTCGTGGCTGATTTCCTAATTGTGGTGCGATAGGTGGATTTAGTGAAGTTGAGGCTTCATGATCATTATTTCCTGTCATTACACCTTTGTTCATCCCATTTGGATTTAATTTATTATTGTTATTGTGATTTGGAAGTGGATCATTGAAGATCTTAAGAGGTGCGTTTTGAGGGAAACTACCCCTGTGAAAGTATTTGGCATAGGTGTCACAGAATCTGTTAAGAACATATCTATGAAGAGTTGTCTTTGTTCTTCTAGCAAACGTTGCATGAACTTATTGTAATCATGGCAAGTCCTAGTGTCATGGCCTCAAATTTTGTGGAAACCACAATACGAGTTGGGATTATAACTCCTAGGTTGTTGGTTTGGCACGTGTTGTGGTCCAAAATTCTGATTAAACTGTTGACTATTAGGATTAAAGTTTTGCATTTGTTGTCTTTGGTTTTGGTTTTGATATCCAGTTGAGTTTTGACTTGGACCCTGTGTTTGGATCTGCCATTGTTGTTTGTTGTTGTTGTTGTTGTTGGGGATGATTAAAATCCACCGCGTTGATTGTTGGGGTAAAATTGTTGTTTCGTTGATTGTTAACTGGTGGTGGAACATTTACAATTTTTTTTTTAGTTTGGTCAATCACTCCATCTGTTGTCACTCCATGTTTTTGTTAAGGATTTTAGGTCCTTGATTGGCATTTGTGGTAGTAGGATAAGTCGTAGTGTTTTGGTTGGGGATGATTAACCTCCCATTTGTTCCATATGTCTTGCGACCACTATCTATTATAGCTTGATCTATTCGGAGAGCGCTCTCAAGTACTTCATCATAAGTTCTTAGTGGGAACTTCTGGACTTCTTCCTTTATCTCTCTACTGAGAGAATGAAGGAATAAATCACATAGTTCCATCTGATCCATGTTTGGAGTGCTTGCTGAAGAATAGAGGACTGTACACCATCTTTGGATGAAATGAGCAACATAGATTCATTGTGTTCTTGTTTAATATGCAAGAATTCCCTGATTCCTGTTCTCAACAATTTGTTCATGTCGAATGCCTTGATGAACTCTGAAAATGAGTTGTTTAAATGAATGTATTGAGGCTTGAGGTATTCTATAATACCAATCGAGGGTGATACCCTCTAAATTTTTGGGGAATATTTTAGCAACAACTCCATCCCAAGGGAGCAATTCTCGAATGGCTGTGGCATAGGCCTTAATATGTGCATTTGGGTCTCCCTCTCCTTTGTACTTGGGTAGATCGGGGAGAGGTCTTGGAAGCATGATGCTTCGTATAGTGAAGTCTAAAGGTTCTTTCAAATATTTTGAATAAGTCCCTATTGCATAGGTTTCGACCATTGATGGTGTTTGTTGAGGGGGAGGTGGAATGGGTTGTTGATATGGCGTAGCATATGTATTTGCAGGGGCATAAGGAAATCCTGTGGTTGAGTGAACATGCTGGGAGAAGAGAACATATCTCCCTGTGGTGATTTGGAATACATGTTTAAGTATGGAGGAGCATTGCTCAGGAATGGATTGTTTTGTACTAAGCGGGAGGTATCATATTTTCCACTGGAGCGGCGTTAGAAAACATGGTTCTAGTTGGCATTTGTTGTGAATACTGAGGAGGCATGCCCAATGTGCCTATTCCTGTGAGGAGGTCTACTTGGCTAGGATGATGTGGAGGATTGGAAGTTCTGCTTGCATGAATTGTGAATTTTGACTTGCTTGAGCTTGAGCAAGTTCCAACCCTCTAACCTTCTCAACTAAGGCTGAGATGACCTCGTTTGGTGAAGACATGGTATTTTTCCTTAGTGGTGTTTGTTGTATACCTTGAGGTTGTATAGGCATATGGTACCTGCTATGAATTGATCGGTGCCCTGCCAAGTTTCACCGAGGGCATTTCCTATAGGTGGAGGGATGGGGGTGTTTTCTTGGAATGAGACCTCGGGTTGTGTTTGCAAACCTCCTATAGGTGGGTACATATTTTGAGAGCATTGTTCACTCCTAGCATAACGTGCTAAGTATTCATCATCTAAAAACAGATATGGATCTGATTGTCTACTAATTTGTGGTCTAAGCAACACCTGAGGAGATGAACCAGATTCTCCAGTGAGCATCATATTGTTTGAGCTTGAAGGCTCTGGTTGTTGCATTTGAGTGAGCTGATCCAACTCCTCTATTTGGAAAGAAGAACTATATCTAGTCCTTTGAGGTGGAGTTTGTGTTGAAAACCGTTAGTTGAATAGTTGTCACCCCATGCTGAGAGCGAGGGTGATGGTTGTCTATTTAGTTGATCGTAGTATGCTTCAAGACCTAGGAGAGGTCTGCCATATGCATCGTATCCCGACATATTCGGGGGTATATGAATACCCGTAGAATAATGGGAAAGAGCGAAGGTGGATAAAACTAAAAAAGAAGAAATGTTCCTGAAAGTGAAGCAATTGTTCCTTTTATGTAAGTTTCACCAATTTTGTTGGTGAAGCTGATGTGAAGGCTAATGAGGTGGAAAAGATGAAAAGTATACTAATTGGAAGAACAAGTAGAAATAAGACTCCGAACCAAAAGGTAGGAAGTTTCACGTCGGGTTCACCAATTTTGTACGATGGAAAAGTGACATGCGAGCATGGGAATCTACAAGTGACTCTTCCTCACACCCGACCTCCCGAGGTCATGCTGAGATAGCCGGTGGGGATGGAATACACGTGGGATGTAGATAAGCTAGTTAGGTAATCTTATGTCTTCAACACATAATAATGGGATCTACGAATCTAAGGCAAAGAAGGCCCTCCTAACCTAAACCGGTGTGATAGATCGTTCGGTGAGGATAGCTTTTGAAGGCTCCAATCAATATCGAGCTCTTCGTGATCCGATCTATGGGTTGTGGAATACGTGGAAGATAACCTGTGGGTGCTTCGTATATATCTCCCGACAAGGTCATGAAAATGGAATGGCTAAATATGTAGTGGATCTTTTGGTGTTTTATGGATGATTCTCTGGTCTAGTCCAGAAATCTTTAGCTTGATTAGCTGTTACGTTTAATAATGATAGTTGTGTGATAATGTCTGGTGGGAGTGGAGAGGATCTAAACACTAATGTTCACAAACCAGCATCAATGTTGGATTGATTTGTAGGCCCATTGGGTTGTGGGACCTGTGGATCACAACCATAAGTTCATGGTTGTTGTGGACCTCCTATGGTCATGTGAAGAATCAATCCCTTCTTCTAATCCCGAGTATCCAGTAATCATATGCCTTTTTGGCCTCTACGTTTAGAACTAGAAGTTGCACATTTTCTCGGAGTACCTAACAGGTGTTCTGGCAACTTGGATACGTAAGCTAGTGTCTATATCAATCGAGGAGGTCTCCTGCATCTGGTTGTGGGACTAGTGGATCACAACCGAATGTTTTCTCTCTTTCAGGTCCTTCTACAATCATATGGATATCTATCAAGGTAATCTATAATTTGGCTGATTTGACCAGAACGTGTGTGCTTTGTTGTCTTCTATGTTTAATCCTCTTAACTGTGTGCTGATTTCTTGTAGGTCTATTGTTGTTCGGAAGACCTGAATTCTGAGATTTTGGTCTATGTCAGTTATTGCTGCAACAATATTTGGTTGAGGCACGATTGGCTCAAAAATGTATTCCCTGGGCTCCTAGGTCCCGTGATTGTCATACAAGATCAATATAAACCTAAACTGAAATGAAATAAACTAACTATGCAAGATATATCTACAACATATATATATATATATCTCTATTTTTTTTTTGTTTTTTTATAGAATTTTAAATGGAATTGAAAGAAAAACTAATCTAATATATTCAAAAAATGACAACTAATCTAATAAAAATTAAAACAAACAAGGTAGCCGGTGTAGCTACTTTTGTGCGATTGTGAGTTTATCCTAAATAACTAGATAGCTGATTAACTTAATTGAAAGATTCTCGATCCTACCTCAAAAGTGAGGAATGAATCATAGTTTCTCAAAAACTATCAATCCCCATAGCTTCCCTAGTAATATCGAAAATGAAATTTAACTGAAATGAAATATTTCACTACTCTATTTGATATATTTTAACTAGAACTTTGACAGATAAAACCTGGAATTTGCAGAATAGTGGCGAATCCAGTAGTGTATGACTTTGTCCCCTCAGAATGATCTCCTCATTCCTTCATGTTCACGTGAATCCAGAAGAGCGTGTATATGCTAGCATCAATAGAAAAAGGTATTTTGAACAATGGCAGCTTTGGATATAGACCGAATATAATGCGAGTAGGAGAGGGATAGCGCAAGTGACAGAGCTTGGCATATGTAATTCCTAGCGGGATTTATTGCGGGAATACAACACAAGTTACCAGAGATTCTAGAATCTACCTTCATGAAGAACACAACCTGCAACTCTAATGGATTCAATCTATAAATGACACTACTCTGCTCTAAACTAATTTGTATGAACAACAATGAACAAGACTGAAGCAAGAAGATCGAATGGCTTCTAACAGCAAAGGAAAAACTAGCATGGATGCAAACATGAAAACAAAATGAACTCTAAACAAGAATTGAGAGACTAAACAATGGAAATGAGAAGTTGAGGGCCATTTGCTTGAAAACAAGCTGGCTATTTATAGATTTCACATTCACCCAAAGGTAATTCCTATTAGAACTCTTTTACCATTAAACAATGAAGAAACACTATTCCAGGGGACATAAAACATTAATACAAGCTAAGGCGGTTGAGAAAAGCTGGTAAAAGTTGAAAATTATGCAAGTCGTGATCAAAAGAACGTGTTGGAAAATGCGTGAAGGATCTGAGACCCACCACGAGCTCACTGGGGGGTGGTTATGGGACACCACTTCCTGCCCAGGTGGTGGCGTTTCATCACTAAAGTCAAAAAGGTCAAAAGTAAAGGAAAAGAGGGCGAGGAGGAAAAAAAAGCAAGGCAACATGGATAAAGCATTTGGGATGCTATTTAGAGGTTCCCATGAGTTTCAGATAATTTAATGAATGTTGTTGGTGGGTGGGACCAAAATCTGAGTTTCTCTTCTTCTTTCTCTCTTCCCTCCACAATTCTATATATTGTAAACACTTCTCATTTGAGAGGGGGATATTCTGGGATGTGGGAAACTCTTGTCAAATTGTTTCCTCAACACCATTGAGCTATAAACCCTCTCATGGGCTCTATAAATGAAATTGTTCCTTTATTCTACAAATGTAATGGATTGTGTATATTCATGGAACAATAAAATTTGTGTTTGTGGTGTTCTCTCAACCCTTGCCTATCTATTACTGTTGGTCTATTTTTGTGCATATTTCCTTTCATTTACAGAGTTTATGATGTTGTGTTTTATGGAGATTTTTTGGTGAATGTAGATTTGGGACTGTGTCACAGCTGTCTGGCCTCTTCCAACTACATTTTTCTTCTCTACTCTCCCTCAATAGTAGGATATTCCAAAATTTTTCTTGGTGCTATCACCTCTTTAGCTTAGGATTTCATTTCTTTTTACATCTTCTTAACCCTGTCTCCTTGGAAAGTTAGAGTATATTTTAGAGTAGATCCTCTACAAATTGTATGTGTGCACCTAAATAGAGGAATATGAACTGGCCTTCATCCGGAGAGCTCTCCTAATTGCAAAGTCCCACACTTTGGGAGAAGCTCCATGTTATGCAATCACACTAGGAGTCTCAACCCATTGAGTTGCAGACATTCAAGGGTGTTGTGATTATGCATCAATAGTTCTGGCACGCCTGGTGGGACAAGAGGTCTTCATTTTAATTACAGCAAGATTGATGTGCACTTGTTGTAAGTCTTTGGCTTGTGAGAAGCTTTGAATTGCACATCTAGTGACTCCAAGAGAGGTAGAATCCACTAGTTTTAGCATTCCAAGCTTGGAAAATTCATGAGAATAATCCAAACAAGGTCAAGAACTAGAGAAGAGGGACTATTTATCTATTTTCATTTATCCCTAAAGAGAAAGGAGAGGAAGAAGAGCTCAAAGGTCTCCATCTCCACCAAACAGAACTTTGTCAACACCTCCACCTAGTAGGCCTTTCATTCAGTCAACTAGAGTTCTTCGACCAATCAGGATAGCACAACCCAATCCTTATGTCAACTTCATTGGCAGTAGCCCACTTTCTCTCAATGCACAAAATACAGTTCTAGTTGCAGCATTGAAGAATATTCCATATTTCACTGGAGAGAACAAGACAACTCCGATTGACCACATCCAAGACATTGCAAATGTCATGAAATTCATGAAATAACTAAAATGGACATTTCTGTTAAGTTATTGGCATCCTTGGCATTTTACTAGGATGGAGTGTCGCACTAGTAAAAGTTGTGAATTATGTAAAAATTGTGAAAATAGTGAAATCTACGAAAAAGGAAAAAAATCTTGTTTTTAAAAAAATAACAAAGGTTGTGGCACGAGATGGGTTTCCCACACCAGGTACTAAGGTCCTCACTAGTATGAACAAGATCCCAGTGGGAAATGGCTAGTGAGGTGGTGCCCGTGGATTAGCTTGTGAACTTGAAGTAGAAAAGGTTGTGCTTGAATTGATAGGACAATTTGGCGCTAGCTTGGTTGTCAAAACCCTAGTTTCTTTGTTCGGGAGTCGATACTGGAAAACATGGAGGTAAAAAAATGTCTGGTGCAGGATGAGCTGACTATTGTGACGATAGAGGATATCCCTTTCAATCCATTCCTAATTTGGTCTGATAGGCTGAAGAGCTCAGAAGACTTCAAGGTTGACGGAATTGATTTCAAAATCACTGCAGAAAGTTTACATCTCTCGGTGCCTCCTCCTCCCAAAGCTGATTTTTCTGATTCGCGGGTGAAAAGGGTGATTTTCTACAAGTTTGTAGGTACCCATTTCTCTCAGAGGAGGATTTCAATCTAGGTCGCATGCTTCTGGGGCTCAAATGCTAAACCAAAAGTTAGTTTCCATGCTAATGGGTTTTTCCAGGTATATTTCCCCTCCCCTCATTTGCTGAATTTGGTGCTTAAAGAAGGACCCTGGTTCATGAACTCTTTAAGGCTATACTTTCATCCTTGGTCACTAAATTTCGACCCCTAAAAGGAAAAAAAATCCAAGGCCCCGCTTTGGTTAAGCATTTATGATCTACCTTTGTATCTCTGCAAATGGTCTGTTTTGAAGCCAATTGTGAACTCCCTGGGGACCCTCAAGCACATCCATAATCCTGCCCTAAATTTCTGGCACAAAATCTCAATGTGCGTCTCTGTGTGGTGATGGACTATACTACTCCTATGTCATTTTCTTTGACTCTCCAAACAAATTTCAGCCCCAAGTGCTTTACCATTGAGTATGAGGGTCTAAATGCAAAGTGTTTTTATTGCAGCGTAGTTGGGTCATCTGAGTAAGGCCTTCTCTTTGAAATTGGCCAAGGCTTCTAAGGAGTTAGATTCTCAGAAGGTTGGCTCTATGATGAAAGGGCTGGAGGAGAGAGAAATGGAATCACCCTTGGTGGGTGATATTTCACCTCTTTCTCTTCTAAAAGAAACTGAAGAAGTGCATAAAAACTCTGGGGAATTAATTTCCCTTATTAAGGAAGGTTTTGATCAAGGGCAAGCGGCTTCCCTGAACTCACTATAATATTGACTCTTGTATAAAGTTGAGATAAATAAGCTTTAGTTCCTTTTAGGTGATGACATCTTGGAGGAAGGAGAATTTGAGCCAGATATGTTGGTACCAGCTTTAGCTTCCTCAAAATTGGCTTCGGTTCAAGCAGGGTTGAAGGAGGCCATATGCGGCTCAACTAGCAAAAAAAGGTAGAAAATCCAAACAAGAACTAGCACTATTGGAAGTGGATGCTGAAAACAAAGTGTCCTGAACTTTACCAAAGCTATGTTTGGGAAGGTGAATGTCCTTCCCTCTCCTAAATGATAATAATTTCTTGGAATATTAGGGGTCTCAACACCCCTGATAAACAACGCTTGTTTAAGCATTATCTCTTCTCCTCGAGGGAGTGTGGTGTTGCTTCAAGAAACAAATATGATCATGGTGGAAACTACTGCCATCTCAAAAAATTTAGTTAAGTGCTGGAATTTCTTCTTCTCCAATGTTATTGGGGCCTCAAGGGGCTTGGGATTCTAGTGGAAGGAATTTCAAGCTCAGGTTGATCTTATCCAGAAGAATCATAGTTGGCAATTGGGTTGGGTTTTCTCGAAACATTCTCATTCAATCTTCTACCTCCTTAGTGTGTATGGTCCAAATATCATAATTGGCAAAAGAGAGGTTTGGCAAGACATATCTAGGTATTTTCTCCCCTTGAGGATTAACTATTTCTTCTTGGTGGTGATTTCAATGCTATCACCTCTGAGAAAGATAAAAAAGGTGGTATTTCTAGAAATCGGCAATCCCAGGTAGATTTTTGTTCCTTTATCTCTGACAACTCTCTTTTAGATATCAAGCCCAAGAAAGGTTGGTTCACCTAGAGAAATCGTAGGAAGGGATTCAGTAATATTTTTGAAAGGCTCGACAGGTTCTTAGCCAACCCTAAGTGGTCTCTAAATAATGTTTTCTTAGAATGCTCGATTCTACCCTGGTCTAGCTCTGATCACTTCCCGGTTTCCCTATCAGTCAATATCAACTTTTCCCCTCACAAATCCCCTTTTAAGTTTGAGCTTATGTGGTTGAGGGATGCCTCTCTGAAAATAACATTTTGTAATGGTGGCACTCCTATCAGGTTGAAGGTTCAAAAATTTTGGTGCTTGCACAAAAACTAAAACTTCTCAAAAAGGATCTAAGATCTTGGAACAAATCTTGTTTTAAGAATATCTTCCAAGAAAATGCTAGAGTGGAAGTTGAGTTGAAAGCTCTGAATGAGTTAATTTCTGTCTCTAGCATGGGGGGGCTGGAGTTTCTTCTGGAGAAGTCTTTACTAGTCGAACTTGGTGAATTGCTTCTATGCGAGGAGGTCTTCTGGAAAAAAAATTGCAGGGAATTATGGCTCAAGGATGGGGACAGGAACACAAAGTTTTTTCATTCATCCGTAAAAGCAAGGTGGAGCTCATATTTCATCTTTGAGATAAAGAGTCATGATGGTATTTTCCTCTCTGATCAAAAATAGATTTCTGATGAAGGGGTTTGGTTCTTTACTTCCCTCCTTCAAGGTGAAATCGCATCCTTTGATTCAAAGCAATCATCTTTCCTTGAAATATCTTGACGATGGTCACTGATGCTCAAAATGTGGCCCTTATTAAGCCCTTCACTATGAGTGAAGTGGAGAAAGTGGTTTTCTCTATGGCCAAGAACAAAGCTCCAGGTCCTGGATGGTTTTCAGGCTGATTTCTTTTAGAAATTTTGGAACATCATTGGCTATGATGTTTGGGTGGCTGTGGAAGAATCTCATAGATCCCATTCAGTGCTTAAATCACTAAACTATACCTTTATAAGTCTCTTCCCAAAGATCCCTCAACCCTCTTCATTCATGGACTTCAAGCCGGTTTCTCTGTGCAATACCTCCTACAAAATCATCTTGAAAGCCATTGCTTCCAGACTCAAAGGGCTGCTAGAACCTATGATCTCTCTGGAGCAATCTGGTTTCTCTCAGGGAGGTCAATTTTTGATGGTATTTTTCTCTCTCATGAACTCATTCATTCTCTCTCCTACAATAAATCCCTAGGTATGTTACTAAAACTAGATATTAGCAAGGCCTTTGACAAGATCAACTAGTGTTTTCTAATCAGAATCCTTAGAAAGTTTGGTTTTTCGGTTCAGTTTTGTAATTGGGTGTTTAGTTGCATAGCTAGGCCTTCTTTCTCCATGTTAATTAATGGTAATGTTGAAGGTTTCTTTGAAGGTAATCGAGGTATAAGATAGGGTGACCCTCTCTCCTCCTTTCTCTACATTTTAGTGGTTGACTCACTGAGTAGGGCCATCAACAATAAAGTTTGGGAAGGAAAATTATAGGGATTAAGAATTATGGAGGGGGTGGATCCTATTTCTCACTAGTAATTCACAGATGACACTTTCTTGTTTGGAAAATCCAACATTCAAGAGGCCAAAGAACTAAAGGGGTTGCTCGATGCTTATGCATTCACTACTGGACAAGAGGTTAGCCATGTCAAATCCTTCATCTTCTTTTTAATGTCCCCCTTCTCTGGAAGCTAGAATTCTTGGCATCTTTAGTTTCAAAAAGGATCCCTTCCAGGTCAAATATCTTGGTGTGCCTTTGTTTGGTGGCTTGGGTCGGACCTCGATGTGGAACGATCTCCTCTCTTCAGTTAATTTGAAACTCAACTCCTGGAAAGGAAAATGGCTATCACTAGCTGGAAGACTAGTCCTCATCAAATATATTCTCAATGCCTCCCCCTTATACATGCTTTCCATACTAAAAATCCCCAAAAGTGTTCTATCAAAGCTTATCGGGATTATAAAAAGTTCCTATGGAAAGGAAAATCCCATTGATCAGCTGGAAAATTTTGTCCAAACCCAAATATCTACGTGGGGTTGGCATTCTCAACTTCGGTATAAAAACTTGGCCACAGGTGCCAAGATTTGTATGGAATCTCCTCAAAAAACCTCTATGTCTTTGCAGCCAAATGGTGGAAAAAAAATCTGGGGGCCCCTCTTCGGAATCAATTCTCTACATTGCTAATCCCCTTGTGGTTTTCATATATGGAACTTCTTAGTTGAATGTCAGGATCTCTTCTTATTCAATGTGGCCTAGAAAATCAAAAAAGGTGATAGGGTGTTATTCTGGGATGATCCTTGGAATGGTTTTCCCATGTGCTTGGGGAAAATCCTAAGTTTTGGGGAAATCAAGAGGCTCTTATTTGAAGAATGGGGACCATATGTTTCCAACTATGGGCTGATTCCAGAAAATTTTCTTGCTCTATTGGAATGGAAAAGTATTGATCACCTAAATCTCTCTTTGGAAACTAAGGATAGTTTTCACTTGGCTCTGTAGGAACAATAGATAGTGCTTTCGGGGTAATGATGAAATTGTCTTAAGACTATGGCCTCTTCTAGGAAATACTCCCTGCATTGTGGCTATAAATTATTACATGCTGAGTAGGAAGTTGAGGCTCTAATCTAGAAGGCATGCTGGTCCCCCTCATGTCCCCCTAAAGCTGGCCTTTTCACTTGGATGGCTTTCAAAGGAAAAATTCTCACTCAAGAAA
The DNA here is from genome assembly GCA_018340775.1 of Taxus wallichiana var. yunnanensis. Lineage (NCBI taxonomy): Eukaryota > Viridiplantae > Streptophyta > Pinopsida > Cupressales > Taxaceae > Taxus > Taxus wallichiana. The sequence goes on along the minus strand of CM031237.1, from coordinate 336,237,345 downwards.
GGAGGAAGAGATTTGGTTTTCATGGTCCCTCAATGTGCTTTCTATGTGAGAAGCATGAGGAAGATCGTGATCATCTTCTACTTCATTTCCCATTCACAGTTGAATGCTAGAGTTGGTTGTGTGCTAGGCTCAATCTCCCATGGGTCCAACCCTCTACACTCCCGGCAGCCATTTTGGCTTGGCCTGTAAACCTCCATCTATGGCACTCTCTCCTTGATTTGGCTATGTGGTATCATGCTACTTCTCTGGCACATCTGGTGGGAGCATAACAAAAGAATATTTAGGGAGGAGCAGAACTCGGTGGACAGGGTCATTCTTAGGTTGGAATGGGCTATCTTTGAGGTGGTTTCTACTAATTGGTCCCACTTTCATCACTTCTCCAACATTGATAGGGAAATCAAGCAGCGCTGGCCTAGAATTATCAAGCGTGGAGTAGGTGCTCTATTTCATTTGATCTCCTCAGCCTCTCTCCCTTGGTTATCCCACTGGCTCCCCCACCCCAAGTTTCCTCAAACTAAATTTTGATGGAGTGGCCAGAGGTAACCCGGGCATCTCCGCATTGGATGCATTATAAGAAATGAAAAGGATTATTGGTTGGTGCCACCTCCTACAAGCTCAAGGATGGCACTTGTAATTTGGCTAAACTATAAGCTCTGAGAAAAGGTCTAGATCTAGTGGCCTCCTTAAAGATAGAAAATCTGGAAATCGAAGGGGATTCGCTAGTAATTGTGAATGCCATAATTAAAAATAAAGCCCTATCTTGGAAACTGGACCTAGGAGTTAAAAAGGTCCTTTGGAAACTCAGGAATTTCAGTGCCTGGAACATTAAGCACGTGTTTCGGAAAGTAATAATTATGCGAACAAGCTGGTGAATGCAGTGATCGAGCAAGCACAACAGGAGATAGTGGCATTCAATTCCAAAGCATGGGAAGGATTGGGGATATTGATCTCACGCGAGGTGGATTTCAGAGCACACGCCATCTAATGATACACTTGCGGGATGTGAAGGGTCTATTTAATGCTTTGGACAAGGGATTCTCCTTATATTTTTTCTCCCTCCTTTTGCTAGCTATGGTTGTCCCTCATCTATTGTGAATTTCCTTGAGTTGTGATCTGTGTGAAATGGAGTTCATGTTTTAGGATTACAAGAAACTAGATAAAAATAATTTTTGTCTCTCCTACGTCAAAGAGTTGGATGCCATTAAAGGATTCCTGGGTGAAGACTATCTATCTGTTGTTGGTTGGCCATGCGTCAATAGTGGCATTACCTTTGTATTCATTGAGAACCTACTAATAATCCATCCCTCTAAAGCGGATGTTATGAGTCTGGATTTGCCCTAGCTTTGACCACATACTATGGTAACATGGCCTTCAAGTGGAAAATTGTTGTCTGGCATCTGGGTTATGCATGAGTCTTTTCCGAGCACATCGGGGTGGCTGTGGGTGTCTTCAGAACTCAAAAATGGTTTAGCATTCTCCTAGCCTTCACTGAGTAGCTGGTGGTGTATGCCTGGGACCGGGCTGCCAACCATGCCTGCCTGGTGCTTCCTAATTTGAAGACCCTCTGCACTCCATTGGACCCTATCCCACCTGGATGGACCGAGCTGCGGCTGTCTGCGGTAGGGGCCTATGACTTTCTCTGGCTGAACTGGGTGAATTTTGAAGTGAAAGTTGAAATGGAAGATGATACCAGCCTTGGTCGGGTGTCTCAGGCTGCTAGTGTTGTTGTCACCTTGGGGTCTGGAGAGTAATCCCTCTCTTTCCTAGTACTATAGTTATAGTATATCTCGGATAATGTTGGCCTATGTTCATGTATATATCTAGCTACATTTTTTTGCTCTTATGATTTTGTTGTTTTTCTTTGAAATATTGAGGCTAGGCCTCTGTTTATGTAAATAGGGAATGGGTCCCTTCAACCCGCTTTATCTATCAATTAAAAAAGTTATTGGCATCCTCCTTTAAAGGTAAATATTTGCAATGGTTCAAAATCCTAACAACGAAGGTCTATCCAATTGGGACCATTTGTGCATAGCTCTTCATAATCAATTTGGAGAAAAGGGGGATAATTTGTCTTTGTTGGAACAATTGACAACTATTAAGAGGGCTCCTAATGAATAGTTGATGGATTTCAACTTTAGATTTCAAAGGACATGGGATAGAATTCCAATGGCCATGAGACCAATAGTTGAAGGTGCTTTCCTATACTTCCTTAAAGCTTTAAATTATGATATTTCTATGATGATTCAATCCATGGGAGGTATAACTTTACCTGTGGCCTATAACATTGCTATTAGAGCTGAAAATTTCTTGATCCAAGATGGTAAACTCACACCTAGGCTAGTTATGAATCTATATCCAGAATTAGGAGCTCCAAGCACTAGTCAAGTACCCACATTATCTCCCATTCATGCTCCAAGAAATCAGAATTCAAATGAAGCTTCTACTTCATCTTCTAGTACCTCAAATGAGCTCCAAGAATTCATGAAGCAACTACAAAATTTGGTTAATGAGTTGGTGACACTTAAGAGGTAGTAAGATCAAAATTTTAGACCTCCATATCAGCCTCAAACTTAACCCAATAGACCTCCATATCAGCCTAACAAGCCACCCTTTCAAGCTACAAATCAGAACCAAGTCAGGCCTCTTGCTAATAGACCATTCCATCCTTACAATCCTAATGCTACATCCACATCTAGAGCTTTGGTACTAGTGCAAAATAACATGGCTCAGGAATATGACTGGTGTTTCCCATGCAATCAACCTCATAACTAGTCAATGTGTTTTAATGGTTCTTTGAATCAAGCCCTTATGGTAACAAAAATGGGTGTGGAATAAGAGATAGGCCAAGAAGGAAATCATAGTAGGGAGCAACTCAACAAGACACACCTCCAAATGAGACCACACTTGTCAATTGGCAGGTTGAAGATTTCTGTGGTATAAACCAAACACCTTCTCAAAGTGTAGTAGCCAATACATGGTCCAAGAAAAGGAACATTGGAGAGGGACAATCATCAAATTTAAGTGATCCACAACCCTCCATCACTCCATAAGGTGTTAGCAATCAAAGTGTAGCTCCCAATGTGCAAGGTCATCCCAAGCCACCTTCTAGATCAGCTCAAGTACCTATTGTAATAGCCCATGTGCAAGAGAAGAATGTGCAAGGAAAGGGGCAGCAGAGAGATAACTCATCTCCATTCAACATCATTGAGCAGATGAAGAAAAAAATGTAAACATCTCAATGTGGGAATCATTGGCTATCCTAGGACAAAGAGACCTATTGCAAGCTGCTATGGAAAATTGGTCAGCATCAAATCAGCCACCTAATCAACAAGAAAAGGTGCTTACCAATGCATCTCAAGCAAAGAGAAAATCAAGGAAGCCACCAAGGTAAGAATTTGAAGCCACCACCATTCTATATCTCATTGATCATAGGAGATAAGTTGGTACATAATTGCATGATTGATTCGGGAGCAAGTAGTTTAGTTATGCCAAAACAAATAGCTGATCAATTGGGCCTTCAATATGAAGTCATCTCTAAAGGTGTGGTGTAATTGGATGGGACAATAGTAAAAAAGTTGGAGTAATCAAATATTTGATCCTCACATTGCATGCATGTCCTAATGTGACCATTTTGCAAGATGTATCAGTCATAGACCTGCCACCACTCTTTGCATTATGCTTGTCAAGAGACTTCACTACTAAAATTGGAGGCTATTTGTCTATTGATTGGTCACACATGCTATTTAGAACAAGATATGGAGCTAAGGCTATAATTAGATCTGAGCCCATTGAAAATTCCACATAGAGCCTCTTACACCGAGTCTAATCAATTCAAACTATTCAACTTTTGATCAGGAAGATCTCCCAAGCACTTATGAAGCAGATACTAAGGTTGGATGCATTCTTTAGAATTAACTCTTGATGAATGGGAAAAAAAATACATGATTTTGACCCTTACAAAGAAATGGAAGAATTTGAGTTAGGATTCTATTGTTTACATGAAGAGAATCAATCTCTCCCTAGCATCACCAAGCCAAATCACAAGGATGATAATGAGGTATGGCAGTTTTCTTTGATGGCTCAAGATGTAGACAAGTTGCAAGAGGAGGAGCTATGCTTATTTCACCTCAAGGTACAAAATACTATTCATATTTACTTTTTCAGTTTTCTTTCTCAAACAACACACCTAGTATGAATCCTTAATTCACGGATTGCACTAGGAAAGAAAGAGAAGTATTAACAATTTGCAAGTATTTGGTGATAGTGAGTTGATTGTGAATGAAGTCAAAGGACAAATGATACTAAGAATGATCTATTGAATAACTACAAGAATCGGGTATGTGATCTTATTGAATATTTTGAAGATTTTGGTATCAATTCCATCCCAAGAAAGAATAATGAAGTAGATAAACTGGAAACAATTGGGGCTTACATTTGATGTTGTAGAAAGTATTAAGAGTGAAAAATATCAGCCCCATATTAAAGTGGTTGTGAGGTGAAATTTTCCTATAAAACAACACAAGTTGGCATGTCTTTGAGAATGATCAGAAAATTTTCAACTTTTTACAAGAAGAAGATGAGTTCTCCACTAGAAACCAAGACAAATGGAGCAATGGTATGGCGACCAAGTGGTATAGCTGAGAACTAACAAATTACCAAAAGTTCTTATAACTTTAGAGTCAATCTTCAACCCAAATGATCAATTCTTGAAGGATAAGGAAAACATCCATAGGTAAAGGGTGAAGATTCAGAGCCCATTTTAGTAGACAAAGGTAATACATTGCAAATTGGCAAAGTAAGTACCCCATAAGAGAAATCTGAATTTTTTCAACTTTGTCAATAATTCCCAATTTTTTTGCATGTACTTATAAGTATATTAAGAGGTTTCAACCCAATATTGGTTGATCATATAATTGAATTAAATTGTGAATCCAAGCCTATCAAACATAAGAAAAGTCTAGTAAAACCCTCTTATTGAACCTCTCATGAGCAAGGAGTTGAACAAGTTGATTGAGGCTAACATAATCTTCCTATCAAACATTCAATTTGGGTTGCAAAATTAATGCCTAGAGGAAAAGAAATGAAATCATATTGTATATAGACTTCTATGATCTAAATAGAGCATCACTCGTAAATCACTACCCACTTCCTTCAATGGAACAAATCTTGCAGGTTGCATATCGTTCTAAAAGGTTTTCATTGTTAGATGGCTACTCAAGCTATAATCAAATAATGGTGAAAGGAGAAGATCAATTCAACACAACCTTCACTATGAAATGGGGTACATATGCTTACAAGATGTCATTTGGACTTTCAAATTTTGGGTCAACATTTCATTGAGCCATGGATATGGTATTTAAAGGATTAATCAACAAGATAGTTCTAGTGTATATTGATGATATCACCATCTTCTCAATGAATGCAATAGACCACCTCTTTCACCTCAGGAAAGTATTTAAAAGATGTATAAGATTCAAATTGTCATTGAATACAAATAAATGTGTATTCTTGGCACATGAGGAATTTTTTTAGGACATACCCTCTCAAGATAAGGGTTTTAATTGATCCTGAAAGAGTTGAAGCCATCCGAACACTTCCATTGCCACACCACAAGAAACATCTCCAAAGATTCTTGGGAAGGATAAATTTTTTCCACATATTCATGTCATTTTTCCACTCTTTTGAAGCTTTTAACAATGATGTTGAATAAGTGTCTTGCATTTAAATGGATAATAGAAGGACAAAGAGAGTTTTGAGGCTATAAAGCATGTAATATAACAAGCTCCAACTCTTATCAACCCAGACTTCTCAAAGGACTTCATGTTGTATCCTTTGGGAGGATCAAGCACAATCTCAGCTATCTTGGTACAACTGAATAGAGAAGGATAAGAACAGCCCATAGCATTCTTCAGTCAGATCCTAGAAGATTACGAAGTAAGGTATTCTTTTATTGAAAACCATGTCCTTACTGTCATTAGGAGTTTGAAGAAGTTCAGACACTTGGTCTCAAACAACAAGATTCAAATGCTAGTGTCTCATGCTAGTGTCAAGGACTTTCTCCTAAACAAGGACTTGAATGAGAAGAGAGCAGGTTGGATCACCCATGTAATGGAGTATGATATTTAAATCAAGGTGACCAAGATGGTTCATGGAAAAGGTTTGTGTGAGCAGCTCACTTCCAAACAACATGATGAATCAAAAGGAGAAGAAGAGGTTGTCCTATTACTTGTAGAATGATCAAGAACAACCAAATAATGACGCACCCATTCCATGTTGGACTCAAGACTTAGTGCATTATCTCCAAATAGTTTTGGCCCTCCATAAATAAGCAAAGCAAAGAGGAGATACTTCAGATTGCAAGCCATTCCATATGTGCTTATTGATGGTGTCTTGTTCAAGAAAGACATCAATAGTGTTCTGTTGAGATGCATTGAAACATGTCAAGTTGGGAAGATATTACATGAGTTCCATGACAAAAGCAGGAGGCCACTTTGCTCCATGAGTAACAACTCTCAAAATCATGAAGGCTAGTTACTATTAGCCTATGGTGTTTAGTGATTGCTACTCATGGATGAAGAAATGTAAGAAGTATGCATTCTTCACAAGGAAAGAAAGGTTAACATCCCTGCCCCTTCATTCAATTTCAGTAGATCAACCATTCATGCAATGGGGATTGACTTCATTAGAGTGATCAACCCAAATTCAAGTCAAGGCCACAAGTGGATACTTACGGCAATAGACTATTTCACCAAGTGGACTAAAGTAGTGGCACTTAAGGAGGAAAATGAATCTAATATCTTGGATTTATATGAAGGGATAGTCACTAGGTTTGGAGTCCATGCCACTATCATATCAGATAATGTATTGGCATTTCTTGGTATAATGATCACTGAATGGGTTATCAAGAATGTTGTATACCTCAGATCTTCATCAAACTATTAACCTCAAGGTAATGGCCAAGAAGATTCCAAAAATTTTTTTTTACTAAGAATCATCATAAGGAATCTTGATGAGAATCAATGAACTTGGCACACAAAGCTCAAATCAGCTCTATGGGCTGATAGGATCACACCCAAGAGGTCTATAGGCAGCTCTCCATTCAAGCTTGTATATGGAAAAGAAGCAATCCTACCTATATCACTTGAATTTCCAGCATTGGAACTCATGAAACAATTGGAACTAGTTGAATTTGGACCCATGGAAATCAGGTATGCAGAGCTAATGGAACTAGAAGAAGTAAGAGAACATGCAATGCAGACTATGGAGAAGGATCAAACATTGATCAAAAAGAGCTTTGACAAGAAAGCTAAGGCCAAGACATTCCAAGTTACAGACTTGGTACCGAAGTGGGATGTTGATTGTGCAAAGCCAAGAAAACATTCCAAGTTCGATGCCATATGGAGTGTCTCATACATATCATATATGATCATTGAATGCAAAGGTAGCAATGCCTTCCGGATGGATAAATTGGGTGGTGAAGAATTATAAATTCCAATCAATGGGATCTATCTCAAATAGTGCTACTAAAAGGATAATTTCTCACCTTTGTACATATTAGTCTAGGATTTCCAATTTCTCCAAGTGCTTGTGCACATTGTTCCTCTTGTTTTCATTTCCCTAAGTTTTGGTGCACATGCTCTATTGCTTCTGGTGTATGCTTGTATACAATTCATCTCACTCCCAGAAGACACTTGCAGCCAAAAGAGAATCAAATCAGCATAGTATCCATATCAGAGTAGGTTTGGATGTTTTCATTGCACTCCAAAAGATCATATTTATAGAAGATCAATGAGGGAAAAGCTTCCAAGTTTCAGGAAATTTTCTACTCTCACAAACCTTGACTTCAAGGTCTTCTTACAAAGGATGAGAGTGCAAGTAGCGGAAGGCTACCCCAGATTAGATATGAGACTACCAAGAAGACTCCATGCCCAATGGATTGCTACTGAAGCTAGCCATATTTCATCTGACAGGAAGATAACCCAGTGAGTCACCAAATTGTTGTCCAAAATAAGCTCATGCTTAATTTTGGTCAACTAACACCATTTTCCCCCTTTTAGTGCTTCAATATGATTTTTACATATTTTAAGTACTTAATGATTCCCAAAAGCATCTTCATTAGACAATAAATTTCTTCCCCTTTCCAAAATATAAAGAAGTCCTTCTAACTCTTCATATTTTGCAAGTTATGGGCCTGGGGGATTTTTTTGCAAATTTTCCAATTTCGGGCTTGGGGGCTGGGGATTTCTTTTACAAATTTTCCAATTTCGTCCTTGGGGGCACAGGGGATTTTTTCACAAATTTTCCGATTTTGGGCTTCGGGACCTTGGGGACTTTTTTCAAATTTTCATATTTCAAGCTTGGCGGGCTTGGGGATTTTCTTGCAACTTTTCATATTTAGGGCTTTGGGGCACAGGGGGTTTTTTGCAAATTTTCCAATTTCGGGCTTGGAGGCCTAGGGGTATTTTTTTGCAAATTTTCCAATTTTAGCCTTGGAGGCCTGGGGGTATTTTTTTGCAAATTTTCCAATTTTGGGCTTGGGGCCCATTTTGCAAATTTGCATTTTCGCCATTTCTTGTGCGATTAATGCAAATTTTCAAATGGGCATAACTTTTGAACCAATGCTCAAAATTCAACAAACTTTATATCATTGGAAAGGTATTGACATCCTCTATGCCATGAAAGCATAAAATTTTAATTTTGGAAGAAATTTGTGGGTGTTAAATAGTAAAACGTACTTGTCTTCAAAAAAGTGTAATTACTAGGCATCCTAATCACCGATTTTAATATAGTATGGTCTGATTTCTTCTCCAGCAAGCTAGAGTACATTGGGGAATGGATTTTCAGAGGTTCCCATGACTTTTCTAGATCATTTAATGAATGTTGTTGGTGGGTGGGAGCAAAATCTGAGTTTCTCTTCTTTCTCTCTTCCCTCCACAATTCTATATATTGTAAACACTTCTCATTTGAGAGGGGGATATTCTGGGATGTGGGGAAACTCTATAAAATTGGTTTCTCAACACCATTGAGCTACAAACCCTCTCATGGGATCTGTAAATGAAATTGTGCCTTTATTCTACAAATGTAATGGACTGTGTATATTCATGGAATAATAAAATTTGTGTTTGTGGTGTTATCTCAACCCTTGCATTTATTTTATTGTACTCCCTTGCCTCTCTATTGTTGTTGTTCTATTTTGTGCATATTTCCTTTCATTTACAGGTTTATGATGTTGTGTTTTATGGAGATTTATTGGTGAATGTAGATTTGGGACTATGTCATAATTGTCTAGCATCTCTTAACTACATTTTCTTCTCTACTCTCCCTCAGTAGGATATTCCAGTCCCTTTCTTGGTGCTATCACCTCTTTAGCTTAGGATTTCATTTCTTATTTGCATCTTCTTAACCATGTCTCCTTGGCAAGTTAGAGTAGATTTTAGAGTAGATCCTCTGTAAATTATGTTTGCACCTAAACAAAGGAATAGGAACCGACCTTCATTTGGAGTGCTCTCCCATTGCAAAGTCCCACACTTTGGGAAAAGCTCCATGTTATGTAATCACACTAAGAGTCTCAACCCATCAGTTGCACACATTTAGGGGTGTTGTGATTATGCATCAAGAGGAATTCTATGGACGTTTACAAGACATCCATCATGTAATTAAAAGACATATGACCACCATAGAGATTTTTGATTGATGGAAAGGCCATTATGGAATCCATTTTCTTTCCATAGAAGCCACATCTTGATGTATTCCCATGATTTCCAATAATATTAAACCCAAAAATGCCAAAAAAATTGATAGGTACTACAAAAATGAGAAGATTCAAAACCCCAAACCCATCTAGGTGGGGCAGCCATAAGGGGATCCCTCCCGATGTCATAGCATAGAATAAATTTTCACACTTCTTGACCTTCATTACATCAATTATCCATTTCACATAGAGTTTATGCCCTTTTCGAAATATATTAGTAAAACCCATCCCCGAGTCACGGGAAGGCAACATGTCTCTCATGTGATGCTTTGGAAACCTTTTCCAAATGTGTCATTAACACAAAGAAATTATTTTAGAAGATTCTCCAAATTCTTAATTGAATCTTTGTAGGGAACCCAAGACTAGGAGTAGGAATCATGGTTGGCTTCAAGAACCTTGGAATTTTTTGGAATTTCCTGCCAACAAAAAAAAAACTATTAATCCAATATTCCATTTTTGGTGACCCATTGAACCACATATTTCCAAATTGCTATCAGTGATGCTTGAAAGGAAAAGAGAATAGCATCGAATTTAAACATTTCACCATGATAAAGCATTTTCCAATCAAATGAAGCTAGCAAAATGGGCATAGGAAGGAAATATTTACTATAACACTATGTTTTTTTCCCATTGATTGGAAGAACTAGGAGCTAAATAGAATATATCTAGACAATTCATGAAATTGTAGATATTGTTCTCTTCCTTAATGAGAGTAAGGATAGAATCTTCAAAGAAGTGGGCATTGAAAAATTGAGATATATTCATGGAAGGTAGCGTAATTCCCCTAATGAGCCCTTGATATTTGGAACATGGAAAGAGTAAACAACCATTCAATTATATCAAAGTAAGATTTCTCATAGTTGATGTTAATGAGACATAATATATTTATAAATGGATGGGGCAAAATGAAAGACCACTCCATTCCCTCCCGATATCAAATTATTTTTCAGAACAACGCATTTTTTATTAGATCTATGTTGTTCCTTCATGTATGTTAAACTAGTTTTCTCCACCAGGATGACAACAGGAAGGATATGATGTAGCTGAATATCTAGAGCCTTGGTAATTATTTTATAAGAGACATTAAACAAGGTAATAGGGTGTGAACTAGTAATTTTATAGGGATCTCCTAGTTTGGGATGAATTTAATGTTACCTTTTATATAAATGTGCCCAATAAATGGTTTTAAAATCCTTTAAGATAAACATGATAAAATTCTAGGCCAACAATATCCCAAAGAAACTTATTAAAATAGCATGGTAAACCATCTTAGCAAGGAGCCTTGTGATTAGCCATTTGCATGGACACTTCATCAAGGTTATCAATGGTGAGCATTCAATCGTAAGCCACCTTCTTAGGAGGAGTGATTTTTTATGGTAGTGCGAAAGACATTAATCAAGGGTTACTAGTTACTCTTCTGAAGGAGCTTGTGGTTAAAACACTAGATTATAATGTTTGAAAAAATATTGAAGCATGAGATGGTGATTGGTAACTTGATTTATGCCATAAAAATGGATTGAATTTGCTGAGATAGATTTTTGGATTTGAGGAAAAGAAATCATTCTTTTTAAACCCAATCCCCAAATTTAAGCCACTATATGTGGGCACAAATTTGAGCTTCCCAAGCAATGTAACTACCCACAATTTGAATTTTATAGTCAATATATACCACCTAAAGTTATAGAGATTCTAAGAAAGGATATCCTTGGAGTGCAACCAATTCTCATATAAGATCGGAGGTAGTATCGAGTATGAGTAGTACTGAATTTTAGCCAACTATCAGTCATAGATTCTAAGAAATCTTGTTGTCCAAGTCATATCATCCTCCCACCATTACATAAATTTGACATGCATAGGTAGATGAAATTGTTGATAATGAGTTGGCCAACAAGATAGCTTCCATGACCTCTTGATGTGGTTAAGAGTGGGTCCATATTTCATCAAGGAAGTATTGAGAAAATAATTGGTTTTATGAAAAAAAGCACACCTATCTTGCCAAGTGATACAGAATTGAATGGGTGTATGGTCCAAATGAAAAACTCGGGCATAAAATACACAAATAAGGAATAAAGGTGGTCAAACTCAAAGAAATATTGAGTTGATAGCATATCTCTTTTGATCCATTTGAGAACTTGATCTTATCCTCCTCAGACATTGGACAAAGTGAACCACGCTTTAAAGGTAGGAGTGCGAGAGGAATTAAAGTCATAAAACCTAAAATTATTGTGCATGAAAAACCATGCCTCTCTTTCTCCAGCTTTCCATCGTATTTTCAAGAACCCGATGTGTATTGGTGGGAACCTCAACCATATTAAAATCACCACTTATAAACTAAAATTCATTGGGAATTTTGCAATCTATCCACCACCGAAGATTGTATTTTTGAGCTGAACAATTAGATGCACAAACATTAATGAGGAAAAAAGGCATCCATTAATATAAAATAGGACCCATATGGAATGATTGGTGTAGTCTAAATCATGATCGATCAAAAAGGTCCACAATTTGGAAGCTAAAAGGGAAATTAAACCCCCACACCCCCATCATTATTATTTTGGAATGTCAGGCTATCGGGTTAGATGGATTTACAAACCATCTCTAACTAAAAACCTGTAATTTTCACTTCCTACAAAAATAAAACATATAAATTGGAATAAAAATTTATGAGCATCATGAACAATATACTTTAAGTTGGAGTCTACAGACCCTTCACATTCCAAGATAGGAAATTCATGGAAACATATGGTGAAGGGCCATACTGTCTATATCCAAGCCATCTAAAGCATCAAACTCATTCTACAAAAACTTAGCATTTTAATCCTTGAGGAAATCCTGTAGTTCAAATTTTTTTCTTGGCAAAGTTCAATATTATATTCCTCCTCAACAGAGTTTATAGTTTGTAGTAGGATATGATCTCTAGTGTGGTGAGGAGGAATTTGGACCCTTTTAGATGGTTCCTATGAAACATTAGTTTAGAGCAGTGACGATTGTGGAAGAATAGAGAAATTGTGAATGATATTTATCTGGTCCATGAGAACTGAGGCTACCTTGGGCATGTTGGAGAATTTAGGTAAATCATTTAGTTAGTTGGAAGTGATAGTTGGTTCCATAATATTTCAGCTATGTGGTTGTTCCTTAACAAGTGTCTCACATGAGCCATTTGAACCAGAGGTCTTAGGTTGTATTGGCATACTCTTGTTTTTCTGACCACCATTTTTTTTCTACCCCTCTTCCTAAAGGGGTTTGTCCACATTTGGAGCAACCTTGGCTGATTGAAAATTGTGAGGGACATAAAGAGGAACTCCTTGATCTTGTGATTAGAGGCTTGGCACCAGACAAGTGTTAGGAAGATTGATATATAAGATATGATGGGAATAACTAATGTCTCCCATCTTAATATCCATAAAAAATTTAAATATTAGGAGAGATCCTCTTCGACAAGACACTTTTGCGGATGGGTGTTATAAAAACATTGAGGTTATATACAGACCAACTACCCAATATAAGAGGAAATTTGATGCAGAAAATGAATGCATAGTAAGGGAAGGCTAGGAAATTCCATCAAAAATGGAACTTTAAGTACAACATAATCAAATACAAAAACAAATTTGGTCCATGCAGAAATTTCCATCAAAGAGTTGTGAATATACGAAGTGGTTAAATGGGTCAAAATGTTTGGGGCATTGGGTGGATTAGAGAATCAAAAAAGGAAAAATCCTTCGATCATGTTTTGTACATTCTTGATTTGGATTCCATTTGTAACGCCCGCTAAAAACAACCCACTTAAGACCCAAGAACAACTTAGGATAAGTTAGAAAAATTATTGAATATTTTTTTTTTGTTTAAAAGAGTCTACAACTAAGTCACAAGGCAACAACTTGTCACTACTAAGTTCCAAAACAATTTTAATCCACAAGAACATTATTTTATTTTATTAAAAATTATTAGAGGTCATAGGGTCCAAAATTTAGGGTTATAAGGTTCAATTAGGTTCGGAGGGTAAATCGTCACCATACCCACTCTCTAACAGGATTATATTTTCAACTTGATTTTCTCTCACTTAACACATTAAAAATTTTCCTAGCACATTCCTCAACTTGGATAGGAAATTTCCTCACCTTTCCATTGATATAAAGAAGTCCTCCTAACTCCTCATATTTCTTAAGTTATGGGTCAGTGGGCCTTGGGGTGAAAATTTTCCCCAAGAGTGGGCTGCGAGTCCCGGGGTGAAATTTTCCAAAGGGCGAGTTGGTGGGTCGAAGGTGGACTTTTGGAACATTTACCACATGGGGTGAAAAATTGATTTTATGCCATCGAGTCCGGCATGTCCACAAGGGACACGTGGCACTTCTTAACCCAGTGTGGGGAAATAGAGAGTGGGGAGGAATTTAGTTTAACACCCCGAAGGGCTAAGAGGGTAACATTGACCCACGCCTCTGTCGATGCCTCGTGACGCCATGTGGCATCACCTGATTGGTCATGGGCTAGTAGGACAACGGGGGAAAAACATGGAAAATTTTCCCAATAATTTCTGAAAATCTAACAAGCAAAAAGGGACCCGCTCTACCAACGACACCTCATGCGCCACATGGCATCACGTCATTAGTTGCATGGGCAATGGGGAGTTAGGAAAATTTTGAAAATTTTCCCAAAATTTTTAGATGTGCTAAGTTTAAAAGGGGTCTTCCCTCTCACTAACACCTCGTGCTTGCCACGTGGCGACCTCTAATTGGCTATGGGGTGGGAGGGAAAATTTGGAAACATTTTCCCAAAAATTTTCCTAAGTGTTTAAGGGAAAATTTAGGCCGTGGGCCCGCCAAGAAAATTTTTCCCAAAATTTTCTGCCAAGGAAGAAAAACTTTACTAGGACCATAAATTTTGATAGAAAGCTTGATTTTGTGAAAAGTTTATGGCGAGGACTTTCTTTTTAGAAATATGTCAAAGCCCTCTTTGCAAATGGAGGTAATTTTTCTTGATTGATTTACAATTATATTTTTACAACTTCTGACAACAAGAAAGACTATGAAAGGTTTGGGCCTGATTTTGCAATGTTTGAAGGATTTTTCCTTAAGTGTTTTAGTCCAATTGAGTTCATTTATATCATAGCATGCTAGATTTTAATGTTTCAATGTTGATTATTGTTTGTAGGTGTGGAATTGTGCATTTTAGAGAAGTATTTTCTAGTTTTAAAATTTAAAACAGAGATCAATTTCTAAAGGATTTGTTTATCATTTTCATCTTCCAAATATGGAAATTCATTTCTATTCTAGTCTAATACATTTAGTTGATTTAAAAAACCATTTAATAGCTAAAATGCAAAGTTTGATTTCCAATTTTAACATATTTCAAAAGAACAAAGTTACATATATTTCCTTCATACGTATTCCTCATTTCAATTTTCCAAACAGAGATTTCAAATCACAATTGATGATTAAGTTCAATGTAATAATGCAAATTGAAGAAAATTATTCAAATTTTATTGATTTCAAAAAACAATACAACTTTACATCTTACAATTCATTAAATGTAAATAACATATTCCTAATTTCTTTCTTTCATACTTCAAATTTTATCATATAGATTACATTTCATTCACATTATTTCAAATAAAAATAGATTCTATCTCTTTTTCAATTCAAATTTCCACTTGCAACCAATACAACATTATTTCCATTACAATATTTACAAGTTCATCCACTTCAAGTGGGAAGAGGTTACAAAGAGATTTCATTTCACAAGGGATTTGTCAAACTATCTTTTCTCAACTCCATAACAACAACATGCATTCTTCACAATCTTCCAATTTGATCACAACAGGGAGTAGGGGAAAGGAAACACTCTCCACACAACCAAGACATCCAATGAAAAGGAGAAGCCATCTTTCTTCATTGGCCTTCGACCCCCAACCACAATGCAATGAAAAGGTGTGATCCAACTCATGGAAACAATAGGCTTCCACAAAATATACACATAACATTTTCATAATAAAACACGGTGCAAAACAGAATGTAGTTTTACAACTACATTAACACATGACAAGCAATACTAAGGCTTTATCAAGCAATCCAAAGGAGAAAGAACTATGGGGAAGATGCTTATGCCTCCCAATAGGGAATTAGGGTATCCACCTATAACAAACCGCCAATATAAATCATCTCACATATCCTTATGCCCCCTATAATTCCTCCTTATTCCCCCACAAATTTTCTTATGCCCCTATCAACACCAATCAAGAAATATGTTAATTCTTCACGGGAACTCCTCGTCCTATTATTATTAACTAATGCACAGCTCTTAGTTTGGTAGATGTAATCTAGAAACACAAGAATACCATAGACTATGATAAGAAGGAATAATGATAAATCTGAAATATCAGTGTAAATTATAATATCAACATGAAATTGTTACAATCTCACCCATGAGGTTCTTCAAGTGTTATTAACTTCACTTGCCTTCAAACAATAACTATGGGAGAAACTTCACAATTACACCTCTTAATGGCTTCTTTAACAAACCTTCAAAATGATGGCTTCCTTTACACACTTACTCATACAATATTTCTCACTACTTCTCTCTATGCTAAATGAGGGGGGGTGGCCTCTTTATTTATAGGAATTCAGGCTTATCCACCTTATCTCTAAGATAGGATAGGAAATATCTTCCAAACCAGTCATATTCTATGCCTAAACTCTTGCCTTTACATGTAGGCTTATCTTCTAAGATAAGATAAACCTTATCATCTCACATGTGTTCCGCCTTTTTAGACTTTTCCACAAATAAAATATACAAAATATTCATGACATCACTCTTTTCCTTATTACAAATATAATATTTCTAATTCCTAATCATGTAGACCCTACTTCTCTACTTATCCCAACTTTGACATTTTAACATTACTAGACCACAAATATATACTTTTTACAACATTCCTATTGTACTTTGACTGTTACCGTACTCTACATTATTGGCGGCACCATACTGATAGTGCCGTTATCTTCTATTGGACACCACTACTAATTATACTTAACAACATCCTATTCCTAATACATACATTAATAAACTAGAAATTACGAAGGAAAATTTTAATGTCGACATTTTCCCCCTTCCTAACTTCTACTCCGTCCTCGGAGTAGACTCTTATGGACATTCTGAAGCTGGTGCTTGGAAAATCTTTAACTTGTCATGGTTGACCCATTTTGTAATGGGAGTACCATCCAATTCCTCTAGTTGATATGTACCATTTTCATGCATAGCTACTATTTTGTAGGGCCCCATCCACTTTGGAAGAAATTTTCTCTGTCTTCTTTTTTTGTATCTAGAATCATATACTAGAACCAATTCATTCACATGAAATGGAGACCAATGGATATTTTGATCAAAGTATTCCTTCTGCTTCATTTTCTTCTTATAGCTTGTATCCTTCGCTATTTCCCTCATTTCCTCTAGCAAATGAAGATGTACCAACCTTTCTTTTATTGAATCACTTTCATCCATCCTTTCATTTTTCATAACTCTCACAGTGGGAATATCAAACTCAATAGGAAGAACTAGATCAATGCCATAAGCCAACTGAAATGGGGAGTATCCTGTTGCTGACTTTGATGTTTTCCTATATGCCCACAATGCTTTGCATGAATCCTTTTATCCCACTTATGTACCTGCAAGGCTGCATCTTTTGCTAGAATTTAACACAACACAAAATTTGTTCATTCCACCTATCCGTTTGTGCTTGGCTTGTATGTTGTTGCCTTCCTGTGCTTAGTAGAAAATTTATTGACTAGGGCTTCTACCACGTCATTAATGAATTGGCTTCCTTGATCTGTTACAATTTCTAATGGGCAACCAAATTTGGTGACAATGCGTTCATATATGAACCTTGCCACTTCATCCATGGAATTTGTTTTCAATGGCCCAGCTTCAACCCACTTGGTTAACTAATGCATGGCAAATACAATATACTTATTTTGGTGTGGGTAGTTGGAAGTGGAACTACAATGTCTATTCCCTACTTTTCAAAGGGATCAAGTGGAAGAATAGGGCATAATGGCGCTGATGAAGTCTTATGGTTACCATGTGTTTGACAAATATCACATGTCTTACAATAATTATAACAATCTCTAAAAAGAGTGGGCTAGTGATAACCTGCGTCCAAGATCCTTCTTGTTGTAAGTTGTCTAGAGAAGTTTTCTCCATATGTACCATTGTGGAATTATTCTATCAGCTCCTTCCCTTGATCACGTACAATTGCCCTCTTGTACTTTATCCATCAAGTCCTATTCGAAACAATACTCCATGCATAATAGAATATGGATGACTAGCTTGAGTAATCTTCCTCTTAGTCTTTGCATTGGCACCATCTGGAAACTTGAATTCATTTAGATAATTCCAAATATCTATGTATTCACTAGGGATTATGTCAAGAGATAACAATATTGCATCTGGGAAATCATCATCATCACAAGCCGAACCTAAACCATCATAGGCTCGAGAGAGTGCATCTACATTGACATGCTTCTTTCTTGGCCTATCTATAATATCAAATTCAAATTCTTGTAGCAAAATTATCCATCTTGTTATCCTCCCTAATGGGTTAGGCTTATTGACAATATATTTTAGAGCCTGATGATCTGTTACAACTATAAATTTCTTCCATAGCAAGTAATTTCTAAACTTCTTTACAGCAAAAATGATAGCTAGAGCCTCTTTTTCAGTTACAGTATAATTTACCTCAGCACTGCTCATTTGTCTGCTCCCAAAGTAAATTGGATGATCATTCCCATTTTCATCCTTTTGGTTCAAAGTACTTCCTAGTGCTGCATCGAGGCATCAGCATACACAATGAATGGCTTGTTGTAATGTATTCTTTAAAATAGGTGAAGACACCGGGCTTCCTTGATTGTTCAAAATCTTCATGTTCTTTATTTCTGGTTCATAAGTAACATCCTTCTTCAAGAACTAGGTTAGTGGCTGTGTAATCTTTGATAAATTCTTGATGAACCTTCTATACTAACCCACATGGCCTAAAAATGATCTCAACTTACTTCTATTCATAAGAAATGGTAACTCTTTGATTTTGAAAATTTATCGGGATCGGTACCAATACCATCTTTGGATATAACATGCCCTAACAAAACACCTTTAGAACACCCAAAGACACAATTTGTAGGGTTTAGTGAGGCTTGTTCTTCATCTAACCTTTGAAATGTAGTCTCCATCTCACAGTGCGGTTGGTCCATCTTGCTCCCATAGATGCAAAAATCATCTGAAATACTCATGAAGTTCCCAATGTAGGGTTCAAACACCCTATTCATCAAGTGATGGAACGTTGCTGGAGCATTACACAACCCAAAAGGCATAAATCTATAAGCAAACATTCCCCAAGGAGTGATTAATGTGGTCTTCAGCTGATCTTTCTCTGCTATACAAACTTGGTTGTATCCGTTATATCCATCAGCAAAACTATAGCACTCTGGCCAGCTACTTCATCCAAAATCTGATATGAGAATGGAAGAGGGTAATGATCCTTCTTTGTTGCCTTATTGAGCTTCCTATAATCAACAAAAATGCGTAGCTTCCCATTCTTTTTTATTGAGATCACAATGGGAGAAACCCATTACGAATTCTCCACAGCAAAATATAACTCTGCATCAAGAAACTTTTCTATTTCTTCTTTTACGATCTTGGAAAAATTAGGATTCATTCTATATGGAATTTGCTTTATGGGATTAGCAACATCTACTAGCTCAATAGAATGTTCTACCCAACTTACTTGTGAGTTCCTTGTAATCAAAAGTGAATATGTGTATGTACCTTGAAAGAGGCTGGAGGTAGGATTCCTTCTCACTCTCCATCACATCATCACCAATATTTATTTGTTGGAGACGATCATCAATTTCTTCTTTAGATAATTTTATGGGATCATGAGTTAGTGTGACTGGAAGGATATCCATGACTGAAACATCAACCTCACTTTCTTCATCTTCAGTGTCCACTTCACTAGTACTCGAGTAATCAAAGGATGTCCAATCATCAGTTTCATCACTTGAATCCACAAATTCTACCTTATGATGCTTTGAGGATCACGTTTATGTTCACCCTCTCTCTACCACATCCAAGTTTCATGAAGCCTTCATTCTAGTAGTTTCTTTCATAAACTCTCCTTAGCCATGGTCTTCCCAACAACATTGGAGTGCATAGCAGTACCATTTTCATCACCTAAAAAGTCTACCACACATACAACACCCATAATGAGATATTGCCACATTTGATCACTTTGCACCTTCTGGTTTAGTTTTTCCTTATTTAATGACCTTAACATAAGTGTTGAGGGGCGATCAATTTTAAACCCAACATATTCATTACATACTCGGTCATTACATTAATTGCAGCACCTCCATCAACTAAGACATCGTGAATTGAAATACCATTACATAATACCTCGGCTTGTGGAGCGTAGGGATCTTCCTCTACCTCCAAACAGGGACCTCAACCTCCTTCCTTCGTTGAGCATTGAGTCCACTTCACAACTCTTGCCTCTTCTCGGAAGACATAGCCAAGAGTTGACCATATATAATATTTACGAGGCCTTTTGGATAGATCATCTAAGATGGAGTATGGTCCTTATCCCTGTGAAATCAGAAAATCCTACACACCCAACATTCTTCTCCTATGTTTCTTACTAGTTTCTCCTTTCATCTTCTTAGGATCATTTCCATCTTGGTTATCTTTTTCTTTCTTTCTTTTTGTTACAAACACATCTACTTCATTATTTATGCTCTTATCTACTACATCAAAAGAATTCACAGGTGCTCTCCCTTTATCATTATCTCTTGTAACAGATGTAGAAGCTCTATCTAGACAATTATACTTATAATGACCCTTTTTATAACAACCATAACATATAACTTCAGAAATATTTATTTTGGACCTCTATCTCCTCCCCAGAACTAAATTCTTTTCCTTGAAGAAGATTAATAGTTAATGACCCATCTTTCTAAGCGAGATCTTCATACTCGGTAGATGTACTAGGAAAAGGATTTGTGCTCACCGAGAGTGGTTGTGGATTATAGACCAAAGGTGTTGGTGTAGGTTGTACTTTAGCAAAAATTTATTTGGGCTCCTCTTCCATGCTTTCTTCTTGCCTTCTTGCAATATCCTTTGCTTGTTCAATGGTAGTTGGGAAGTCATACTTCACTCGTTGTCGATCTCTAGCTTCATCCCAAGAATGAAGTGCTTACGGAGAGAGATTATCCACGCCATTCATTAACCCATCCACTAATCCATCCTTCTCGGATCTGGGCATCAAGCTTCCTCCTTAGCTCTATAACACGAGCATGATAATCCTTTATCTTCTCCTTCTCTCCTTGGGCTAGCTTTGTGATATCGATCATGAGATCTGCATATTTCTGTTGTTCACCAAATTCTTCAAGAAAAATTTTAGTTAATAAATCCAATGATTTTTTCACATTATCACCTAGTGTTTCAAACCACCTAAGGGTTGAACCATCCAAAAAGGTAGGAAAAAATTCAGTCCATTGTTCCCTTCTTATAAGGCCATTACAAATACAAGATCGTTTAAACTCTTGAATGAAAGAGGAAGCATCTTCATTAGATTGGGCTGAAAAAATAGGAATCTTCCCCATTTCTAAAAGTAACCACAGTGAAATACCAACCCACAAGTACAATCAACAAGACTTATGTGCACAAATAATTGGAATCACTATAATAGAAAATAGAAATGACCACGGTAAACTATGGTAAAACTTGACTTACTGTGGTAAAAACTGACTTTATTGTGGTAAACACTATTCACAGTAAAAAGTGAAGTTACTGCGGTAAAAATTGACTTTACTGTGGTAAACACTATTCACGATAAAAGGGAAGTTACTACGGTAAATACTATTCACGGTAAAAGTGACTTTAATACGGTAAATACTGATCACGGCAAAAAGTGACTTTACCATGGTAACTACTATGCACAGTAAAAACAAGGTTACCCTCCAAATATTTTCTGACTAAGTGGGAATATTTCTCCAGAAAATCCACCAACGAGGAATGGTCCCAGCAATGGAACCAAAATGTGAACACCAATCCGACACTATGATAATTATTCACTGGGAACTCCTCATGCTATGATTATTAACTAATGCATAGCTCTTATTTTAGTGGATGTAATCTGGAAACACAACAAACATAACACAAGAATACCATAGACTATGATAAGAAGGAATAATGATAAATCTGAAATATCAGTGTAAATTATAATATCAACACGAAATTGTTACAATCTCACCCATGAGGTTCTTCAAGTGTTATTAACTTCACTTGCCTTCAAACAATAACTATGGGAGAAACTTCACAATTACACCTCTTAATGGCTTCTTTAACAAACCTTCAAAATGATGGCTTCTTTTACACACTTACTCATACAATATTTCTCACTACTTCTCTCTATGCTAAATTAGGGAGGTGGCCTCTTTATTTATAGGAATTCAGGCTTATCCACCTTATCTCTAAGATAGGATAGGAAATATCTTCCATCTAATCATATTCTATGCCTAAACTCTTGCCTTTACATGTAGGCTTATCTTCTAAGATAAGATAAACCTTATCATCTCACATGTGTTCCGCCTTTTTAGACTTTTCCACAAATAAAATATAAAAATATTTATGAAATCACTCTTTGTCCTTATTACAAATATAATATTTCTAATTCCTAATCATGTAGACCCTACTTCTCTACGTATCACAACTTTGACATTTTAACATTACCGAACCACAAATATTTACTTTTTATAACATTCCTATTCTACTTTGATTATTACCGTACTCTACATTATTGGCGGCACCCGTCTTTGATAGCACCGTTATCTTCTATTGGATGCCACTACTAATTATACTTAACAACGTCCTATTCCTAATACATACATTAATAAAATAGAAATTACGGAAGAAAATTTTAATGTCGACACCCCCATAGAGTAAAAAAAAGAAAGATATTTATTTTCCATGGTAGATCCCAATCCCAAACTCCCTCCACAATAAATCTGATCCCACTCACATTCCCTTATGCCCCCTCAATGATTCCCATAGCCTTCTCCTACACCATTCCTAGTAAGTCTACCCAACCAACCAAGAAACACACAAAACATTCACCATTCACACAAACATAAAATGAAATAAAAGCATATATGAAGAGATAAGATCCTACCTCTCGTGGTAGCTTTTGTTCTAATACAACAGATTTCAATGTCAAAATACGGTCCCAAAATTAGAAATACCAAAAGTATGAAATGCTCTCCAATCTCCTCCAAAATCAACAAGAGCTCCAAACAGCCAAGGAAAATTCACCCCCAAATGAAGTATGCCAAAAAGTGAAATCCAGTAACCAAGTAACCCACAACAAGCCAAGAAAATTCAAATTTAAGGAAGAGGGAAGAGAAGAGGATGAGGTGGATCCATGTAGGATTCCACATCACACATCCTCAACTCCAACACAAAAATTCAACTTCATTCCCCCAAGCATAATAAATAGGTGGGTGAAAATATGACAAATTACTTACACACTCCAACCAAGCCCACACCCCATAAGGACTGCAAATTTAAAACATGAAGAAAGTGCAATTAAAACATGTAACTTGACTTATAAAATTGCATTAAAAGGTCTAAATCAACCCTCCAAGCATAGGTATGGTTAGTAAATAAAATTAAGAGGTATGGGACAAGTTTTATGTGTCCCACAAGCCTCCAAGGACAAATTTGAATTTCCAAGAAGGTGGAGTGTTTCACACTCAAAAGTAAACTTACACATCACTTACACATACAACATTTAATACAAAAGCCAACCACTTCACTAATTACTTTCTTCGACATATTTATTTGTTTACTTTAACAACATGATTATTCACAACATTAACACAACATTTAATAACTAATGAAAAAGAGTAAAAGCACCACAAAATAGACACATGAAAACATAAATAAAAGAAACCACATTAATAAATACATAAATCCCCTTAGTCACATTCAAAGGTAATCCCCCATGGGAATCCCTAACAAAATACAACACACACACAAAACATGTTGCCATGGTGACCTTCTTTGAATTCATTTAGAATTCCAATGTGGTTGATTTCAATCCCCCAATGTTTTTGTGATATTTTTACCTACAAAATAAAAATACCTCCTTCATCCATGTGGCCATATAAGAACATCCAACATGATATAAATATAATCACAAAATCATCTATACATATGAATCACAACAACATCAAGGCAATCAACAATATCACTTACAATTTATATCAACATCTATATCATCATCATATAATGCCCATTTTCTAGGTCTACTCACAATATCCAAAAATCACATGTCCGAACAACATTCATAATGTATCCATGTCGAATAGTATATCATCATCCACATATGAAGTGTCTCTAATAATCATCATGCATCATAACTAAATCAAGATCAACAATAATCCATGGTCCAACATCTAACATCATACTAAATGAAAACCATAATAATGTCCAAAATGTAATCAACGATGATCAAGATTAGTACCAAAAGGTTTCAAAGGGAAGTGGGCACTACATCCCCCTTCCCTTAGACTCAAATTCCTCCTAGAAGTCACTTTGGAACAAATGTGGAAACTGAAGTCGTAGCAGTAGCATCCTCCCATGTAGCTACAGGTCTCATTATATCTGTCCCCATTTGCACTGTCGACACTAAAATTTTCCTTCGTAATTTCTATTTCATTAATATATATATTAGGAATAGGATGTTGTTAACTATAATTAGTATTAGTGTCCGATAGAAGATAACAAAGACTACCAATGCACGCGCCGCCAATAATGTATAGTACGGTAATAGTCAAAAGTACAATAGGAATGTTGTGGTAAAAAGTAAATATTTGTCGTAAGTGGTCCGGTAATTTTAAAATGTCAAAGTTTGGGTAAGTAGAGAAGTAGGGTCTACATGATTAGGAATTAGAAATATTATATTGGTAATAAGGACAAGGAGTGAGGTCATAAATATTTTATATATTTTATTTGTAAAAAGTCTAAAAATGTGGAACCCATGTGAAATGATAAGGTTTATCTTATCTTAAAAGATAAGCTTACATGTACAGATAAGAGTTAAGGTATGGAATATGATTCGTCGAATGTATTTCTTATGTTATCTTAGAGATAAGATAGATAAGCCTAGAAGTCTATAAA
Organism: Taxus wallichiana var. yunnanensis; assembly: GCA_018340775.1. Lineage (NCBI taxonomy): Eukaryota > Viridiplantae > Streptophyta > Pinopsida > Cupressales > Taxaceae > Taxus > Taxus wallichiana. Next base: position 336,212,375 of record CM031237.1, on the reverse strand, counting down.
TAAAGAGGCCACCCCCTCATTTAGCATAGAAGGAAGTAGTGAGAAATATTGTATGAGTGTGTAAAGGAAGCCTTCATTTTAAAGGTGTGTTAAAGAAGCCATTAAAAGGTGTAATTGTGAAGTTTCTCCCATAGTTATTGTTGGAAGGCAAGTGAAGTCATTAACACATGAAGTACCGCATGGGTGAGATTGTAACAATTCCATGTTAATATTATAATTTACTCGATATTTCAGATTTATCATCGTTCCTTCTTATCATAGTCTATCGTATCATTGTGTTATGTTTGTTTTTGTTTTTCCAGTTACATCCACCAAACTAAAAGATGTGCATTACTAAATAATCATAGACGAAGAGTTCCCAGATGAAGAATCATCATAGTGCCGAATTGGTGATGACATTTTGGTTCCGTTTAAGGACCATTCCTCGTTGGTGGATTTTACGGAGAGATATTCCCCTTAGTCGAAAAACATTTGGAGGATAACCTTGTTTTTCTGTGCATAGTAATTCTTATGGTAAAGTCACTTTTTGATGCGAATAGTATTTACCTTAGTAGAGTCACTTTTTACTTTGTGAATAGTATTTACCATAGTAAAGTCACTTTTTATCGTGAATAGTATTTACACCGCATAACCTCACTTTTTCTTTTTACATGAATAGTGTTTATCACAAGTAAAGTCGGTTTTTACCGTAGTAAGTTAAGTTTTACCATAGTTTACCGTGGTCATTTCTATTTTCTATTATAGTGATTTAAATTATTTGTGCACATAAGTCTTGTTGATTGTACTTGTGGGTTGGTATTTCACTGGGTTACTTTTGAAAATGGGGAAGATTCCTATTTTTCAGCCCAATATAATGAAGATGCTTCCACTTTCATTCAAGAGTTTAAAAGATCTTGTATTTGTGATGGTCTTATAAGAAGAGGAACAATGGAATGAATTTTTCCTACCTTTTTGGATAGTTCAGCCCTTAGGTGGTTTGAAACACTAGGTGATAATGTAAAAAACTCATGGGATTTATTAATTGAAAGTTTTATTGAAGAATTTGGTGAACAACAAAAATATGCAGATCTCATGATCGATATCACAAAGCTATCCCAAGGAGAGAAGGAGAAGATAAGGGATTATCATGCTCATGTTTTAGAGCTAAGAAAGCTCGATGCCTAGATCCGAAAGGAAGGATTAGCGCATGGGTTGATGAATGGCGTGGATAATCTCATGTGTAAGCACTTCATTATTGGGATGAAGCCGAGAGATCGACAATGAGTGAAGTATGACCGCCCAACTACCATTGAACAAGCAAAGGAGATTGCAAGAAGGCAAGAAGAGAGCATGGAAGAGGAGCCTAAAGAAATTGTTGCTAAAGTAGAGCCTACACTAACACCTTTGGTCCATAATCCACAACCACCATCGGTGAGCACAAATCTTTCTCCTAGTACATCTACCGAGTATGAAGATCTGCTCAAGAAGATGGGTCGGCTAACTATTAATCTTCTTCAAGGAAAAGAATTTAGTTCTCGGGAGAAGATAGAGGTCCAAAAAGAAATATTTCTGAAGTTGTATGTTATGGTTGTTATAAATAAGGGTCATTATAAGTATAATTGTCCAGATAGAGCTTCTACATTTGGTACAAAAGATAATGATAAAGGAAAAGCACCTATAAATTATTTTGATGTAGTAGATAAGAGCATAAATAATGAAGTAGATGTGTTTGTAAAAAAGAAAGAAAGAAAAAGATAATCAAGATGGAAATGATCCTAAGAAGATGAAAGGAGAAACTAGTAAGAAACATAGGAGAAGAAAGTTGGGTGTGCAGGATTTTTGATTTCACAGGGGATAAGGACCATACTCCATCTTAGAAGATCTATCCAAAAGGCCTACAAATATTACATATGGTCAACTCTTGGCTATGTCTTTTGAGAAGAGGTGGGAGCTACGAAGTGGACTCAATGCTTGATGAAGGAAGGAGGTTAAGGTCCCTATTTTGGAGGCAGAGGCAGATCCCTATGCTCCAAAAGTTGAGGTATTATGTAATGGTATTTCAATTCATGATGTCTTAGTTGATGGAGGTGCTGCAGTTAATGTAATGACCGAGTCTGTAATGAATATGTTGGGTTTAAAAATTGATCACCCCTCAACACTTATGTTAAGGTCATTAAATAAGGGAAAAACTAAACCAGAAGGTGTAGTTTCAAATGTGGAAATATCTGTTATGGGTGTTGTATGTGTGGTAGACTTTCAGGTGATGAAAAATGGTACTGTTTGTGCGTACCAAATGTTGTTGGGAAGACCATGGCTAAGAAGAGTTCATGCAAGAAACTATTAGAATGAAGGCTTCATGACACTTGGACGTGGTAGAGAGAGGGTGAAGATAAACGTGATCCCTCGGCATCATAAGGAAGAACCATCGATTCAAGTGATGAAACTAATGATTGGACATCTTCTGATTACTCTAGTACCAGTGAAGTGGACACTTTGAAGATGAAGAAAGTGAGGTTGATGTGTCGGTCATGGATATCCTTCCAGTCACACCAACTCATGACCCCATAAAATTATCTCGAAGAAGAAATTGATGATCGTCTCCAAAAAATAAAGATTGGTGATGCTTTGTGATGGAGAGTGAAAAGGAATCCTACCTCCACTCTTTAGAAGGTACATACACATATTCACTTTTGATTACAAGCAACTCCATCAAGTAAGTTGGGTAGAACATTCTATTGAGCTAGTAGATGTTGCTAAGCCCATTAAGCAAATTCCATATAGAATAAATCCTAAATTTTCCAAGACCGTAAAAGAAGAAATAGATAAGTTGCTTGATGCAGATTCATATTTGCTATGGAGAATTCGAATAGGTTTCTCCCATTGTGATCTCAATAAAAAGAATGGGAATCTACGCATTTGTATTGATTACAGGGAAGCTCAATAAGGCAACAAAGAAGGATCATTACCCTCTTCCATTTTCGATCAAATCTTGGACAAAGTAGGCGGCCAGAGTGCTATAGTTTTGTTGATGGATATAGAGGCTATAACCAAGTTCGTATAGCGAGAGAAAGATCAATCAAGACCATGTTCACCACTCATTGGGAACGTTTTCTTATAGAGTTATGCCTTTTGGGTTGTGTAATGCTGCGAAACATTTCGGCATTTGATGAATAGGGTGTTCGAACCCTACATTGGGACCTTCATCGTAGTATTTCTCGGATGATTTTTACATCTATGGGAGCAAGTTGGAACACCTGCACTTGAGATGGAGATAGCATTTCAAAGGTTAGATGAAGCACAAGCCTCACTAAACCCTACAAAGTGTGTCTTTGGATGTTCTAAAGACATTTTTTAGGGCATGTTGTATCCAGAGATGGTATTGGTCTTGATCCGATAAAGTTTCAAAATCAAAGAGTTACCATTTCCTATGAATAGAAGTAAGTTGAGATCATTTTCGAGGCCATGTGGGTTACTATAGAAGGTTCATCAAGAATTTCTCAAAGATTGCACAACCACTAACCCAAAGTCTTGAAGAAGGATGTTACTTATGAACCAGAAATAAGGCGCATGAAGCTTTTGAACAATCTGAAGGAAGCCCCGGTGTCTTCACCGTTTAAAGAGTCCAGATTGGAGCAAGCCATTCATTATGTACACTGATGCCTCGGATGCAGCACTAGGAAGTACTCTAAGCCAAAAGGATGAAAATGGGAATGAACATCCAGTTTACTTTGGGAGCAGACAAATGAGCAAAGGTCTTGAGGTAAATTATACTCAGAATCGAAAAAGAGGCTCTAGCTATCATTTTTGCTGTAAAGAAGTTTAGAAATTACTTGCTATGGAAGAAATTTATATTTGTAACAGATCATCAGGCTCTAAAATATATTGTCAATAAGCCTTACCCATTAGGGAGGATAGCAAGATGGATAATTTTGCTACAAGAATTTGAATTTGATATTATAGATAGGCCAGGAAAGAAGCATGTCAATGTAGATGCACTCTCTCGAGCCTATGATGGTTTAGGTTCGCCTTGTGATGATGATGATTTCCCGTATGCAACATTGTTATCTCTTGACACAATCCCTAGTGAATACATAGATATTTGGAATTATCTAAATGAATTCAATTTTCCTGATGGTGCCAATGCAAAGACTAAGAGGAAGATTACTCAAGCTAGTCATCCATATTCTATTCTCGCATGGAGTATTGTTTTGAATAGGACTCGATGGACAGTAAAGAGGGCGATTGGACGTGATCAAGGGAAGGAGCTGATAGAATAATTCCACAATGGTACATATGGAGGAAACTTCTCTAGACAACTTACAATAAGAAGGATCTTGGACGCAGGTTATCACTAGCCCACTCTTTTTAGAGATTGTTATAATTATTGTAAGACATGTGATATTTTTCAAACACATGGTAACCATAAGACTTCATCAACTCCATTATGTCCTATTCTTCCACTTGGTCCCTTTGAAAAGTAGGGAATAGACATTGTAGGTCCACTTCCAACTACCCCACGCCAAAATAAGTATATTGTAGTTTCCATAGATTATTTAACCAAGTGGGTTGAAGCTAGGCCATTAAAAACAACTTCCATGGATGAAGTGGAAAGGTTCATATATGAACGCATTGTCACCAGATTTGGTTGTCCATTAGAAATTGCAACAGATCAAGGAAGCCACTTCATTAATGAGGTAGTAGAAGCCCTAGTCAATAAGTTTTCTATTAAGCACAGGAAGGCAACAACATATAATCCAAGCATAAATGGACAAATGGAATGAAAAAATTTGTGTTGTGTCAAATTCTAGCAAAAGATGCAGCCTTGCAGTACATAAGTGGGATAAAATGATTCATGCAGCATTGTGGGCATATAGGGCAACATCAAAGTCAGCAACAGGATACTCCCCATTTCAGTTGGCTTATGACATTGATCTAGTTCTTCCTATTGAGTTTGATATTCCCACTTTGTGAGAGTTAAGAAAAATGAAAGGATGGATGAAAGTGATTCAAGAAAAGAAATCTTGGTACATCTTCATTTGCTAGAGGAAATGAGGAAATAGCGAAGGATACAAGCTATAAAAATAAAATGAAGCGAAGGAATACTTTGTTCAAAAGATCCGTTGGTCTCCATTTCATGTGAATGACTTGGTCCTAGTATATGATTCAAGATACAAAAAAAGAAGACAGAGAAAATTTCTTCCAAAATGGATGGGGCCCTACAAAATAGTAGCTGTGCATGAAAATGGTACGTACCGACTGGAGGAATTGGATGGCACCCCCATTATGAAATGGGTTAACCACGACAAGTTGAATATTTTCCAAGCACCAGAATAGTCTACTCCGAGGACAGAGTAGAAGCTAGGAAGGGGGAAGATGTCGACACTAAAATTTTCCTCCGTAATTTCTATTTCATTAATGTATGTATTAGGAATAGGATGTTGTTAAGTATAATTAGTAGTAGCATCCGATAGAAGATAACGACGCTGCCAGTATGATGCTGCCAATAATGTATAGTACGGTAATAGTCAAAAGTACAATAGGAATGTTGTGGTAAAAAGTAAATATTTGTCATAAGTGGTCCGGTAATGTTAAAATGTCAAAGTTGGGGTAAGTAGAGAAGTAGGGTCTACATGATTAGGAATTATAAATATTATATTGGTAATAAGGACAAGGAGTGAGGTCATAAATATTTTGTATATTTTATTTGTAAAAAGTCTAAAAATGTGGAACCCATGTGAAATGATAAGGTTTATCTTATCTTAAAAGATAAGCTTACATGTACAGATAAGAGTTAAGGTATGGAATATGATTCGTCGTGAATTTCTTATGCTATCTTAGAGATAAGATGGATAAGCCTAGAAGTCTATAAATAAAGAGGCCACCCCCCTCATTTAGCATAGAAGGAAGTAGTGAGAAATATTGTATGAGTAAGTGTGTAAAGGAAGCCATCATTTTGAAGGTGTGTTAAAGAAGCCATTAAGAGGTGTAATTGTGAAGTTTCTCCCATAGTTATTGTTGGAAGGCAAGTGAAGTCAATAACACTTGAAGTACCTCATGGGTGAGATTGTAACAATTTCATGTTAATATTATAATTTACTCTGATATTTCAGATTTATCATCGTTCCTTCTTATCATAGTCTATCATATCCTTGTGTTATGTTTGTTTTTGTGTTTCCAGATTACATCCACCAAACTAAAAGTTGTGCATTAGTAAATAATCATACCACGAGGAGTTCCCGATGAAGAATTATCACGTGTCCGGATTGGTGATGACACACCCAAACCTAATCAATCTCTCTTCATCAAAGGCCCTGGGGTCCCGTGATCTAGGATGTGAATGAGATCCACTATCATCTACCCCTAATCCTACACCTGCAATGATATCCAATCTAACACATGAGAAGGATCTGTAACATATCTCCTAAGAACTGAAACATGAAACACATCATGCATGGGAGATAAGCTAGCAGCAATGCTAGATGGTAGGCCAAAGTCTCGATATGCTCAAAGATCTCAAAAGTACCCACGAATATAGGAGCTAACTTGGAACCTTTTCCATAATGTATAGGGCTCTTGTGTGGTCTAACACGAAGGAACACCTTCATGCCCACATCAAAACTACGGTTGGTCCTATGCTGATTTGCATACTTCTTTTGCTTGTCCCGTGTGCCTTGCAGCTTCTCGCCCGATCAACACCACCCACTACTCCATGTCCCACAACAAAGGTTGTCTAAGAGAAACCACTGTCCTCTAACCTATCCCATTGAAGAGGTGTTCTGCACTCTCTATCATACAAATCCTAAAAAGGAGCCATGCCTATAGAACTTTGAAAACTATTATTGTAGGAAAACTCCACCAAGTACAAGTACTCCTCCCATCTAGACTAATGATCCATCACATACATCCTGAGCATGTCCTCTAAAATCTAATTCACCCTCTCTGTCTGTCCATTTGTCTCGAGGTGATATGTTGTGCTGAAATTATTCTTCATCCCGAGGGCATGCTTTGTATGGTAGTCCGAAAAGGAAGTGTACAAAGGATCATGGTCACTAATGATATTTCACGGAATCCCATGTAATCTGACAATCTCATCCAAATATACTCGTGCCACTACTCTAGCTAGTATAAGTGGTCTTCACTGGAGAAAAGTGAGCCACTTTTGTTAATTTATCAACCGTGACCATGATGGCGTCGTGGTGATATCTCGACATCGATAGCCCAATAATGAAGTCCATGGAAATGGTGTCCCATTTCCACTCCGATGTGCATGATGAAAGAGAACGCCAGATTGGATGTTGATGCTTGACCTTCACTTTTGGAACTCTAAGCATCATGACACAAATTGGGCCACGTCTCTCTCAAGTCCTCTCCAATGAAATAATTGTCTCAAGGTGGTGTGCATCTTCTTCACCTCGGGATGGGCTGAAAAGGGTGCACGATGTACCTTTGTCAAGATGTTCTCGCCTCAAGTATCCATCTTTGGGAATATAAATCCAGCCTCTATTCCCGAGAAGGACATCTGCCTTTAAGGAGAAACCATCAAAATTCCCCTCGAGGGTCTCTGGGACTCGATCTCAACTCAAACCGTAAGGTAGAAGGCTGTCAAGAGGAAGGCTGTGAAGAATCCTACTCCACAAATATGTGCTCACTAAGGTGGCCATAGCCACATGTCTCCATCTGCTGAGAGTTTCTACCACCACATTTTCCTTCCCCTTCACATGCTCTATCTCCATATCATACTCATAAAGCAACTCCATCCAACGCCGCTGACGAGTGTTGAGATTGGGCTACGTGAAGAGGTGATGAAGACTTAGGTGATCTGTCTTGAGTGTGAATCTCTAACCAAGTAGAAAATTTCTCCATCGAACCAAATAGTGCACAACTACCACAAGATCAATATCATGAGTCAGATAATTAAGCTCGTAATATTTGAGTTTGCGAGACTCAAAAGCCACTACTCTGCCCTCCTACATCAACACACCTCCAAGGCCTGCCAATAAAGCATCCATGCAAACAAAGAACTCACCATGTGGATCCGTGCTCTGCAAGAATAGGTGTTGTAGTGAGACACTCCTTTAGTTTCCTAAAGGCTTGCTCACATCTTTCTAACCAAACAAACTTCTTCCCTTTCCACTGAAGGGAAGTGATAGGGTGCACAATTTGAGAGAAATCCTAAACAAATCTCCTGTAGTAACCTACTAATCCCATGAAGCATGCACCTCAGTCATAGTAGTGGGTTCGCCCAATCCATAATAGCTCTAATCTTGGAAGGATCGATAGTGATACCTTCCCTAGAAATGATGTGACCCAAATACTGCACCTCTGTCTAAAAGAATGCACACTTCTCCAAGTTCTCATAAAGTGATACTCCTAAAGACACTAAAGAACCTAGTGAAGGTGCCCTTCGTGCTCCTCACACGTACATGAGTAAACTAAAATGTCATCAAGGAATATGAGCACGAAGCGATCTAAGAAGGTCCTAAATACCCCATTCATCAAACTCATAAACACTGCGGGGGCATTAGTCAAACAAAACGGCACCACTTTGTGAACTCATAGTGGCCATATCTCATACGAAAAGTGGTCTTATGAATATCCACCTCTGAAATCCTCAACTGATGATAGCCTAACTTAAGATCAATCTTAGAGAAAACAATGGCTCTCTTCATCCGATCAAACAAGTCATTAATACGCGGAAGGGTATAATGATTCTTGATCATTACCTTATTCACTTGTGGTAATCAATACATAACCGCAAGGATCCATCCTTTTTCTTCACAAAATCACCATTTCATCCCAAGGGGATACACTAGGATGGATAAGGCCTTTCTTCAAAAGGCCCTCGAGTTGCAGAAACTTGAGTTCACGAGCTCTACGGTGGTCATTCGATAAGGTGCTCGTGAAATAGGCTATGCTCCTGGAACTAGATCTATATGAAAATCAATCTCACGTGGGGTGGTAACCCTTGTAGCTCCCCTAGAGGGACATCTACAAATTTTCTCAAAATGGGGTGATCATCTAGCGATGGTCCACTAGACCCATCTTCCGATATGTCACCGATTGTAAAAACATACATTTGGCAACCACCGTGGTTCACACCGCTTAAGTTGCATATCGTAGAGATGATGCGAATAAACGGGTCTCCTAACCCTTGAAATCACCGACTCAACTCCGAAATCATCTATACAAGATATAATCTTGTGGTTATAATCCACTCTAGCCCTATGTGCAAATAACCAATCCATACCAAAAATGACTCCATACGAGCACAAAGGAAGGATACAAAGATATGAGGTAGTGGTGAAAGCTCCCAAATCCACCACACACTCATTAACTAAAGATTCTATTCATATCTTGGCTCCATAAGCCATCTCAATGTCCTAGCAAAGACCCTTCCTAGTTGCCACCAGCATGCATCGCTCTACTAAAGATGGTATAATGAAAGAGTTAGAAGAACAAGAATAAAATAATATAGAGGTAGGAATACCCCCAATGCTACTTGTAGTCTCAATGACTATACTCTGATGCTTTGCTTAGCTGAGCTTTTGACTCTTGTGTACATCCTATGACCGCACCCCATATCACCAATAGTAGGCTCTTAGATCTATGTCTTACCCTTATTGTTAGGGTTACTGTGGCGGCCTCTCCAAAAATTTCTAGTAACACCACAACCAAAACAACCTCCTGATCCTCTCCCTTGTGTAGCAGGTCCAGTCGGTAATCTAGAGGTCTATGGTGTGGATCCTGATGATCTAGCTATGGTCTACCGAGGCCTCTGTTTGGCGAGCTCCTATTGAGTGAGGTCTTTGAGTAACCTTTGTCTTGATGGAACCCCTAGGAGGAGGTCCCATACTCCGACCTCTCTATGCTTCAAATCTCTATGGAGGTCTATAAGGTGGGCGGGACTACTGTTGTTGCTACTATGGTTGTGGTCTAAAAGATGACTCATGAAGAACTTTGGCCAGCATGAAGAGGAGGAGATAACCCCCTCAATCTATTGTCCTACATATGTTGTATTTGGATCCGGACTCGGTCTCTTGCCCGCTTGGTCTTCCTCGAGTCTCCTATGCTATGTAGGCCTTCTCAATGGCCTCTCCTAGAGTCTCAGTGTGTAGTGGATCCAAACCGCATCTCCGATGTGTTGGTCTCAAAATCTTTTAGGTGGACAGGATCTATGGATAGATAGGCCAACAATGCAGAAAGGCATAGCCCTCTTTGAGACAACAAAGTGAAATTGGTTTATTGTTATTCTACCATAGCAGGAATCTGTGCAAGTCTTATAGTATTCTACCTTCAAGGGGGTTTAGGATCTCATCCTAGTAGAGTTAGTTCCGATGAAGAATAGAAAGGAATGAAGGAAGGAATGGAAGAAAGATGGATCCAAAGGGAGAAAAGAAATGAATTCCAAAGTAGAAAGGTCAGAGGGTTTATGTTTTAGGCTGGTAGTAAACAAAGCCAAACTTACTCACATAAACAAACAAAGCAATACTGATAAACAAATGACAAAATATACGTGAATCCAACAGAATGCGCTGTAGATCTAAATTAAGAAAGATCTAACACATAACACAATTTTGTATTAATATTTGTTACTGCTACAAGAAAGCTCAAAGTCTTTCTCTCCTCATTTCTATTTTTATACAAATTTGTTCACACTTTGAATACTACAAGTATCCAAGTATTTATAGAAGGAGAAGGAGAAAGAAGACAAAAAGAGACAATAACTATTTACAAAATATCTAAAAGTCAAATGTTGACTTTAGGTCAATTTTGTGGATGACAACATCCCATGGTGTAACATGGATGATGTCATCATTTGCGTCAACATAATTTCAAATACTTTTACAAAAATGGGATTTATCCCGGATACAAGAGCCTATTCGTCATCATCCCTTGGCTTGAAGGAGTGTCCTACCTCTCAAGCTCGATACTCCATGAGCTTTCTTACCATCATTTGAAGTTGATCTTGAGTGGGACCCTTGGTATGATCTCCGATGACTTTGCGAGTCTACCGTTCATCTCTCGAGTCTTTTTAGGAGTTTGAAATATTCGTTTCCCCCCGCCTCCATTAGGTATCCAATGAATTCGCGGCAGGCCAAAAGGTTGTTGATAGATTCTATATCAAAAGTGGATTCGACACTAAACCTCGCGACGTGATTTCCTAAAAAGCTGAATAGTATCATCTTCCTTCCTCAAGGTGTAATTTGTACCGAGTAACCCTAGAGACATTCCTAAGACGATCTGCTCCATTTGATACATGGCATCTAGGGCTTCCTCCTTAATTTTGTCTATCTTCTCCAAGACAAACTCCATTTGGTCAACCCAATAGTTTAAAGCAGCAAGGACTTTGTTGGGTGCTCTCAGTGATTGAAGATGTCGAATTTCACTAATTAATTGAATGGGTAGTCAAGCATCTTCTCTGAATGTCTTGTGTTACAACCTGGCATGGTCTAACTCTTTGGAGATAGGTCCTACTATTGCCTAGAGTTCCTTGTTAGCTTGATCTATATTTTGATACAAACTGTGAACTTTGTAATCACTTCCTTACTATCTTTGAGGATCTTCTCTCTCGGTGGATACTTGATAAACCTTTCTCACCAATCTTGGTGTATTCATTTATCTTCTCCTGACTAAGGACTTCAGGAGTTTCGATGAAAGCTATGGGAGGTGCATTGCCCATGTTTTGAGGTCTTAGAGAAGATGTTTGTTTTTCTCTTTTAATATTCTCTTCTCTTCCTTTGCTTCTTGAAGCTTCTTGCAAAGGGCATATGTGGCTAGATAAGGCCTCTCCTTGTAGGCTCTCTAATGATGTTCCCATTGTGACCTGAAGTCACTATAAAATCTGTAGGAGAAAAATCTTCTTTCTTCTTGGTGGGATCAGGGTATGTGATCTCCATAACCCTTTCACCTGAAGCACTTTGAGAGAAGCGGGTTATAGCCTTTTGCTTCTTAGGCCCTTTGGCTGGAATAAGGAGAAGTCCATGGGTGTAATGGGGACTTTCCTCTTGTGTTGGCTTAGGTGGTCTGAGATCCATTTTGGACTTATGGGAGTGGGACCAGAGGATGAAGAAGAAACAAGGGTGGAAGAAGGAACAACTACAATGGACATGGGGAAGTGTGTCGAAACACTTGGTGGCGGCATGGAGAAAGGGGCTGACACACCAACGCTCATGGGAATAGGAGTCACTACAAGAGAGGAGGCCATGGGGGTGGAAGGGATCTCCGAGATGAGGTAACAAATGTTGGGGACAAATCCACGAGGGAAGATAATATGGAGGAAGAGGGAGGAGGAATTGTAGAAGACGGGGGAGAATACACAACCAAAGGAGTGGTTATTTGAGTGACATGAGTAGGGGAGGAGGAGTGAGAGGGGGAATGGTTGAGAACTCACTAGTTATAGCAGTGATGACATCCTGAGTGGATGTGTCTATTGGAGCACTGGCCACTTCTTCTCTTCTTGGGGACACTAAGTCCACAACTTGCTCTTCGGTGGTGGAAGGAGGGATTTTAGGAACTTCTTTCTGAGTAGTGCTTTCCTCCCCTTATATATCTTTTCCTTTGCCTTTAGGCAAGTGTTTCACCTACCAAAGGTGTATCGCCTAAGTGAGATGTGGTGAAGTATACCCCAAGGTAGATGATACCATTTTTCTTGCACCAATACTCGGTGCATTGTAGAGTGCCTTTGACCCTTTCCTACAACACTTGAAAAGGTGACATACTTGAGATACCTCTTTGGAGTAATACGGTCTACACCCACAAAGCATCATACAATGACTTATGCCATGACCGCGATTCTTGTCAACCAGCTTCCGTATGATGGTTACTAGGTTCTTATTACTGGATTTTTCCTGACCATTTCCCTAGGGGTAATAATCTGAGGCATGGGCCAGGGTTATCCCATATTCATAGCAAAAACTGATAACTTCTCGTGAGGAGAAGTTGGAAGAATTATCAACAACGATTTTATGTGGGATGCCAAATCTCACAATGATATTGTCTTTGATGAAGTTGCAAACAACTTCAGAGGTGGCATTCTTAACAGGTATGGCCTCCACCCATTTGGTGAAGTAATATGTTGCTATTAGGACATAACTATGTCTAGCACTTGATTGGGGATGTAGTGCTCCAATAAATTCAATTCCCCATTACCTGAATGGTTCATCAATAATGATGGGCCTGAGGGAAAAGCAGCCAATTTTGGTTTACCAACAAATTGTTGGCAGAGCTCACATTTTGCTACCCAGGTGGCTGTATCCTAAAATAGCATTGGCCAATAGTACCTAGCCCGAATGATTTTATGTGTTGTCATGGAAGAGGAGAAGTGACCATGGCAAGCTGAATCATGAAAGCTTTTTAGCAATCTTACCGCTTGCGGTTTTTCAACGCATCGCAAGAAGATGCCATCAATCCGTCACTTATATAAACCGTCATCCCATATGACATATCTAGTTGATTTGAGCTTTACTGACCCACTTCTCCTTTGAAGTTAGATGAGATGGAAACTCATTGTAAGTGAGAAAGAAAGCAATTTCTAAATACCATTCATTTCTAGTCGCGATAAATAGAACCATAGGTAGAGAATCAATTTTCTTGATTGAACCTATGCTCCTTGATGCAATCAACCTTTTCTTCAGTGGACCTCTCAAATCTTTTTTTCAGCCATCACCGACATAAGCCTTTGCCTCTTACCAGCTTGGTTGGTTTTATGTCTATATCATACTCTTGGACCTTTACGATCCAATTCCTCGTAGCTTCCTAACTCCTACCGAGTTAGGATAGACTTAACCACCATGTCGGGAACCAATACTACCGTATGAGAGTTTAGGATGTAATCTTGGAAATTCTTGACTACTTTGACAATGGAAAAGGCATGCTTCTCTAATCGAGACATCTTCAATTCATGAGGCTTGAGAGGGGAGCTCATGAAAGTGATCGAGAGATTCAACATCCTCGAGTTCTTCTCGCATTAAGATGGCTGATACAGTATGTGTAGATGCATAATCGTAGATGATAAAATCCTTGCAAAGTAAGGACATACTGGGATAGGTGCATGAGCAACGAAGGATTTTATATCCTTGAATGATATCTTTCCTTCTTCGCTCCACCAGAAAGTTTGCAACCCTTTCATCATATTTGATATGTGATGAGTCTTTTCAAGAAGTCGGGAAAAAGCATTTGAGAAAATTCACCTTTCCAAAGAAGTGAACACCAGCCTTCCTTGTGGATAAGGTAAGTCTCTAATAGCCTTAACCCTTTCTACATCTATCTTTGTTCCTTCCTTCTTTGACAATGTGTCCTAGTAACTTTCCTTTAGTGACCCCGAAAATAGACTTTTTGGATTTAGGGAAATCCCGTGTTCTCGGCATCTAATCAATACTTGCTCCAAATGATCACAATGATCACTTCACTTTTTTGAGAACATAGTTAATTCATCCAAATAAACTACGATGACCTTTCCCATCATACCTTTGAATGTGAATTCCATCACTCGCTGAAAGGTGGCACTAGCATTGGTCAAGCCAAAAGGCATCCTGCTGTAGGTGAATGTGCCCTGTGGAGTAGTGAATTCCATTTTGAATTGTTCTTCAGGGAAAGACTTCGATCTAATTATAGCCGAAAACCATCAAGCATGGACAACATCTCTCAACCGGTCACCGCCGCAAACCTGGTCCATTATGGGGAGTGGGTAATTGTCCTTCAAGGACGCCTGATTTAGATTGCGAAAATATACGTATATGCGTATCTCGTGATTCTTATTTCGTATGGGCATGATGTTCGCGACCCGTGCATCTGTGATGGATAGGAAAGATGATTCTCACATCCAACATTTTTTGTATTTCTACCTGGATGGTACCCGAGATCTTGGGATTGTAGTACCTCTATTTCTGGTGAAAGGGTTTGACATCATCCTTTAATGGGATGTCATGCTAAACATCCTTAGGCTTAAAAGACTTTAGATCAGCATAATACAATGCCAATACGTCCATATATTTCTTCAAAAATTTGACAAACTTCCACTTTTCCTTAGGTGTACAACATTTTTTTGATGTTCACGAAATGCGTATTCTACAAAGGCCTGCAGTTAATGATTCGGTCTCCTGGAGAGGAGTTAGGGTCATCTTGTCATTTTTTCTTGATGAAACAATCATGTTTTTCAAACAATCATTCCAGAGAGAATAAACCCTTCGAAATTTATTTCACTTGAGCTGACATATGCCATCACCTTCTTTTGATTCATTTGCTTGGCTAGTGATAGATTCACAAAGATGCGTAAGAAGACCCCTTAGAATCAAGCTCATTGAAATTATCAGCTTTTTCTAGAAAAGAAACAAGATGATTGTCATCATTGAATACCTGCCAGTGCTGAGAATTATCTGGCACACTTGGGTGAAAGACTACCTCAATGGTATATGTGTCTGTTTTCAGCCCTGGGTGAGGGAGCATAAGAGATGCTGAGATGGCCAATGAATTGGCCATGTCATTTTGAGCTCTTGGAATGGATTTTATTGAGAAAGCATCAAATTCCTCAATGTTGTCCCATATTGCATTGTGGTAGTGCTTCTTCACTTGGTACACCCCTTTTATCTGGTTGACAATCAGTTTGGCATCACCCTATGCTTTTAGATTCTTGATTCCTCTTTCCTTTGTAGCTTGCATACCAAGTAACAAAGATTCATACTCAATGGTATTGTTTGTATTGAAAAACTACAATTTGAAAGAAAGAGGAAAAATCTCCTCTTCAGAGATATCAGGACAACTCCAGCACCACATCCACTTGTTGCACAACTGCCATCAAATTGTAGTGTCCATATCTTGTTAAGGTCCTCCTCCTGACGAAAACGTCCATTTTATCGACTCGGTGGATAAAAATTAGTGCCCCATCCCGATGATTCAAAGAGAATTTGGGCTTTGGGGTCGTCGAGTTGGTGACTAGGTACTTATTTTGTGATTCGTGCTCCAAAGTCTCGCATTACTCCTTTGACAGAATTCTAGCTTTGGACCACCCATGTGAATTTCTCCACCAACTTATCTACAAAATATTCTCCCTAATAGAATTCCATATGCTACTAGGATATCAGCAACAAGGATGGTCATCTTTACCCTTTTTTCGGGAACACTTTGCAAATGCGAATTGTGTTTCTTTGATTTGACCAATTAATGGAACTCGTTTGGTTTCCATGGAGTAACATCCACCGAAAGGCTTGGTAAGACACTATCGGAAGCCCTAGAATCAATTATGCATTTGCTTAGTTTGTGACCATTGATTAGGAGGGAGAGATACAAAGATTCATTTTTACCCGATGCGGAAGTCGAGGCAACATTTATGCGAGATGAAGGAGGAGTGGGAAGGATTCCTTTCGAGGAGTCAAGAGGGGGATGGCGGCTTGAATTTGGATATATTTAGTTAATATTACAAGTTGCTAAGGGTTGAATCAAGATACTCAGGCTTTACATTTGAATCTTGGTATTTTTAGCGTGATCGATTATGTCGAATGCGAGCAAGGGTTGCGTTGATGAAGAAATGAGTCCCTCATTTTGTGATGGTGGGGTCGGTTTAATGGTCTTTATGGAAACAAAAGAAGGCTTATTTGGAGGAGAGATGGGAGGAAAATATTTCTTCGTAAAAGGTTTAATAGGAGGTTGAGTAGGGAGAGGATTACCTCTTTTAGCAATTATTGGAGGCATGTTTGACATAGTTTTCTCTATTGTATCCTAGCAGCAACTTCTTCTTATTTTCCTTATGATTGAGTGAAAACAGCATATGACTATCCGCTTGTATACCCTTGGGTACCTTCCTCTTCATCACATTCAATATACCCAATCTTAGAGTCACTAGTCACTTTACCGACATATTGATCATCTTCACCTTGCGATGAAGGTTCTTCATAAATTTGCTCCTCTTCTTTGATCTCGGCCAAGGCATTAATCGGAGGGGCCTCAAGTGCTAACCTTGGAGCACTAGTAGGTAAACGAGGCCTTTGTGGGGTGTTGTTGGGAGTGAATTTCTCCATGGGATATCCCGTGGTATGGAGCTATAGAAGACGTTTGACCTAATTGCTTTTTTAAAACGAGCAATTTGTTTGCCATCTTTTATTATGCTAGATCCGATCAAGTGGCTTGAGAAGGATTCAAAGCCTTTAGTTTGGATGGCTCTCATTTTAACTTGCCAGATATAAGTAGGTTATCCTCTATCCGAATGGCCGCAACTTGAGCGAGGACCAAGGTGGTGATTTGTTCTTGTAAAAGTAAGAAACTTACTCTTGAGCTCACGGCATTCACAAAGAAACACTTTTGGTTTTCTAGTGTTAGCAACATGGCATGTGGCACACGGTTAATCAATCAATTAAAATATGTGATAAAATCATGGATGGTTTCATGGGCCTTCTTCTTCAAGTGAGTAATATTTGATAGTAACACAAATGCGTCTTCTAAAGGCTTATACTTGTCTTCAAACATAGTTCGTAATGTGGCCCAACTGGTGATAGATCCAGCCGGCAAGTGTTGGAACCACTCTGCTGCAGGTCCTTGCAAGGTCTCTAGAAAGAGGCATACCGACATGTCTTCATGGGTCACATCTAGGATACTACATGACATAATGAATGTAGATATATGTGAATCCATGCTTTGATTTCCACTCCCATCAAATCTCGGGAAATTCTTGTGATTTCCATGAGGGAGTGTATGAACTAGATGCAGAAATGTAAGAGGGCCCATAGCATTTCCCCATGGTACCGCCATTTGAAAATTTAGAAAGAGGACATGAGCCGGGAGTGCAGTTCCACTTAGTAGCAGAGCACTGCAAATTGATGTGGAGGCTCCTTGTGAAAAATGGTTCTTCCGTAGAGGCGAGGCACTTCCGATCGACCGATTAGCTGAACTCAACGACATGAAGTGTGTTGGTGTAATATCAAGTTGTGTATTTGAAGTAGATCAAAAATAGGATCAACTTCTCCATGAGCTCTCCTGCTATGGGTAAATGGCTCACCCGCTAGTGTATCTGTTTAGATTTGTAATGATTTTAGAGCAGATTTAAAAAACTCTTTTTGTTTGTACTTGCTGATTTTCTGATTTTTTGACAAAAATAAGTAGCATGTACTTTTTGAATATTTAAATTTATCCCTCTTTTGAAAACCGATTTTGGTTTAATGACAAAGATTAGCGAGGATAAAAAGACGAATAACTTAGTAAGGTGATTTTCGGATCTTAGATTTGACTTTTTGCAAGCGTTTTAAAATATTCGTAAACTATCAAAATCTCGATCTATGGAAATATATGGATTTTTATAAAAACTCGGTGAACTAAAGTTTCTTAACTGGTCCAGATTTTGGATCTCTTAATAAAAATTTTAGTTTGGATCACTTTTGCAAAAAATTTGGATTTTAATCAAAGAGTTAAAATTTGCAAACAGTAGTGATTTTTACGCTTTATCTATTTTCCTGGTCTCCTTCTTTAGCTTTAAAAACTATTGGTGTATTTTAGCTAACATACCACTCACATAGATCTGGTTTTTTCCTAGCGGAGTCACCAAAATCGTTGGTTCAAAAATCATCAAGTAGGCGATCTATTGATAGACAAAGCCAATAGTGTGTAGGGCATAGCCCTCTTTGAGACAAAGAAAGTGAAACCGGTTTATTTCTATTCTACTAGCAGAATCAGTGCAAGTCTTACAAAGATTCTACCTTTAGGGGGTTTAGGATCTCACCCCAAGAGAGTAAGTTCGACGAAGAATAGAAAGGAAAGAAGGAAGTAATAGAAGAAATATGGATCAAGGGAGAAAAGAAAGGAATTCAAAAGTAGAAAGGTCGAGGGTTTATGTTTTGGGTGGTAGTAAAATGAGAGCTAGACTTACTCACATAAACAAACAAAGCAATACTAATAAACAAATGAAAAAATCATAGGTGAATCCAATAGAATAATCCCGTAGTTCTAACTTAAGAAATATCTAACACATAACACAAGAATTCAAGACAAAGTCTCAACTTTGTATTAATATTTGTTCTCATTAAGAAATCTCAAAGTCTTTCTCTCCTCATTTTTATTTTTTAAACAATTTTTCTCACACTGTATACTACAAGTATCCAAGTATTTATAGAAGGAGAAGGAGAAAGATGAAAAAAGGAACCAACAACTATTTACAAAATATCTAAAAGTCAAATGTTGACTTTAGGGCAATTTTGTGGATGACAACATCCCATGGTGCAACATGGATGATGTCGTCATTTATGCCAACATACTTTTAAATACTTTTACAAAAATGGGATTTATCTCAGGAGGCGGGAGCCTATTCGTCATCATCCCTTGGCTTGAAAGGATTGTCCCGCTTCTACTCGTGAGAGGTAATGTGAAACTAATCTTGATACTCCATGAACTTTCTTACCATCACTTGGAGTTCATCTTGAGCGGTACCCTTGGTATGATCCCCGATGGCTTCGCAAGTCTCCCATTCATCTATGAGTCTTTCCGGAGTTTGAAATATTCATTACCTACCTCTATCGTATCTAATGATGTCACGGTAGGCCAAAAGGTTGTTGATAAATTCTATAGAAAAAGTGGCTTCGACGTTAAACCCTATGACATGATTTCCTTGAAAAGCTGAATAGTATCATCTACCTTCCTCAAGGTGTAATCTACACCGACTAACTTTGGAGACATTATTAAGATGATTTGCTCCATTTGATGCATGGCATCATCGGCTTCCTCCTTGATTTTTTCTATCTTCACCAAAACAAACTCCATTTGGTCAACTCGATAGTCTAAAGTAGCAAGGACTTTGTTGGGTGCTCTCGGTTGATCAAGACGCTGAATTTCACTAAGTCATCGACTAAGGAGTCGAGAATCTTTTGGAATGTCTCGTGTTGCAACCTGGCATGGTCCAAATCTTCGGAGATAGGTCCTGCTATTGCACAGGAGTTATTTGTTAGCTTGATCTATATTTTTACACAGCTCTATGAACTTTGTGATTACTTCCTCACTATCTTTGAGGATCTGCTCTCTCTAGGAGGACACTGCTACACCTTGTTCACCAATCTTGGCATATTCATTTATCTTCTCCTAACTAAGGACTTCAGGAGTTTTGGTGGTAGCTATAGGAGGTGCATTTCCCATTCTTTGTAGAGCTTGGAGAAGATGTTTGTTTTGTTCCTTTAACATTCTCTTCTCCTCCTTTGCTTCTTGAATATTCTTCCAAAAAGCATCCATCACGCGACAAGGCCTCTCCTTATAGGCTCTCTCGAGGATGTCCCCATTGTGAACTAAGTCACCGTAAAATATGTAAGAGATGCAGATCTTCTTTCTTCTTCGTGGGATTAGGGTATGTGATCTCAATAACCCTTTAGCCTCGAAGTGCTTTGAGAGAAGTGAGTTATAGCCTTTTGCTTCTTAGGCCCTTTTTCTAGAATAACGGAGAAGTCCATAGGTGCAATGGGGACTTTCCTCTTGTGTTGGCTCAGGTGTCCGGAGATCCATTCTAGACTTAGGGGAGTGGGACCAAAGGAAGAGGAGGAAACAGGGGTGGAAGGAGGAGCAACCGTAGTGGACACTGGGAAGTGTGTCAAACACTTGGTGGAAGCATGGAAAAAGGAGCTAACACACTAACACTTACAGGAATAGGAACCACTACGGAGAGGAAACCATGGGGGAAAAGGGATTTGTGAGATGAGGGAAGAAATACTGGGGGACAGATCTGCGAGGGAAGAGAAGATGGATGAAGAGGGAGGGGGAAGGTCAAAGCATATAACTGTGTCCCACTTTTTCGTAGTTTTTTTACTTTCAAAGAAACTATGTCTCGACTACCAAAACATGACAAAACACATATAAAATGACCAAACATGCATTTTTAAGAGGATATAAATACCAAGGTGCAGGCATCCAGAATTTACCTGATTTTTTAAATTTTTATAGTATTTTTTAATTATTTATTTACTAGTCGATATTAAAATATTTATGGCCACAAAGTGGGACACACTTGTATGCTTTGACCGGAATGGTAGAAGACAGGGGGAGAAGACACAACAAATGGAGTGGTTATTTGAGTGACATGAGGAGGGGGAGGAGGAGCAAGAGGGGGAACAGCTTGAGACCTCACCAAACAGTAGCGAATGACACCTCCCGAGTGAATGTTTCCATTGATCACCGGTTACTTCTTCTCTTCTTGGGGACACTAAGTCCACAACTTTCTCTTCAAAGAAGTGGAAGGAGGTATTTTAGGAACTTCTTTACGAGCGCTTCTTTCCTCCTCTTCTACATATTTTCCTTCACCTTTAGGAAATTGTTTCGGCCTGGTGGGTGCATCACCCAAGGGAGATGTGGTGAAGTCTACCCCAAGGTAGATGATACCATTTTTCTTGCACCAATGCTCAGTGTCAGTAGAGTGCCTTTGACCCTTTCCTCAATAGTCTGAGGGGCCTTATTTCTATCAATTTCAGAAAATGGCCAATTGTCCCCATCCGTGTCTAGATAAACCTGATCAACTTCTTGATCAGTTGCTTGGAAGCCCTTTGGGACGATGGCCACACCATATTGAATGATCTCTACCAGGGCCAATCAGGAGTGATCCTTTCATCTGAGCTCAACTTCATGATATAGATTGATGTAGATATCTTCAATCTGAGGGACATGAATTGGATCGAGCTTTTCCCTTGGAAGGAAATCATGAGGATCAAAGGTTGGCCTTGCCAGGAAATTATGCTTTAAGTTGAGCAATTCAAACTCTGTAAACATCTCCTGGGCTTTGCTTTGTGAAGTGCAGGTGTACCTACCCACTGTGAGGGGGAATGGAGTTCCACCCTTCTTCCTCTTCAAACACTTCTCAAGGTATGTGATAAGCTATCTAGAAAGCTCCAACAGATCGCCTTTGGGTTCTCGCATACCTTAGCAATTTGGTGGGCTCTCCTAAGAAGTTAGCGGCTCTGAGATATGTGAAAGTGGGGAATTACGTGAATAACACTCCCCACTTCTCTGTGGTGGTGACCACACTTTTGTTCATCCGACCATGAGTCATGTTGGGCCTCAAGAGGTAGATGATGCCATAGAAGAAGACGTTGTTGACTTTACTAAATTGGGCTATGTTGTTCTCTAGTTTTAATTCTAGATAGTACTCATATATTTTGACCTGGGGCCATACCCCATACCAATTCAATGCTAGGTAGTCCCTCTCTGAAGCAGCTACATGTGCCACATAGGAGTTCATATAGAACCTCCGAGTTGTTGAAAATTTTTGAAGCTACTCTGAGATTGTGCTCCTGATAATCTCTCCCCATACAAAACGCTAATCAAGAACATTTTTACTTATTGTTTCTAAATACCTGAGCATCTACTTGTGAAAGTAATGGGCATCAGGGAGCCCAAACACCCTGCTCAAGAAGGTGATGGTATCACTCAACTCCTCTAAAAAGGCAATACGATGAATGACTTGTGACAACCTACTTACCACCTTCTTGTTTTTAGGTAAACCTTATTCATCAATTGCATACATTTGTCTTCGCTTTTCAGTCCATGTGTTCATGTAGTCCTCCTGGATTACTGCTACAAAATGTCGGTGGTAAAGGATACCCAACATTATCTTAAAATGCCGAGCCGTGAGGTTGATTATTACCTTTCCCTTCTCATTTTTGACACACCTTGTGTCTTTATTATAACAACAACCAACTAACATCATGAACTCATTATTTATTGCACTTACTGGAATCCTCGCAGCAAAGTGCAAACCACTGCCAACCAATTTATCCATCCATGGAATTCTTGTGACCTTCTTGGTCTTGGCCCGAGAGGTCCTCCATGTCAATGTGCCCAAGTTCTGAATCTCCGATATCAAGATCACACTCTGCAAGAGATTCAGGCATCCTGACCCTTTGGTATTTATATTTCATTTCTTCTTCTGTTAGCTTGGCTTTACCCTTGGACTTGGTTGGCTTCTTACTCAATGAAGACATGTGTGAATCTGAGTTTAGTTGTTGATCTGCAAGAAGAATCAAGGAAGTCCATTGCAGAAGAGCCATGTTAGCTGTTAAGTCATCCATCAAAGCTTATAGAATGAAAAGTTAGCAATTTATGAGCCTCTGGGTGCAAGGCGTAGCTTTACTGTAGGCTGCAGGGTCTTAGAAAAGCAAGGCACACTTTGAGAAAGTGTTGCATGGGAGAAAAAAACGCAAAATGGGTGCGGGGCATGGAAAGGTTACACACAACATTTAGATTTTGATGTCAAGGGATATGTTCCCGCACCATTAGAAGTCCTTTTAAGTGGGGCACAAATATGGTTGGTGTTGTAAGGTCTCAGGATGCGCCATTGGTGTAGATGTGGTAGATTCTGCATGAGAGTGAGGTGAGGTGCACCAAGTGGTTTAGATTATGCGACATGGGAAAGGTTTGTACAACATTTAGATGTTGATGTATTTGTAGGTACACTTGTGCCTATGCCTAAGGATTTTTCTAGTTTTTTAGAAGGCACGGAGAAGGCTTATGCCACATGCAGGGATAGTGCACTTGTGGCACAACTATGTTTGATGTAACAATAATGAAACTTGCGCCGAAGGAAAAACAGTGGGTTGTTTTTGTAAAAATTTCATGATTTTCACTCTTTTGGTAGGTTTTGATGGTTAGGAGGGAAAACTTAGCACAACAGGGAATAAGGGACAAATGAGTTTGAGTAGTTTTATGGCAGGGTCTTCCATATTTGCAGATCTGGAAGGAGGAGAAGGGTTTTGGAGTTGAGTATTTGGATTTGCAAAACGGGTTGGGATTGCATTATCTTCTTAGGTTCATTGTTAATTATCAGCAACCCTAATCACCTAAACCAACATAAAAACTTCAAAAAATCCACAAGACGGGCAAGGAAACTTACCAGGAATATATAACGATAAAGGGGACGATGCGGGATCCACGAATGTGACAAATGGCAACATGTGGGGCTGACAGGAATGTTGACAAGTACAGAGGAATAAATTTTTCACATTTTTTTAATTGTGAAAATGACAGTCGAATGCGCCTATATATAGCAAAAGGTGCAATAAATGCACCACCAAAATTTTCTATGATGCACTTAAGTATATGTCGACACGAATATATTTGTTCCATGGTGCAGCTAGAGAGTTTCAACAATGCATTTTTAGCGCCCACTTTGCACTTTAGAGAGTGATAACAAGGTGGCACAAGGCGCAACATCGAGAGGCACAACATGGAGAGGCACAACATTTGGAGTGTTGACACTCCCTAGAATGCGCCAAAGGAAAGGAGAGGCTTAATTTTTGTTGATGTTACATGAATGAAAACTATGCCCAATCCAAAAACGTTGAAAATGACCAAGTTCTAAATACTATATTTTCTCGGAAAGGGATTCTAACGCGTAAGAGACCTCAACGAGGGACAAAAACAGAAATTTTGGTATGGTTACCTATAAAATTGCCCTTGTCAATTTTATGGGATAACACGATGTCTAGGTTCAGCCTCGGATGAACTTATGGTTCCACAACTACTCATCCTGTATGTACTCAACATACTAGAGTAGATCCAAAATCTACTCTCATACTCATCCACTATAAGAGATTCCTGTTGAGGTCATGGAACTCATTTATCATCCGTTGAATGAACCTCCGTGACAAATATTTTTCCCGAAATGCTCCTTAAAGAGCTCCTAGGTAACTGTCTCTAAATTGACATGTAGCTTTTGCTCCTCTGGCCTCCACCAGACATCAACTCCATCCCTCAGTAGATGGATCACAACATGAGCTTTCGTGTTGCTAGAACAAGGACAAAGCTTGAAGCAACCATTCAAGCTCACTAGCTAGAACTTTTCCTAAAATCCACCTGTGTCACCAGAATAATGTGATGGTCGAAGCTTCAGGATCTCCCTGATGTGATCTATAGCTATGGTCTGATGGCCTCTATGTATCTTTGCATGCTCATCCCTAATCATAGGGCTCCAAGACCTCTCTTTATGTCCTAAAACCTGGTCACTCTGTCCCATCTATGGTGACTCTAATATGGATGACTCTGCATGGGATTTCTCTCCTCCATGCTCCTCACTATGTTGAGGAGATACCTGACCCTCAATGGAAGGGACTTTATCATGTGTGGTTACATGTCCTCCTACTAATCCTCCACATAGAGCGGCATTAACATCCTAAAGATTATTTTAAATCTAGGGTAGGATGGCTACTAGAGCATGCTTTGAGGTGGTATGCCTAATTCTATGTGAAAACGATCCTCATCTTGTCTGTGCCTCTTGCATAGAAAAAATATAGGGTTAGTTCCTTATTTTAGGTCTTACTCAATTTCCATGCTTACTTAAATGTGAAAATTCCAAACTAGAATGTTTTCTAGATTTAAAAGTGTGCTAAGTTTCAAAATTGTACTAGGTTTAAAATTCATGTCTCAAGTTTTCTAGTGTGCCCAATGGTCCAATATTTTCAACCACTTCTCTGATACCAAGTGTAACACTAGCTAAAAACAACCCACTTGAGACCCAATAACAACCTAGGATTAGTTAGGAAAATTATGGAATAATTTTCTTTGTTTAAAAGAGTTTACAACCAAGTCACAAGGCAACAATTGTCACTAATAGGTTCTAGGAAAATTCTAATCCACAAGAACATAATTTTCTTTTATTAACAATTATTAGAGGTCATAAGGTCAAAAATTTAGGGTTAGAAGGTTCAATTAGGTTCAGAGGGTAAATCATCACCATACCCACTCTCTAACAGATTAGAGTTTCAACTTAATTTTTCTCACACTTAACACATTCAAAAAATTCTAAATCATTCCCATTGGATAGGAAATTTCCTCACCTTTCCATTGATATAAAGAAGTCCTCCTAACTTCTCATATTTCTCAAGTTATGGGCCGGTGGGCCTTGGGGTGAAAATTTTCCCCAAGAGCGGGCCTACGGGCCCAGTAAAATTTTCCCAAAGGATGGTTTGGCAGGCCGTGGGGAGACTTTTGGAACATTTCCCACATGGGGTGAAAATTAATTTTATGCCCACGGGTTTGCCATGTCCACAAGGGACACGTGGCACTTCTCAACCCAATGCGGGGAAAATGGAGTGGTGGGGAGGAATTTAGTTTAACGCCCAAAGGGCTAAGAGGGTAACATTGACCCACACCTCTGTCGATGCCTTGTGACACCATGTGGCATCACCGATTGGTCGTGGGCCAGCAAGATGGCGGGAAAAACATGGAAAATTTTCCCAAAATTTTCTGAAAATCAAACAAGAAAAAAGGGACCCGCTCTACCAACGATGCCTCATGACACCACATGGCATCACCTTATTGGTTGTGGGGTGGCGGGAGGGGGGAAAACTTAGAAATTTTTTCCAAAATTTTCCGGATGCGCTAAGTTTAAAAGGGGTTACCCTCCACCAAAAACCATCCGGTAGCCTCGATTGTGCTCCGGGCAGGGGAGGTGGGGAAAATTTTCCTAAGTGTTTAAGGGAAAATTCGAGTCATAGAGTTCTGCTAAGAAATTTTTAACCCAAAATTTTCCGCCAAGGAAGAAAAACTTTAGAGAGCCATAACTTTTGATAGAAAGCTTGGTTTTGGGAAAACGATGACTTTCTAAAAATTTGTCAAAGCCCTCTTTGCATAGAAATCATTAATTTTATATTTTGATAAATTTTAAGGGGTCAAATAAAAAAGACCTATAGGATTTTTAAAAGCAAAGTGGTAAATTTTAACTTGTGAAATTTATTCAATTTGATCTTCTTCCTCTCTCAACATGTCAAATAGACATGGAGGATTGTTCTAAGAAGAATTTTAGGATGTATTGGAAGGTAATTTTTCTTGATTGATTTCCAATTCGAATTTTTATAACTTCTGACAATAAAAAAAGACTGTGAAAGGTTTGGGCCCGATTTTGCAATGTTTGAAGGATTTTTCCTTAAGTTTTTTAGTCCAATTGAGTTCATTTATAACATAGCATGCTATATTTTAATGTTTCAATGTTGATTATTGTTTGTAGGTTTGAACTGTGCATTTTAGAGAAGTATTTTCCAGTTTTAAAATTTAAAATAGAGATCAATTTCTAAAGGATCTTATTTATCATTTTCATCTTCCAAATATGGAAATTCATTTCTATTCTAGTCTAATACATTTAGTTGATTTAAAAAACCATTTAATAGCTAAAATGTAAAGTCTGATTTCCAATTTTAACATGTTTCAAAAGAATAGAGTTACATATATTTCCTTCCTAAGTATTCCTCATTTCAATTTTCTAAATAGAGATATTTCAAATCACAATTGATGATCAAGTTCAATGCAAGAATGCAAATTGAAGAAAATTATTTCAATCCTTTATTGATTTCAAAAAATACAATACAACTTTACATCTTGCAATTGCTTGAATGCAAATAACATATTCCCAATTTCTTTCTTTCATACTTCAAAATTCATCATATAGATTAAATTTCCTTCACATTCTTTCAAAGTAAAAATAGAGTCTATCTCTTTTTCAATTCAAATTTCCACTTACAATCAGTACAACATTATTTCCATTATAACATTTACAAATTCATCCACTTCAAGTGAGAAGAGGTTACAAAGACATTTCATTTCATAAAAATGTCAAACTATCTTTTCTCAGCTCCATAACAACAACATCCATTCTTCAAATCTTCTAATTTTATCACAACAAGATTAGGGGAAAGGAAATGCTCTCCAACCAACCAATACATCTAATGAAAAGGAGAAGCCATCTTTCTTCATTGGCCCTCGATCCCCAACCATAATGCAATAAAAGATGTGATCCAACTCATGGAAACAAGAAGCTTCCACCAAACATACACACAACATTTTCACAATAAAACACAGTCCAAAATAGAATGTAGTTTTACAACTACATTAACACATGATAAGCAATACTAAAGTTTCATCAAGCAAGCCAAAGGAGAAATAACTATGGGGGAAGCTGCTTATGCCTCCCAATGGGAATTGGGTATCCACATGTAACCAAAATTAATATAAATCATCTCACATATCCTTATGCCCCCTACAATCCCTCCTTATGCCCCCCACAAATTTCCTTATGCCCCCCATAAAGTAAGAAATGCAAGCTATTTATTTTCCATGGTGGATCCCAATCCCAAACTCCCTCCACAATAAATTTGATGCCACTAGCATTCCCTTATGCCCCCCTTAATGATTCCCCATAGCCTTCTCCTACACCATTCCTAGAATTCTACCCAACCAGCCAACAAACACACAAAACATTCACCATTCACACAAACATAAAAAGAAATAAAAGCATATATGAAGAGCTAAGCTCCTACCTCTCCATGGTAGATTTTGTTCCAATACAACAAGCTTTCAATGTCAAAATACAGTCCCAAAATCAGCAATGCCCAAGTATGAAATGCTCTCCAATCTCCTCCAAAATCAACAAGAGCTCCAAACAGCCAAGGAAAATTTGCCCCCAAATGAAGTATGCCAAAAAGTGAAATCCAGTAACCAAGTAACCCACAACAAGCCAAGAAAATTTGAATTTAAGGAAGAGGGAAGAGAAGAGGATGAGGTGGATCCATGTAGGATTCCACATCACACATCCTCAACTCCAACACCAAAATTCAACTTCATTCCCCCAATCATAATAAATAGGTGGGTGAAAATATGATAGATTACTTACATGCTCCAACCAAGACCACACCCCATAAGGACTGCAAATTTAAAACATGAAGAAAGTGCAATTAAAACATGTAACTTGACTTATAAAAATGCATTTAAAAGGTCTAAAATCAACCCTCCAAGCATAGGTTTGGTTGGTAAATAAAATTAAGAGGTATGGGACAAGTTTTATGTGTCCCACAAGCCTCAAAATCAGCCTCTAAGGAAAAATTCAAATTTTCCAAGAAGGTGGAGTGTTTCACACTCAAAAGTAAACTTACACATCACTTACTAAGTCACTTACACATACTTACAACACTTAATGCAAAATCCAACCACTTCACTAATTACTTTCTTATGACATATTTATTTGTTTACTTTAACAACATGATTATTCACAACTTTAACACAACATTTAATAACTAATGAAAAATGGTAAAAGCACCACAAAATAAACACATGCAAACATAAAAAAAAAAACCACATTAATAAATACATAAAGCCCCTTGGTCACATTCAAAGGTAATCCCCCATGGGAATCCCTAACAAAAAAACAACACACACACACAAAACATGTTACTATGGTGACCTTATTGAATTCATCTAGAATTCCAATGTGGTTGGTCTCCAATCCCCTGATGTTTGTTGTGATAGTTTTACCTAGAAAATAAAAATACCTCCTTCGTCCTCGTGGCCATATCAGAACATCCAACATGATATAAATATAATCACAAAATCATCTATACATATGAATCATAACAACATCAAGGCAATCAACAATATCACTTACAATTTATATCAACAACTATATCATCATCATATAATGTCCATTTTCTAGGTCTACTCACAATATCCAAAAATCACATGTCCGAACAACATTCATAATATATCCATGTCAAATAGTATATCATCATCCACATATGAAGTGTCTCTAATAATCATCATGCATCATAACTAAATCAAGATCAACAATAATCCATGGTCCAACATCTAACATCATACTAAATCAAAACCATAATAATGTCCATAATGTAATCAACAATATCAAGATCAGTATCAAAAGGTGTCAAAGGGAAGTGGGCACTACACCATTGGTTGCATAACCCGAGTTAACCTAAGATTTTAGCATGATTTCATAGGGGATATGACATAAAAAAATTCCCAATGAGACATAAATAATCTAACAATTGGCATGCATGATTAAATTTAGGAATTGGTAAAACAACATCAAGATGGAGATGTAATACCTCATGGAAGACTTTGGGACAAAATTGCAAGGGTGTTTCGGTGGAGGTGCCCTTGTTTAAAGATCCACTATCTCCATCCATGATTTCTACAACTTGGATTGAAGTTGAAGGGATCATTATATAGAGACTCCCAAAGGGTTTTAAACCCTAAAAAAAACTGATAAAAAATATTATCCTATAGTGACCAAAGTGGCCATAGAATGACAAGTGCGCATAGTGGTATCCCAAGTAGAAGACTCCAACTTCCAATATTATAATGATTTCTAATATTATATTTTCCACTTTTAGTCATTGTTAAAAGAATATTTTCTCAGTCCATACCATGCCTTTTATAAGTTCTTTATCTCTCAAATGTATTGTTTTCAAGGAAGATTCAAATTAATTTTTTGGCTACAAACATTTTTTAGAGTTAATAATTTTTTATTAAATAGGGTAACAAGAATATTTTGATGGGATCGGTGACCCTATACAACCGAAAGATGGGCATGAAGGCCCAAAAGAGAAACAAACATAAACAAGGCCCTACAAGCCAAAGAATAAGCTAACAAACAAGAGGAAAATTCATGAAATAGAAGAAAGCAAAAGGAGAGAGGGCACCACAAAAAGGCCGGATGAAGAAACATAAAAATACCTAATGAGTAACCCAAAATACCAAGAATGAAACCATGGATAGAATAAAGACTCATCAAAGAAGGAGAAAATTTATCTCCTAACAAAATGAGGAAGAGAGGATTGTTTCAATTTTCTTGAAAAATTAAACTCCATCCCTCTTCCTCAAGAGCGTGATTAATGAACTCAACATGATTTCTAAAACCAAAGGTATCATAGATATAATTGTAATAGTGTGAACCTTGTCATAAATCCAACACTTTGAGTTTATTGGGATAAAAATACGTAAAGTCCTTCTTTGAAAAGGTTTTTATATATTTATAACAATCTCTATATTCCTAGTGATAGGGATTTCAACGAGGTTTTCATCAATGTTATCTTCTTGTTTGGTATAGCCCCTAACCTCACTTTCATCCACAAGAAAAATTTCATCGCTATCACTAACTATGCCTAGATTGGGGCTCTTTTGCTTTTCGGCTCTACTTTGTTCCACATAAAACCTCCAGCGATATTCTTCAAAATACTCTTGCTACTCTAATTAGTATCTCAAAAAAAGGATGCCTCCACCACATCCAACACAGGTACCATGTTGTCTTCACACCCTTTTCCCACCCCATCAATAGTGACCATGTCATGAGATCCCAAGGTAGCTAAGGAGACCAACACAGGATCAAGTTTTTCTATCGGTGCAACATACAACTCATTCCCAAACACATTATGAGGGCACAAGAGAATGATCTCTTTAACCGAAATATAATCGTCATCCATTTCTCCCACCCCCGAGGTGAAACCATCCAAAAGGGGATCTCTAGATACAACATCAAATTTGGGTTTCCATTCCACATAAAGACCAACACAAGTGCTCGACATATGGCCAACACCCCTACACTTACTACAAAAAATAGGGGAGATTTCATACTCGAGAACTTGATCAATAAAAACTCGAGAAGAGATAATTCAAATGGATAAAGGGAGAGTATTACAAGGGATTACATTTTTAATGCCTGAAAAAATTGTCTGCATGAAACCCAAGAAAAACCTAGGTCAAACTAGAAAAATTATGGAATAATTTTTTTTGAAAAGCATGCCCACAAAAAGGTTTCAAAAATAATGGTTGTCACATTATTGTTTCTAAGTTACTAGTAAATTAATAAAATAAATTTATTTTATCCCCATTATAATAAAATAATTAAAACCCTCATTACCTTTTAATAAACTTAGTTAGTCTAAGTCATGGTTTAGGTTCCCCCTAAATGTTATTTTGATAAACATTTAATTTCCACTATAGTCAACTATAACAAATTAATCCAATGGGTAAAGGGGGTCTATTTAATTAAATATTAAATTTATTTTAATCCCACATGGTGACAAGGTTTAAAAACACATAACAATGTCCTTACTTTAGCACAAGGGTTAGGAAAATAATTTCACCCCCTACACAACTCAAGTGGTCCCCAAAAGTCAACCCATGTATTTAAAATTTAAAATTTGAATTTTACTCAACAAATTTCCACCTACTTTTTGTAGGTATGAATTTCATCCATTCGATGGATTCATTTTAGGCCACAAGATCAGGGATTCCACTAACCTTAAGTTTTCTTATGAAAGACTACTTTCTCTTTTCTTTTGACTTATTATTTCTCTTTTGTTTTGCAGATTGGTGGAGGAGGAGGAAGCTATTAGAGGCCATCTTAAACTTTTGCAGAGACATACATGCCTCATTTATTTTCTTATTTTTTTTACACCCTCATTTAGGGTTTCAATGTATTTATTTATTTTATTTAACTCATTTTTTAAGATTTTCCCAAATGGGCTTATGGGTTTTGCCCCATTTTAGTGATATGATTAAATTTGGTATATGTTTTCATTTGTGTAAAAGAATATATATACACATATATATGTATATATAGTAAAAATTCTTTATTGAATAAAACCCAAATACAAATAAAATACATTGGTTAATACATATATATTTTTATATGTATAAATATATATTTATATATATATAAATAAAATATATATAAATATAATATATATATATATATATATATATATATAATGGCATGGCATTGGTTGAGGGTTACATTTTTCATAATCCATAAAAAATGAAAGTCAAAGATATTTATTAATCTTGGGGGTTTATTGAAAGGTAAAAAATTGTTTGGGGTTGGGGGAAGGTCACCAAACTCACCCTCCATCCCATTGTTAATGGGGTGTGGGGTGGGGTTGGCGACCCTCCCCAACCCTTTCCCACATAAAAACACATCCACGGCCTATGGCTTTTCCAAAACTTAATTCAAATTTCATTTTCCAAAACTTAATTCAATTTTTTTTTTTACTTATTACTTCACTTTGTAAATCGATTAATACTATACTATATATATATATATATATATATATATATATATATATATATATTAAATTAAAATATATATATTATATATTATATATATATAATAATATATATATATTAATACTAAGATTATTAAGAGGAAATATAATATCTATACTTTATTAAGCTAAACTAAACTAAAACTCACACTACAAATTCCTTTTAAAATGGAATGGCAATATTATCAATTGATAGTTTAAAATTTTCTTTTCCTACCATTTTTATATTTGATTTAAAATGAACTTGATTTACCTTAATAACTTATTTATATACTCAATAGATCTAAGGTCTATTTGCAACTATGAAATTTCTTTACACAACTAGAATTATAAATTAACCTACTTCATTGGCCAAGAAAGACAATTATAATTTAAGTTATTTCCATCTATACATCAAAGTTTTGGCTTTCTATCAAACAATACAAAAAATGCACAAAATACTCTAACTTTTCCATTATATGCCTTTCAAGTATTACTATAAAATTTAATATTTCCTTCATATGAATTTCCCTCATTCCCACAAAATAATTTCTACAATATTTCCAATGATTTTAAAAACAAGAATGTAACACCCATGTGAGGTAATAAATCAACTCAATATGGACAAGTTGTCTTCCTTTCAACTACATTTCCATTATAACAAAACTAGATTTACTAAAATGTCTTTCTTTCCTTTACAACATACAATACAATCTTAATAACTAATAATAAACACAAACCGCTTTTTTAAAAGAACAACACAATAATCTTCCACTTGAAGTGGGAATTTTTACAAGAAGGTAACTACAATAGAGGAATGTTTAGTCTTCTATAAGTGCTCCAAGAATAAAATCTCCACAAGGATCCATATTTATTCACTTGATCACAACAACCAAAAATGGGGAGAGGCAACACTCTCCACCCAACCAAAAATCCAATGAGAAGAAGAAGCAATTCTTCTCATTGGCCCCCGAGCCCCAACCACAAGGAAATAAGGGATGGATCCAACACATGGAAACTATACAATGCTTCCACACTTACTATCAAAAAAAAACACACAAGAAAATATAACCACAACAAACACTCATTTTTAAGCACAACAACTTCCCAAAACAATGGCTCCAAAATAAGCCAAGTAGAGATAGGAATATGGGGGTGCTCTTATACCTCTTAAGGGTTTGGATGCCCACATATAAAATCCTCCACAACACAATCAATCCTAAAATATCTTATGCCTCCCCACAATAAATAAATATATGTCTATTACTCCTCCCTCAATCTTATGCCCCCTCTCTCTTATGGCTCCCATAATACATAAAATAATAAAATATAACAAGGTGGGGCAAAACCAAAACCCACTCCCTCCTAAACACAAAAAGAAGCTCTTATGAGTCAACATATTTCATCCCCGTTTCTAAATCTCAACACAACCTAAGGTCAATTTACCACCCAACACTTCAAAAAATAACACACATCCATACAACACAAAACATACAAGAAAAAAAGAAGAAAACAAGAGTGCAAGATCCTACTTTGCCATGGTAAATATCCACTTTTCAAGAAACTGAAAAAAATTCAAACTCAAGAAAGTAAAATCTCCCTTCTACTCAAACTAGCAAGAACTCCCAAAAATCCAAGATCCAAATATAAGCAAGTAACCCCATTTACTTCACAAAAATTTCAATAATAGAAAAGAGTAGGAGGGAAATGATGTGGCTCCATGTAGGATTCCACATCATTTCTTCTCCACTCTACATTACCCAAGTCAAACCCATACTCCAAGGAAGAATAAATGGGTGGTTGAGAGGTATGAAAAACCTCTTACACACACCACTCCAACCCATACCCTTTAGGAAAATAATTAAACACATGTATGAAAGTGCAATTAAAACTCATATTTTGCCTTCCAAAACACAAAATGTGGTCTATGTTTGACCCCTCAACTCATAGATAGGGTTGGCATAATAACTTAAGAGGTGTGGGACAAGTTTAACTTGTCCCATAAGCCTCCAAAATTGTCCCTTAAGGAAAAATCCGAATTTCTAAGATGAGGTAGAGTATACAACAACACTAAGATCATATACACTTAACTTACAACACATAAACCAAAGAACCATCTAATCTAATAAATGACTTATTTTTTATCCCATCCATAATTATTTTAGTAATAAGATTAATTTACTAATCTATACACATAATTTAGTTAATGATAAAATGGAAATAGATCACCATAAAATCACATGTACTAAAATTAAATAAAGGAAAATAAAATAACAACACACAAACCTCTTGGTCACAATTTGAGGTAATTCTCCCCTATGGGGACCTCCTAACAACAAATAAAACACACACAACATAACACAAGTTTCCATAGTGACCATTGTTGAATCCATCCATAATTCCAATGTGTTTGGTTTCCAATCCCCCTTTGATTGATGTGATATAATTGCCTTGCAAAACACCCATCACCTCTTTCGGCCTCATGGACACATCAAAACATTGAAGATAAAATATATGCATATAAGTTAACAATCATCCATACATAAATTAAATCATCATCTAGGATATAAATGTTTCTAGTTTAAAATTCCAACAACATCTCAATTCTATATTTCATCAATACCAATAAGATCACAAGATTAGTTCACTGCTAACTCCTACTCAATATGAAGAAAAATGTCGAATGTCAAAAATATATAAATATGTCAACAACATATCATCATCAATATAAAATGTCTCTCTAATAAATCCACACGATCATACTATGAATCGAAATCCAATAATAATCAAAGTATCTCTATCGTCTAATCATCATGCTAAGCGAAAATGATAAAATGATATCTATGTATGTAACCAACAATAATTGAAATAAAAATGTAATAAGTGTCAAAGGGAAGTGGAACTACATCCCCCTCTCCTTAGACTCAAATTCCTCCTAGAAATCACTTGAAAATAGATGTGGAAACTAGACTCGTAGCAATGTAACATCCTCCCATGTAGTAGCAGTCTCATCATACATGTCCCACTGGACTCGAAACCTACTAAATCTCTCTTCCTTGAGGGTCCATGTTCCTACACTCTAAAATACGAATGGGATCCAACATCACCTTCCCCGATCTTGGACCTATAATGAGATCCAATCTAATACATGATAAGGATCAGTAATGTATATCCTAAGTACATAAACATGAAACACATCATGGACACAAGACAAGATAGGTGGCAATGCTAGATGATAGGCCAAAGGACCATATGATCCAAGATCTAAAAGTACCCACAAATCTCGGAGAAATCTTAGATACTTTTTCTTAAAGGATAGGGCTCTTATGAAGCCTAACATGATGAAATACCTTCATGCCCACCTCAAAACTATGATTTTCCTATGCTGATCTACATACTTCTTCTACTATCTTGAAGCCTCCTATAATCTCTACTGATCGATCATAACCACATGCTATTCCATATCCTGTAGTAATTCACCCAAGAGAAACCCTATCCTCCAACTTGTCCCAACTAAGAGTGGCATACACTCTCTATCATATAATTCTTGAAATGGATCCATGCCTAACGAACTCTAAAAACTATTATTGTAGGAAAATTCTACCAGATACAAGTACTCCTCCATCCTCGACTGATGGTCCATGACGTACATCCTAATCATGTCCTCCAAGATCTGATTCACCCACTCAATCTGTCCATCTATCTTAGGGTGATAAGTTATGCTGAAATTTATCTTCATCCCGAGAGTATACTACATCATAGTCCGTAAGTGAAAAGTGTACAAAGGATCGTGGTTACAAATGATATACCACGAAATCCCATACAATCTAAAAATATCATCATGGTATACCCATGCCACTGCACTTGCTATGTAGGTGGTCTTCACCAAAGAATAATGAGCCACTTTCATCAATTTATCCTCTATGACCATGATGGCATCATGGTGGTATCTTGACGTCAGCAACCCAAATATGAAGTCCATGGAAATGGTTTGCCATTTCCACTGCAGTATAGCATGAGGGGAAGAGAAGGCTAGTTGGATGTAGATGCTTGCCTTCACATTTTGACACTCTAAACTCCATGACACAAACCGAGCCACATCTCTCTAAAGTCCCCACCACTAATGGTACAAATTTCTCAAGGTGGCATGCATCTTCTTCACCTCAGGATGGGATGAATAAGGTGCACAACGAACCTATGTCAAAATTTCATGTCTCAAGCCTCCATCTCTAGGAACATAAATCCAAACTCTATGCCTTAGAAGGCCATTTGTCTCTAATGAAAATCCATCAAATCTCCCCTCAAGGGGTCTCTAAGACTCAATCTCTGCTCTGCTGCAAGGTAGAAGCTATCGTAAGGAAGCTGCTATAAAATCCTACTCCATAAATTTATACCCACTGAAGTAGCCATAGCCACATGTCTCCATCTACTCAAGGAATCTGCAACCACATTCTCCTTCCCCTTTGCATGCTATATCTCTATGTCATACTCACAAATGAACTCCATGCAACACCATTGATGAGCGTTGAGATTGGGATACGTGAAGAGCTGGCGAATACTCAAGTGATCAGTCTTGAGTGTAAATCTCCATCAAGAAGGAAGTTTCTCCACCACACTAAGGTGTACACAACTACTATAAGCACAAGGCCATGATTCAAATAATTGAGCTCATAATCCTTGAGTTTGTGAGACTTAAAAGAAACTACTCGGTCCTACTACATCAACACACCTCTAATTCTTGCCAACAAAGCATCTGTGCAGATGAAGAACTCACCTTGAGGGTCTGGTACTATGAGAATAGGAACTTTCATGATACATTCCTTTAGTCTCTTGAAGGCCTAATCACATCTATCTGACCATACAAAATTCTTCCCTTTCCAATAAAGGGAAGTGATGGGGTGCATAACCCGAGAAAATTCCTGTACAAATCTCCTATAATATCCTGCCAAAACCATGAAAATGTGCACCTCGGTCACACTAGTGGGTGTTGACCAATCCATAATAGCTTGAATATTTGAAGGATCAACTGTGATACCTTCTCTAGAAATGATGTGCCCCAAATAATGTACCTTTGTTTGAAAGAATGCACACTTCTCCGTGTTCCCATAAATGCTGCTACTCACGAAGACAATGAAGAATCTAGAAAAAGTACTAATCCATGTGCTCCTCAAACATATATGATTATATCATAATGTTTTCAATAAAAATGAGCATGAAGTGATCCAAAAATGTCCAGAACACCCCATTCATCAAGCTATGAACAATGTGGGGTAATCGTCAGACCAAAAGGCACTACTGTGAACTCGTAGTGGCCATATCTCGTATGGAAGACTCTTTTAATAATATCTACCTCTTTCATCCTCATCTGATGATATCTTGACTTAATATCTATCTTGGAGAAGACTATGGCCCCGTTCATCTGATCAAATAAATCATCAATGTGCAGAAGGGGGTAATGATTGTTGATCGTTACTTTGTTCAAATTTGCGATAATCAATACACAAACATAGAGATTTGTCCTTATTCTTACAAAATCATCACAGTTACACCCAAGGGGATATATTAGGACATATTAGGTCTTTCTCTAGAAGGCCCTCAAGCTACAACTTGAGCTCACAGAGATCAAGGGTAGTCATCTAATAGGGTGCTCGTGAGATAGCCTCTACATCTGGAACCAAATCTATGTGAAAATATATCTCACATGGGGGAGGTAACCCCAGTAGATCCCCTAGAAAGACATCTGAAAACTATCTCAAGATGTGATGGTCATCAAGATACGATCGACTAGACTCATCCTCGGATATATGTCCCTAACCATAATAACATATATTTGGCAACCTCGTCACATAAACCGCTTAAGTTGCATAGCAGAAATACTATGGATGGAAATGAGCCTCGTAACTCCTATTATCATTGAGTCAACTCCCAAATCATTTATAGATGATATAGTCTTACGGTAGTAGTCCACTTTGGCTCTATGTGCA
Organism: Taxus wallichiana var. yunnanensis; assembly: GCA_018340775.1. Taxonomy (NCBI): domain Eukaryota; kingdom Viridiplantae; phylum Streptophyta; class Pinopsida; order Cupressales; family Taxaceae; genus Taxus; species Taxus wallichiana. The sequence goes on along the minus strand of CM031237.1, from coordinate 336,173,599 downwards.
GACTACCAATCCATTCCCAAGATGACTCCATAAGAACACAACGAAGGATACGAAGATGTGATGTAGTGGTGAAGGTTACCAAATCCACTACACACTCCTTAAGTAAGGAGTCTACAGATATTGTTGATCAAGAAGCCATCTCGATGTCCCAACTAAGACCCTACCTAACTACTACCAACATAACACACTACTAAAGATGGTGCATTAAATGAATCAGATGAAACAAAATCAAACAATATAGAGGTAGAAATACCACCAATATTACCTATAGTCTCTATCATCATACGTTGGTGCTCATCCTAGCAGTTCTTGACCACTACATAGATCCGATGGCTATGTCCCATGTCACCAACCATAGGCTCTGAAATATTCACCTTACCCTTGTTACTAGGGTTTTGTGGGAACTCTCTCCAATGATTCCAACAATGCCACAACCATAATAGCTACATGGTCCTCTCTAGTGAGATGCAACTCTAGTTGGTACTCTATAGGTATATTCCATGGTTATTGATGATCCATTATGGATTATTGAGGTCTCTACTAATGAGATCCCACTGAGTGAGCTCTCGATGAACCCTATGTCCTAATGGGACCCCTAAGAGGAGGCCCCATACTCCATCCCCTCTGATCATTGAATCTTTGAGTAGGTATGAGTGGTGGATGAGTCTACTACTATTGTTTCTGAGGTGGCTATAGAGGTGGTTTGATTGAAGACTATTCAAAACCATGTCCACTATGAGGATGAGGATCTGACCCCCTAAATCTTATATCCTACATCTGTTGGATGCGGCTCCGCACTCTGTTCTTGGTCTACTAAGTCTTCCCCGTTATCTCCTTTGTAATGTAGGCCTTCTGCATGGCCTTTGCTAAGGTCTCGGAAAATGAATGTGCACCACACCTCCAAAATTCAAATTCATCCCCTAATGAACCTGTGAATATGTACCTTCTCATCTTGCATATAGTCAACATACTGGAGTAGGTTCAGAAATTGACTCTCATACTTAGCTACAATCATAGATGCCTGACAGAGGTCATGAAACTTGTCTATCCACTACTGAATAAACCTCCTAGGTAAATACTTACTCCCCACTCCTCAAATAGCTCTTAGGTAATTCTCTCAAATAGCTCCCCTCGGTAATTACTCCATCCGAGTATGACATGGAGCTTCTTCTCCTCGGTCCTCCACCACTCAAGCTCACTCAACTAGCCACTCTACACTTGCTCCTCCCACTCCCTGAGGGCTCTAAGATCTCTATGTCTCTATGTCCCGAGGTCTTATCTCCATGTCCCCTCTGATGATGAATCTTCTCTCCATGTCCCCTCTGTGGTGACTCTGAGCACCAAGTGAGAGTTCTCTACCCTATGCTCCTCAATGTATCGAGGAGATGCATGAGCCTCAACTGATGTCTCCTTATCCTTTCTAGCCAGGTCATACTCCTAAGGACCCTCCGCATATAGCGGTTATGACATCTTGAAGCGGTTGTAATATCTGAGGTAGAATGGTTGCTACAACCTGATCTAGAGGTGGAAAGTCTAGATCTATGTGTAGGAACCCTCTTTACTCTATACCTCCTTCACGTACTGCAAGGCGAGATTCAGTTCATCATTCTAGGTCTTGTTCCATTTTCTAATTTTTTATGTTAGATAATTACCATACAATGTTGTTTTCTAGGTTTTAAAAAAATTGTGCTAGGTTAACTGTTCATGTCTCATGTTTTCAATTGTTCCCAAGGCTCCAAGATTGGAACCCATGGCTCGATACAAAGTGTAACACCCACTAAAATTTCCCACAAAAAACTAAGAACAACCTAGGTCACACTAGAAAAATTATGGAATAATTTCTTTTTGAAAAGCGTGCCCATAAAAAGTTTTCAAAATAATGGTTTAACATCATTGTTTCTAAGTTACTTGTAAATTTATCAAATAAATTTCTTGCATCCCAATTATAATAAAATAATTAAAACCATCATTACCTTTTAATAAACTTAGTTATTCTAAGGCATGGTTTAGGTTCCCCTAAATGTTATTTTCATAAACATTTAATTTCCACTATAGTCAACTAGAAAAATTAATCCCATGGGTAAAGGGGGTCTATTTAATTAAATACTAAATTTATTTTAATCCCACAAGGTGACAAGGTTTAAAAACAAATAACAAGGTCCTTAATTTAGCACAAGGGTTAGGAAAATAATCCCACCCCTACACAACTCAAGTGGCCCCCAAAAGTCAACCCATGCATTTAAAATTTAAAATTTGAATTTTACTCACCACTTTCCACCTACTTTTTGTAGGGATGAATCTCATCCATTCGATGGATTCATTTGGGGCCACAAGATCAAGGGATTCAACTAACCCTAAGTTTTTTTATGAAAGACTTCTTTCTATTTTCTTTTGACTTATTATTTTATTTTGTTTTGCAGATTGGTAAAAGTAGGAAGCCATTAGAGGCCATCTCAAGATTTTCGAGAGACATACATGCCTCATTTATTTTCTTATTTTTTTACACCCTCATTTAGGGTTTCAATGTATATATATATTTATGTATATTTTTCCCATAATGTACATATATGTTTATATATATATACATATGTGATTTGTATAAATATATATATGGGTATTATATATATATATATAATATATATATACATATGATATATATATATATATATATATGTACATATATGTATACATATACATATATGTATACATATACATACATACACATATATACATATATATATACACACACATATGTATACATATGTATATATATATATATATATATATATATATATATATATATATATACACATATATATACATATGTAATATATATATACACATATGTATACATATGTATATATATGTGTATATATTGTATATATATATACATATATATGTGTATATACATATGTATATATACATATATATTATTGTATATATATATATATATATGTATATATATATATATATATATATATATATATATATATATATACGTATATATATATATATATATATATATATATATATATATATATATATATATACATGTGTGTGTGTATGTATTGAAATTTTCTTTTTTGAATAAAACTTGAAATACAAATAAAATACAATGGTTAATACATATATTTTTCATATGTATAAATATATATATAATGTGATGTTTTAAAATGACATTGGTTGAGGGTTGTGTTTTGCATAGTCCACAAAAAAAGTTAAGTCACAATGATTTATTAATCCACGGGAGGTGTTTATTAGATGGTAAGAAATTGTTTGGGGTTGAGGGAGGGTCACCAACCCCACCCCTATCCCATTATTAATGGGGTGGGATGTGGGATCGATGACCCTCCCCCCAACCCTTTCCCACATAAAACATAGTCCGCATCCTAAAACTTTTCCAAAACTTAATTTAAATTTCTTTTTTTATTAAATCACTTTGTAAATCGGTTAATATTTATTTATTATATATATATATATATATATATATATATATATATATATATATATATTAAATTAAAATTATTATTATTATTATTTAATAATAATAATATCATAATACTAAGATTATTAAGAGGAAATATGGTATCTATATTATTAGCTAAACTAAATCTCACACTTACAAATTCCTTTTAAAATGGGATGGCAATATTAGCAATTAAAAGTTTAAAATTTTGTATTCCCTACACTACCATTTTTTATATTTGATTTAAAATGAACTTGATTTAGCTTAATAACTTGTTTATATACTCAATAGATCTAAGGTCTATTTACAAGTATGAAATTTCTTTACACAACTAGAATTAGAAATTAACCTACTTCATTGGAAAAGTACAAGACAATTATAATTTAAGTTATTTCCATCTATACATCCAATTTTGGCTTTTATCAAATAGTACAAGAAAATACACAAAATAGTCTAACTTTTCCATTATATGCCTTTCAAGTAATACAATAAAATTTAATATTTCCTTCATACAAAATTCCATCATTCCCACAAAAGATGTTCAACAATATTTCCAACAATTTTAAAAACAAGAATGTCACACCCATGTGAGGTAATAAATCAACTCATTATGGACAAGTTGTTTTCCTTTCAACTAAATTTCCATTATAACAAAACTAACTTTACTAAAACGTATTTCTTTCCTTTACAACATACAATACAATCTTAATAACTAATAATCAACACAACTTCTCTTTTAAAAGAAACATACAATAATCTTCCACATAAAGTGGGAATTTTTACAAGAAGGTAACTACCATAGAGGAATGTTTAGTCTTCTACAAGTGCTCCAAGAATAAAATCTCCACAAGGCTCCATATTTCTTCACTTGATCACAACATCCAAATATGGGGGAGAGCACAACTCTCCACCCAACCAAAAATACAATGAGAAGAAGAAGCAACTCTTCTCATTGGCCCCCTGTCAACACTAAAATTTTCCTCCGTAATTTCTATTTCATTAATGTAGGTATTAGGAATAGAATGTTATTAAGTATAATTAGTAGTAGCCTCGATAGAAGATAACGGCATTACTAGTATGATGCCACCAATAATGTATAGTATGGTAATAGTCAAAAGTACAATAGGAATTTTGTGGTAAAAAGTAAATATTCGTCATAAGTGGTCTAGTAATGTTAAAATGTCAATGTTAGGGTAAGTAGAGAAGTAGGGTCTACATGATTAGGAATTAGAAATATTATATTGGTAATAACGACAAGGAGTGAAGTCATAAATATTTTGTGTATTATATTTGTAAAAAGTCTAAAAATGTGGAACCCATGTGAAATGATAAGGTTTATCTTATCTTAAAAGATAAGCTTACATGTACGTATATAGAGTTAAGGTATGGAATATGATTCATCATAGTAGATTTATTATCCTATCTTAGAGATAAGATGGATAAGCCTAGAATTTCTATAAATAGAGAGGCCACCCCCCTCATTTAGCATAGAAATAAGTAGTGAGAAATATTGTATGAGTAAGTGTGTAAAGGAAGCCATCATTTTGAAGGTGTGTTAAAGAAGCCATTAAGAGGTATAATTGTGAAGTTTCTCCCATAGTTATTGTTGGAAGGCAAGTGAAGTTAGTAACACTTGAAGTACCTCATGGGTGAGATTGTAACAATTTCATGTTGATATTATAATTTACACTAATATTTCAGATTTATCATCATTCCACTTATCATAGTCTATGGTATTCTTGTGTTATGTTTTTTTTTTGTATTTCTAGATTACATCCACCAAACTAAAGGCTATGCATTAGTAAATAATCATAGCACGAGGATTTCCCGTGAAGAATTATCATAGTGCCAGATTGGTAATGACATTTTTAGTTCTGCTTTAGGGATAATTCCTCTTTGGTGGATTTTCGGAGAGATATTCCCACTTAGTCGAAACATTTGGAGGGTAACCTTGTTTTTACCATGCATAGTAGTTACCATGGTAAAGTCACTTTTTTACCGTGAAAAGTATTTACCGTAGTAATTTCGTTTTTATCATGAATAGTGTTTACCACAAGAAAGTCGCTTTTACCACAATAAGTCAAGTTTTACCATAGTTTACCATGGTCATTTATATTTTCTATTATAGTGATTCCAATTATTTATGCACATAAGTCTTGTTGATTATACTTGTGGGTTAGTATTTCACTATGGTTACTTTTGAAAATGGGGAAGATTCTTGTTTTTCAGGTCCAATCTAATGAAGATGCTTCCTCTTTCATTCAAGAGTTTAAACAATCTTGTATTTGTAATGGCCTTATAAGAAGGGAACAATGGAATAAATGTTTTCCTACCTTTTTGCATGGTTCAGCCATTAGGTGGTTTGAAACACTAGGTGATAATGTGAAAAACTTGTGGGATTTATTAATCGAAAGTTTTCTTGAAGAATTTGGTGAACAACAGAAATATGCGAGATCTCATGATCGATATCACAAAGCTATCCCAAAGAGATAAGGAGAAGATAAGAGATTAAAATGCTCATGTTCTAGAGATAAGGAGGAAGCTTGATGCCCAGATCCGGAAGGAATGATTAGCGAGATGGGTTGATGAATGACGTGGATAATCTCCTCTGTAAGCACTTCATTCTTGGGATGAAGCTAGAGATAAGAAAATGAGTGAAGTATGACCGCCTAGCTACCATTGAACAAGTAAAGGAGATTGCAATAAGGCAAGAAGAAACCATGGAAGAGGAGCCCAAAGAAATTGTTGCTAAAGTAGAGCCTACACCAGCACCTTTGGTCCAGAATCCACAACCACTCTCGGTGAGCACAAATATTTCTCCTAGTACATCTACTGAGTATGAAGATCTACTCAAGAAGATGGGCCAATTAACTATTAATCTTCTTCAAGGAAAAGAATTTAGTTCTCAAGGAGGAGATAGAGGTCTAAAAAGAAATATTTCTGAAGTTGTATGTTATGGTTGTTATAAAAAGGGCCATTATAAGTATAATTATCTAGATAGAGCTTCTACATCTAGTACAAGAGATAATGATAAAGGAAAAGCACCTATGAATTCTTTTAATGTAGTAGATAAGAGCATAAATAATGAAGTAGATGTGTTTGTAACAAAAATAAATAAAGAAAAAGATAATCAATATGAAAATGATCCTAAGAAGATGAAAGGAGAAACTAGTAAGAAACATAGGAGAAGAAATTTGGGTGTGCAGGATTTTCGATTTCACAGGACAAGAACCATACTCCATCTTAGAAGATCTGTCTAAAAGGCCTACAAATATTACATATGGTCAACTCTTGGCTATGTCTTCGAGAAGAGGCAGGAGCTGTGAAGTGGACTCAATTCTCGATGAAGGAAGGAGGTTGAGGTCCCTATTTTGGAGGCGAGAGGCGGATCCCTACGCTCCACAAGCTTAGGTATTATGTAATGGTATTTCAATTCATGATGTCTTAGTTCATGGAGGTGCTGCGAGCTTAATGTAATGACCGAGCCTATCATGAATATATTGGGTTTAAAAATTAATCACCCCTCATCACTTATGTTAAGGTCATTAAATAAGGGAAAAACTAAACCGAAGGTGTAGTTTTGAATGTGGCAATATTTGTTATGGGTGTTGTATGTGTGGTAGACTTTTAGGTTATGAAAAATGGTATTGTTGCGTACCCAATGTTGTTGGGAAGACCATGGCTAAGGATAGTTCATGCAAGAAACTACTAGAATGAAGGCTTCATGAAACTTGGACGTGGCAGAGAGAGGGTGAAGATAAACGTGATCCCTTGGCATCATAAGGCAGAACCTGTAGATTCAAGTGATGAAACTAATGATTGGACATCCTCTGATTACTCTAGTACCAGTGAAGTGGACATAGAAGATGAAGAAAGTGAGGTTGATGTTTTGGTCATGGATATCCTTCCAGGTCATACCGAATCATGAACCCATAGAATTATCTCAAGAAGAAATTGATGATTGTCTCCAACAAATAAAGATTCGTGATGCTTTGTGATGGAGAGTGAGAATGAATGCTACCTCCAACTCTTTTGAAGGTATATACACCTATTCACTTTGATTACAAGGAAATCCGTCAAATAAGGTGGGTAGAACATTCTATTGAGTTGGTAGATGGTGTTAAGCCCATAAAGTAAATGCCATATAGAATGAGTCCTAATTTTTCCAAGACTCGTAAAAGAAGAAATATATAAGTTGCTTGATGCAGGATTCATATTTGATGTGGAGAATTTAGAATGGGTTTCTCCCATTATGATCTCAATAAAAAAGAATGGGAAGCTACGTATTTTTGTTGATTATGGGAAACTCAATAAGTCAACAAAGAAGGATCATTACCCTCTTCCATTCTCGATCAAATCTTGGACGAAGTAGCTGGTTAGGAGTGTTATAGTTTTGTTGATGGATATAACGGATACAACCAAGTTTGTATAGCGAGAGAAAGATCAATCAAGACCATGTTCACCACTCATTGGGAACATTTTCTTATAGAGTTATGCCTTTTGGGTTGTGTAATGCTCGAAACGTTCTAGCACTTGATGAATAGGGTGTTCAAACCCTACATTGGGAACTTCATCGAGTGTTTCGGATGATTTTACATCTATGGGAGCAAGATGGACCACCCGCACAAGATGGAGACAACATTTTAAAGGTTAGATGAAGAAAAACCTCACTAAACCCTAAAAAGTGTGTCTTTGGATGTTCCAAAGGTGTTTTTTAGGGCATATTGTATCCAGAGATGGTATTGGTACGATCTTAAAGTTTCAAAAATCAAAGAGTTACCATTTCCTATGAATAGAAGTAAGTTGAGATCATTTTTAGGCCATGTTGATTACCATAGAATGTTCATCAAAAATTTCTCAAAGATTACACACCACTAACCCAGTTCTTCAAGAAGGATGTTACTTATGAACTAGGAAATAATGCACATGAAGCTTTTAAACAACTGAAGGAAGCCCCGTTGTCTTCACCTATTTTAAAGAATCCAGATTGGAGAAAGCCCTTCATTTTGTACAATGATGCCTTAGATGTAGCACTAGGAAGTACTCTAAGCCAAAAGGATGAAAATGGGAATGAACATCCAGGTTTACTTTGGGAGCGAGACAAATGAGCAAAGGTCTTGAGGTAAATTATACTCAGAATCGAAAAAGAGGCTCTAGCTATCATTTTTGTTGTAAAGAAGTTTAGAAATTACTTACTAGGGCAGAAATTTATAGTTGTAATAGATCATCAGGCTCTAAAATATATTGTCAATAAGCCTAACCCATTAGGGAGGATAGCAAGATGGATAATTTTGCTACAAGAATTTGAATTTGATATTATAGATAGGCTAGGAAAGAAGCATGTCAATGCAGATGCACTCTCTCGAGCCTATGATGGTTTAGGTTCATCTTGTGATGATGATGATTTCCTAGATGCAACATTGTTATCCCTTGACACAATCCCTAGTGAATACATATATATTTAGAATTATCTGAATGAATTCAAGTTTCCTGATGGTGCCAATGCAAAGACTAAGAGGAAGATTACTCAAGCCATTCATCCATATTCTATTCTGCATGGAGTATTATTTTGAATAGGACCTGATGGATAGTATAAGAGAGCAGTTGGACATGATCAAGGGAAGGAGCTGATAGAAGAATTCCACAATGGTACATGTGGAGGGAACTTCTCTATACAACTTAGAGCAAGAAGGATCTTGGATGCAGGTTATCACTGGCCCACTCTTTTTAGAGATTGTTATAATTATTGTAAGACATGTGATATTTGTCAAACACATGGTAACTATAAGACTTCATCAGCTCCATTAAGCCCTATTCTTCCACTTGGTCCCTTTGAAAAGTAGGGAATAGACATTATAGGTCCACTTCCAACTACCCCACACCAAAATAAGTATATTGTAGTTGCCACAAATTATTTAACCAAGTGGGTTGAAGCTAGGCCATTAAAAACAACTTCCATGGATGAAGTGGCAAGGTTCATATATGAACGCATTGTCGCCGGACTTGGTTGTCCATTAGAAATTGTAATGCAGATCAAGGAAGCCACTTCATTAATTAGGTGGTAGAAGCCCTAGTCAATAAGTTTTCTATTAAGCATAGGAAGGTAGAAACATACAAGCCAAGCACAAATGGACAGGTGGAACAGAACAAATTTTGTGTTGTGTCAAATTCTAGCAAAAGATGTAGCCTTGTAGGTGCATAATTGGGATAAAAGGATTCATGCAGCATTGTGGGAATATAGGGCAACATCAAAGTCAACAACAGGATACTCCCCATTTCAGTTGGCTTATGGCATTGCTCAGGTTCTTCCTATTGAGTTTGATATTCCCAATGTGAGAGTTATGAAAAATGAAAGGATGGATAAAAGTGATTCAGTAAAAGAAAGGTTGGTACATCTTCATTTGCTAGAGGAAATGAGGGAAATAGTGAAGGATACAAGCTATAAGAAGAAAATGAAGCCGAAGGAATACTTTGATCAAAAGATCCATTGGTCTCCATTTCACGTGAATGACTTGGTTCTAGTATATGATTCTAGATACAAAAAAAGAAGATAGAGAAAATTTCTTCCAAAATGGATGGGGCCCTACAAAATAATAAATTTGTGCATGAAAATGGTACATACCGATTTGGAGGAATTGGATGGACCTCCCATTAAGAAATGGGTCAACCATGACAAGTTGAAGATTTTCCAAGCACCATAATTGTCTACTCGAGGACGGAGTAGAAGCTAGGAAGGGGAAGATGTCGACACTAAAATTTTCCTCCGTAATTTCTATTTCATTAATGTATGTATTAGGAATAGGAAGTTATTAAGTATAATTAGTAGTAGCGTCCGATAGAAGATAACGACATTTCGATACGATGCCGCCAATAATGTATAGTATGGTAATAGTCAAAAGTACAATAGGAATGTTGTGGTAAAAAGTAAATATTTGTCGTAAGTGGTCTGGTAATGTTAAAATGTCAAAGTTAGGGTAAGTAGAGAAGTAGGGTCTACATGATTAGGAATTAGAAATATTATATTGGTAATAAGGACAAGGAGTGAGGTCATAAATATTTTGTGTATTTTATTTGTAAGAAGTCTAAAAATGTGAAACCCATGTGAAATGATAAGGTTTATCTTATCTTAAAAGATAAGCTTACATGTACAGATAAGAGTTAAGGTATGGAATATGATTCGTCATAGTAGATTTCTTATCCTATCTTAGAGATAAGATGGATAATCCTGGAAGTTCTATAAATAGAGAGGCCACCCCCTCATTTAGCATAGAAGGAAGTAGTGAGAAATATTGTATGAGTAAGTGTGTAAAGGAAGCCATCATTTTGAAGGTGTGTTAAAGAAGCCATTAAGAGGTGTAATTGTGAAGTTTCTCCCATAGTTATTGTTGGAAGGCAAGTGAATTCAGTAACACTTGAAGTACCTCATGGGTGAGATTGTAACAATTTCATGTTGATATTATAATTTACACTGATATTTCAGATTTATCATCATTCCTTCTTATCATAGTCTATGGTATTCTTGTGTTATGTTTGTTGTTGTGTTTCCAAATTACATCCACCAAACTAAAGGTTGTGCATTAGTAAATAGTCATAAAGCACGAGGAGTTCCCGGTGAAGAATTATCATAGTGCTAGATTGGTGATGACACCCAGAGCCGCAACCACAAGGAAATAAGGGATGGATCCTACACATGGAAAATCTACAATGCTTGCACACTTACTATCAAGAAACACAAACACAAGAAAATATAACCACAATCGACACTCATTTTTAATAATAACTTCCCAAAACAATGGCTCCAAAATAAGCCAAGTAGAGATAGGAACTAGGGTTTTGAGTTTCTCGGCGTTTAATACATGGACAAGAGTGGTGAGGGAAACATTAACCCCTTTGAATAGAGCACTAAGAACAATACACTAGTGTCCTACTGGGGGCACCCTAGTCTTACATCTTGGTGCCTGGACCATAAATTTGTAATTTTATGGATATTTGTAAGCAATGTATGTTGAAAAGTTGTATTTGAGTGTGTAAGGTGTTTTAACATTGTGTTTTTTATTGTTTTGTGTTGTTTAGAGGGATAGTGTGCGGAGATACATGCACATTTTGGTTTCCGACAAGGGAGATGACAGTGATGATGTAGGATGTATATCACATACGTATATTTCTAGTGGTTGGAGAGAGAGTGTAGGTTATGGTGGTAGTTGATATGGAGCACCGAGATGCTCTCAGCTAGATGATATTTTATAGGGGCCTAGGTGCCAACTGAGGCCCATATCAGTTTGGATGTGATATTGCATTGTGGGGTTACACGATTTCAGAATTTCATCTGAGTGGTGATAACATCATGTATATCCATGGAGGGATGGGGTGTCATCATCCTATATAAGATGCACAAAATATGTCACTTATAGAGGAGGATGGGATGGGATATACGTGGGCATGGTGTTTGTTTGTGTAGTGCCCACTCCTCTTTGACACTTATTATATTTTGATTTTGATTACTTTGTTGACTATAGAAATGGATTTTATTGTATCATTTTTGTTTAGCATGATGTTAGATGATAGAGATATTCTGATTATTGATGGATTGTGATTCATAATATGATTGTGTGGATTCTTAGAGACATAGAGAGATAATTTTTTTATATTGATAATGATGATGTGTTTTTGGCATATATATTACCGACATTCGTAATTCCTATTGTGTTGAGTAGGATTTAGCATTTTAACTAATCTTGTGATCTTGGTTATATTGATAAAAAAATAGAATTGAGATGTTGTTGAAATATTAGATAAATGATAGCATTGTTTAGTTGAGATGATGATTTGGCTATATGAGGATGGTTATTATTTTATGTGTGTATATTTTATCTTGGATGTTTTTTATGTAGCCATGAGGCTGAAGGAGATATTGTGTGATTTTGTAGGTGATTATATCACAACAATAGAAAGGAGATTGGAGACCAACCATAATGAAATACTTGATGGATACTACGAAGGTCACCATGACAACTTGTGTAATGTTGTTGTTTTTTTTTTTTTTGTTGTTAGGGGTCCCCATCGGGAGGATGAACTCCAATTGTGACCATGGGTTATGTGTGCATTTTTTTCCCTTTTTATTTTATTTATTGTAGAGTATGTGATTTATTCGTGATGTAATTTATTTAATCATTGTTGATTAATGTGCCTTTATTAAGTAATTTAATCATGTTTATTAAGTTACTTGGGGATGTGACAAATGGAGTCATTTATTAGAGTTGTTGGTATTTTGGACTATGTGATTTTGATTAAGTGTAAGTAACTTTGAGTGTTGTACACTCTACCTTACCTTGGAAATTCGGATTTGGGCTTAAAGACATTTTTGGAGGCTTGTGGGACAAGCTAAGCTTGTCCCACACCTCTTAATTTCTTATACCAACCCTACCTATGGATTGGGGGTAAAAAATAGACCCCATTATGTGTTTTGTAAGACAAAAAGTAACATTTATTGCACTTTTCTTACATGGGTTTTAAAGTTTTTCTTTAGGGGGCTTGGGTCGGGCTTGTGTGTGTAAATTTTTTTTCATTCTTCTCAACCACCAATTTATTGTGCATTGGGGTTGAGCTTTGACTTGTGATGTGGATTTGAGGATAAGTGATGTGGCATCCTACATGGAGCCACCGCACCCTCCTCTTAAATTTTTTATATGTAACACCCACTATTTCTCGCTTACAAGACTACTTAGAAAAAACAACATAATTTTTTTTTGACTTTCTTGACACATAACACAAAACAACATGTCGTCACCAAGGTTACAAATAACTCTATGAAAAACTTGATACAAGGATGACCACAAAGGCAACATGGACAATGATAACACCCATTAAGGACAAGTCACTCTCTCTTTGACAAGATACCAAAAAGACCAGGTGATAAAACCTAGCTTTAGTTCAGGACACTCCACGAAAAAATCCTTTAAGGTTATGTATTCAATAAAATAGTCTTTCAAGTCCTGACTTTGTGGTCTAGAAGGTTCATATTATGATTCATACAATAGTTCTTATAAGGAAATATTTCTTTTCTTTTATATTATTACATAACTAGCTTAATGTCATCTCTAGTGTGACATTAACTCATTTAATTCATTACGAAACAAGGAAATAATCAAAATCGAAAGGCTATCTATCTAAACCCATACTACTAAAACTTGTTTCATACTTCCTTTGCAATGGAAGCAAGCATAAATTAAAAAGAAATGGAGTATTTTTAGGTTCGAACCATGATCTTCTTTGTTCAAGGATTAACATTTTATCCCAACTTAGAAAAAATGATTATGAGGTACTATAGTAACGGTTAGAGAGAGAAGATCAATTTTTTCATTATGGTCTATTTAATTATTAACCAGTTTTTCAGAGAAACTTAAGGGATAAACTTGATTTTGGGTAAAGGCTTCATTTAGCAAACATCTTGATTAAGTTTGATAATGGATACACATGGGGTTCCTAAAATGGGAAGCACAAGACTTAAGGTTTCACAAAGGGAGAATAAATTTTAATCCGTAGTTGAGGGTAGGTTTCTTTACACTCGTAGAAAACATGTTTCTTTCCAAATGAAGGTTCTTAAATTTCTCAACAATAACTCAATTTCATTGTTATTTTATTTATACATTTATCTAGGGACTCCTTTTGCTTTAAATGTATTTTTAGCTCAAGAATAAGGATTGTTGCTTACTAAAATATAAAGATAATTGCACCGATATCAAGACCATGGAGGGTTACTAAATAAATAAAAATTTATGACTTGAAAGAAGAAACTACCATTGCTAATCGAGAGACTAAACAAAATAATTACAAATCTATTCATCATGGCACACATAACCAAGGCACCAAAAGAATCAAAAGTACCCTGGATAAGAACAAGGAGGTAACAAGTTGGTCAAGCCATGCTATGAAATTTCCATGACTGATAAATACTATTACCAAAAGAATACTCATAACAAGGTGAAGATTGAATATCATTTCTCACAAAGATAACTACAAGTTTCGCTACAAAAGACAAGACAACTTTATTTCACAAATACCGATAATCCAAGGAAAGAAGCCTTCCAAACTCCTTTACGAGCACCATTACAAGATTACAACACATTCGACATTTACACAAGAAACTTCATAAAACAACCCAATGAAACCTTTACAACTCTTTCCTTTTATCTACTCGCATAATCCATCTACACAAGTATTAAATTGAATTAGTTTACGAGAATTGAGCATGCTAAGGCTACATATTGAAATATTAAGCTAACATTTAAAAAATTCATGAAAGAAAATTTATTATAAATAAAGAAGAAAGTACAAAACACTAATCCAGTTTCTTCACATGAGACAAAACAATTTCTACCATCCAAGAAGAAGGAATTCAAATATTCCAGTTATGATCAAGGTCAAGAGTTTGAGATTTATATCATGTAATCCCATAGATTATGTTATCGAAACCCAACACTAGGTCCATACACCACTTCTAATCATTGCAAAGCCCAAAACATAGTAGATACAGTCATATATTCCAAATACGAGAGGTAAAACAAACCTTTCAGTAGGGAGGTATCATTGGCCTAAAAGCTAGGACATCCAAACAAGTTCAAGGAGGTTAAACCATCACATGATCAAAGGTGTTGAAAACAAAAGTTAGAGCCAAGAACTAACTTCTCATTGAATTAATGCTAAGTAATGAAGAAAGAAGGATAGAGAGAGAACCCAAGATGGGCATTACTAACAACGAGACTACCTAATAAAAAAAGGATGGGGCAATGAAGGGCCTCCCATTTTCAAGTCCACCCAAGATGAGGTTACCATTTAAACCTCCTTCCGGGTATCATAGCATAAGGGTATTCGTAATCCCCAAAGATACAATCCATACTTACAGTCTAAACAAGAAGTGTACCACCTCTTCCTTTCGAGATCATTAAAAAGTAATACAAGTTAACAAAAACAAAGTTGTTTTTAAGGGAATTAAGAGATTCCTATTTCAATAATGACTACAGTCATCCAAGCACATTACGAATTCTAAAACCAATACCGAGGTTTGGCCATAGACTTAAGACCATTTACAATACGTTCACTAACGGTCCCCAACAACAAACCCAATTCCATCATGATTGAAAGATAACTACACTCATATGAATATAGCCTAATACGTAAAAAAATCCAAGTGTAGAACCTGAATCTAAAGATTTAGTATTCAACTTAATGGTCTCACAAGAAAAACACAAACATTACTTTCTAGCCCTTTTGAGTTGTTCAAAAACACCCAACCATGTTTGATGAGCTCATGGCTCCACATGAAACAAACAAGAAGGGAAAAACACTCACGCATACCAAAGGTAGGCTGCACCTTTGAATTTCAGTAAAGCTCAACCAGGCTGAGATTTATTCCATTTTGCAAACCCAATAGAAGCAAGAGAAAACCCAAGTACCCGACTGGTCTAGCCATGGTTCCCAAAGAGAAAAAGGACATCACATTCAAGATAGGAACATAGAAAAGTCTCAAAATGAAAATTTGATTGATCAAGGAGGCCACATTAGTCATATAGGTTACATGATGTAAATTTTAATGTACCCATAGCCAGATCAAAGATTCAATGATAAATTACTTGTGTCCCCAATCCCTATACTCCACGTTTACAACATAAAACTAGTGGCTAGAAACTAGCAAGTCACCACAGAGGTGAATCTAACAAGGAGTAAGTAGTAATACCCAACAGGGTCTAGAAAACCTCTGTTTAAAACAAAAAGAAACACACCTCCAAAAAATCGTGAAGGAAAGGCACATGCCACCAGAGCACAAAATTTCAGGGGTCATTTACAGAGGATAAAGTTATCTCCAAGAAGGATAAAATACAAAGTTCCTTATTGATGAAACCAGATTCATTCAAAATGTTATTTCCATGCATGAATAAACTAATAATTAACTATCTCCAGCAAAAATCCAAAAGGTCTATTAATTTCCATTATATTCCTGTCTCCTTGTGTCCAAGATTTGTCAGTATTCAGAACAACTATGTCATAATGCCATCAAAATCCCATTTCCCGTCTGCCCTAAGGGCCAGTGAGTGCAAGGAAAACCCAACCATGAAACATTGCTCCCATCCATCTAAATATAATAGAGTAAAAACAACAATTTTCTCCTTTGCATGCCACTCATAAAGAAACAACGATTCAGGGAAGGAATAGGGGACAACCAGTACCCAAGGAAGACAAATTTCATCCAAAATATCCCATTTCAAGACTTCATTTCAGGTAGGAGAACAATTGTTTCATGAAATTGAAAAAGATAGCAAAATAATTCAAGGGTTAGACTTAACATGCCTGGAAAGTCATCTTGTCCCAAGTCACACCCCATGCCGGAGCCACGAGTTTGCTAAGACATGAAAACTTTCCCTTTTTCTCCATTTGCTTCCACGTTTGGAACAGAAAGGATTAGTAGCAGGGCATGAGGTTTAAAACTGTGAACTGTAAAATTTAGGAGCACAACTAGATTCCACAACCTAGCCAACATCCTCCTAACCCATGTCCAAAGGGGCATTAGCGCGAGAACATGGATGTCTATCAAAGAAAAAAATGAAAACTTGGATTTTTTTCTAGGTGTGGATCCACCCACAGGCATGCAACTATTTTCCAAAAGGCCTCAAGTAGATGCAGATGATCGGTATCAAGGTGTTGATACGATGGCATGGCGAGCACAAACAGGACCTCTGCTAAAACATGATTCCCGCACTAATCTGCAATACCACCGGTGTCCAACCTGATCCGCCCACCCAAAGGAAGAAAATGAAGACCCTTTCCCCAAATTTGTCCCACCAACAAAGGTATGTGTCAGGAAGAAACCCATCCATACGCATTGAAGGAAAAATAAATGAAGACCGAGTTTTCCACCAACCGCGAGGACGTAACAACCAAGTTTTATCAAAGCGAGGCAAGGGAAAACAATTGGCGCATGAGGATAAGAGGAGAGTAAAATATATTGTTTTCTTTATTTGTTGGTTGAAATGCATTAAAAGAGTAAGAATAAGACATAATGATTTCCACCTTCCATCTATCCGAATAGGTGTGAAGAAACACCCCCTTAAATATGTTATTAAATGTGGAAGCAGGTTTCTTAAGAAAAACCTCGGTCGATGAAGAATTAATCATGACATAGGAGGTACTAAATTTTACCATCAGTTTAGTATCAAGGTTACTTGATTACTTTTACCTCCCCTCATTTGATGTTATCTATAAGAATAGTTGAACAAGCCAACCCGAGAAGATTTAATCAAATGCAAGCGGCCAAGCAAGAGAGGAGAAAGAATTAAATTTTCCATTACCTAACACGATAAAAACAACAATATCGTAGGCTACAACGATCGAGGGAGAAATAAATAGTAATTTTTGAGGAAGAACACGGAACAAAGAATGACCATGGTGCCAAGATGGGTAACCCATTACAGCATGGAATAGGGTTTGGTCTAAGACACAATCGAGTGAAACAACGAGAAGAAATACTATGGAGACAAATAATATAAAATATCAATAATAATCGACAATAAGGTAAAATAATAATTCTATAAAATAAAGGTAGATCGACAATTAAAATAAAAATATCACTAATATCATTATTATCATTATATATTATGTATATATATAATTACTATTTACATTAATAATGACCAACGATCAATCTTAACAATGCGAAAACAAGATCCTCCATTAATTGGCTAAACATATAGGAAGTTACAAGATCCACATGCATAGGTGTTGATAATGACTCGAGAAAGCAAGAAGGAGAGGGAAGGTGCTAATTCATCACTAAGACAAGGTCTAAGGCCACGGGATTACACACAGCCACTCAACGCTCAGCAAAAAGGGTCACTACAACAAGCACTAGGGTAAACGTCGAAAGGGCATTACATCCTCCTCCCCTTAAGAAAAGCATCATCCTCGATGCGACATAACACAGAGGGAGGGAAGCGGCAAGCAACAAGGAACAGATGGGGAAAGGTTACACTCTATGGTTAATATTTCAGATGCTAAAGCATGGCCATGGGGTGGCCTTGGGAACATTTGGCAAAAATTTAAATTTTCAAGTTCTGTGAAGATTGGCAGTTCTCTCTTATTCATTATTTCATTAGTCTCTTTCCATTATCATTATTTCTAGTTTTAGTTCTTTTAAATTTCATAGTTGTAGAGTTTTAGTTTATTCATTCTTGTGGGTGTCCAACATGAACTACTAAAACACACCCTACCGGGGTCATACAAGACACTACAGATTCACAAACATACAAGTACATACTTCAAAACGGTACCACACCATAAGAGATTAGTCAATTTACGGAAGGGAACATGCATGGACCACATAACATAGTACTTGTCACACAACTATGACTGACAAATAATGCTCGAACAAAAGTGTACTACAACAACCTGAAATTTCCATAGTCTCACAGATGAATTTTTTCACATAACTCTTAAAATAGCTACATGTACATAGGGTCAACAAGGACATCAACGCCATATCACAACATCACATAGAAACCCAACTAACATGAGTAACACATATATCATAACACCATAACCAAAACATCATACAAAACTGCATACCTCCTGAAGCATCAGTCACACACGCACACAAATCTCTTATACCTCCCTCAATTCTCTTATGCTTCTTATGCCTCCCTCAAGGAGGCCGGTTGTCCCCATGGCCCAAGACACATAGAGTTTGAACACTCCTAACCCAAGTGACATAGTAACGCGTGGTTCAACAACCTGCTAGTTACCTGTAACTCCTTGGGCGTACCCCAAACAACGAAGCGGGTCCATAGGTCCAACCATTCCATGGTGCATCTTATGACCCTATTCCACACATCATGATAATAGAACCAGCATAACAATCCGATCCAAATGCCAAGTGGCAAAGTACAAGCCTTGGGCAAGGTGATAAAATCTTAAAAATTAAAAGAAGATCCAAAACCAAGTAAAACAAATGACCAAACGGCCATAGTTAGTGAAAAATCCACGTGTTAGTACCACAAACCAAGGAAATGCCCAAAAGTGTAAAACATGGCAATCAAGAAAATTGTTGGTCCTTGCAAAAATAAATATAAAAAAAAGTTCAATTTATGAATAAAATACACATATAATAATATCACATTATGATAATTGTGTGGCCTTATCTAGCCACCAGGGGGGTACTCAACGAGTTTCTAGCACTCGAAACATCAAGCCTCACTCAGGAAAATAAAATAGCAATAGTACAATAGTCATCATCTCTATCAGAGTCATCCCACCACCACTTCGACAAGGCTAAACACAGTCATAGCTATACTTAGGTTACATCCATACAACAACCACATATGGAGAGAGGGAAGGAGAAGCACAGGTCGTCATCTACTGAGCTTAAGGTTAGTTTGAGTTATAGCCCATGGTACACATTTCCTCACTCCAAACATACACTTTTACCGATTTCCCTCAGGGTCAGTTAGAGTAAGGTTCACAACATAACATGCAACTACATCACTAACATAATGGTGGTTCATAACACCTTAGCAAGGTACATATATAGGGTATATCACATACATTACAGTCACAGTTACAACATATCACATCACCACATTCCGCACCCAAAGTGTAATAACCATATGATAGGGATCATGTACTCACCATATGTCCCAATTTTATGACATTACTCATTACATATCACATGAATTACAATTATGATGAACACAATTACAACATACAGTGAACTTGTCATATACATGGAAATACACATATTTCTACACAAATGATAATGACATCCTTAAGAAATTCAGTTCACCACAACCAACCTGGTTACACCACATACCAACACACCCACACATCACAAATACAAACAGGATCCAATAAATCTAGAATCAACAATCACATTTCTTCCACACACAACAAAACATTGTTTCACACTCAAATTCACATAGAATTTGCTAAAGGGAGAGAAAAATGCTCTCATCTTTAACACATCATCATGCAGACAATTACGCACTAAGTGACATACACATCATGTGTGCCAACAATATCACAATTATGAACATAGTTCACATCACTCATAAAACACATTACTCTTCCAATATCTATCACCATCATGCAACACCATCCCCATCATGTAGTACCATCATGTAACACCATCATTTGATATCATCACAACTAAAAAAATTTCCCGAGAGGTTCGAGAGCATGAACCTTCGCTCTGATACCAAGTGTAACACCCACTATTTCTAACACACAAGACTACATAGAAAAAAAAGGATAATTTATTTTTTGACTTTCTTGACACATAACACGAAACAACATGTTGTCACTAAGATTACAACTAACTCTATGAACAACTAGATACAAGGATGACCACAAAGGCAACATGAACAATGATCACACCCATCAAGGACAAGTCACACACTCTTTGACAAGATACCACAAAAGACCAACCCATAAAACCTAGCTTCAATTTAGGACACTCAACGCAAAAATTCTTTAAGGTTATGTATTCATTAAAATAGTATTTCAAGGCCCGACTTTGCGGTCTAGAAGGTTCATATTATGATTCATACAATACTTCTTATAGGGCTAGATTTCTTTTCTTTTATACTATTGCGTAACTAGCTTAAGGTCATCTCTAGTATGACATTAACTCATTTAATTCATTACAAAACAAGGAATTAATCAAAACCACAAGGCTATCTATCTGAACCCATACTACTGAAACTTGTTTCATACTTCCTTTGCAAAGGAAGCAAGCATAAATTCAAAAGAAGTGGAGTATTGTTTAGGTTCAGAACCATAATCTTCTTTGTTCAAGGATTAACATTTTATCATAACTTAGAAAAGGATTACGAGGTACTATGGTAATGGTTAGAGAGAGAAGATTGATTTATTTCATTATGGTCTATTTAATTATTAATCAATCTTTCAGAGAAACTTAAGGGATAAACTGGATTTTGGGTAAAGGCTTCATTTAGAAAACATCTTGATTAAGTTCGATAAAATATACATGGGGTTCCTAAAATGGAAGCACAAGACTTAAGGTTTCACAAAAAGGATAATAAATTTTAATCCGTAGTTGAGGGTAGGTTTCTTTACACTGGTAGAAAACTCATTTCTTTCCAAATTAAGATTCTTAAATTTCTCAACAATAACTCAATTTTGTTATTTTATTTATTGATTTATCTAGGGATTCATTTTGCTTTATTTATTTTTGTTTAACTCCAGAATAAGGATTGTTACTTACTAAAATATACAAAGAATTGCACTGATGTCAAGACCATGGAGGGTTAATAAAACAAGAAAAATTTATGACTCGAAAGAAGAAACTACCATTGCTAATCGAGAGACTAAACATGGTAATGACAAATCTATTCATCATGGCACACATAACCAAGGCACCAAAAGAATCAAAAGCACCCTAGATGAGAACAAGGAGGTAACAAGTTGGTCAAGCCATGCTATGACATTTCCATGAATGATAAATACTATTGCCAAAAGAGTACTCATAACAAGGTGAAGATTGAATATCATTTCTCACAAAGATAACTACAAGTTTCACTACAAAAAGAAAAGACAACTTTATTTCAAAATAATGATGATCCAAGGCAAGAAGCATTCCAAAATCCTTTACGAGCACCAATACGAGATTACAACACATTCGACATTTACACAAGAAACTTCATAAAACAACCTGATGAAACCTTTACAACTCTTTCCTTTTATCTACTCACATAATCCATCTGCACAAGTATTAAATTGAATCAGTTCACGAGAACTGAGCATGCTAAGGCTACATATTGAAACAGTAAGCTAACATTTAACAAATTCATGAAAGAAAATTTCTGCTAAAAAAAGAAGCAAGTACAAAACACTAATCCAATTCTTCACATGAGACAAAACAATTTCCACCATCCAACAAGAAGGAAGTCAAATATTCCAGTTATGATCAAGGTCAAGAGTATTGAGATTTAGATCATGTAATCCCATAGATTACGTGATCGAAACCCAATACTCGGTCCATACACCACTGATAATCTTTGTGAAGCCCAAAACATACTAGATACAGTCATAGATGCCAAACAGAGAGGTAAAACAAACCTTTTAGTAGGGAGGTTTCATTGGCCTAAAAGCTAGGACAGCCAAATGAGTTCAAGGAGGTTAAACCATCACGTGATCAAAGGTGTTGAAAAAAAAATTTCCAACCCACGAACTAACTTATCTCATCGAAAAGAGGCTCCACAAAGTAATGCTAAGAGAAGAAGGATAGCTGACAGAACCCAAGATGGGCATTACTCGACAACGAGACTACCTGATAAAAAAGTATGGGGCAGTGAAGGGCCTCCCATTTTCAAGTCCACCTAAGATGAGGTTACCATTTAAACCTCCTTTTGGGTATCATAGCATAAGGGTATTCGTAATCCCCAAAGATACAATCCATAGTGACATTCTAAACAAGAAGTGTACCACCTCTTCCTTTCAAGATCATTAAAATTTAATACAAGTTAATATAAACAAATCCATTCTTCAAGGGCATTAAGAGAGTCCTATTTCAATAATGACTACAGTCATCTAAGCACATTACGAATTCTACACCCAATACCGAGGTTTGGCCATAGACTTAAGACCATTAACAATACGTTCACTAATGGTCCCCAACAACAAACCCAATTCCATCATGAATTAAAGATAACTACACTCATCCGAATATAGCCCAATACGTAAAAAAAATCCAAGTGCAAAATGAATCTAAAAGATTCAGTATTCAACTTAATGGTCTCACAAGCATAAAATGGAACATTACTTTCCAGCCCTTTTGAGTTGTTCGAAAACACCCAACCAGGTTTGAAGAGCTCATGGCTCCACATGAAACAAACAAGAAGGGACAAACACTCACGCATACCAAAGGTAGGCTGCACCTTTGAATTTTTGTAAAGCTCAACCAGGCTAAGATTTATTCCATTTTGCAAACCCAGTAGAAGTGAGAGAAAACCCAAGTACCGGTTGATCCAGTGGTTCCCAAAAGAAAAGGACATCACATTCAAGATAGGAACATAGAAAAGTCTCAGAATGAAAATTTGATTGATCAAGGAGGCCACATTAGTCATATAGGTTACATGATGTAAATTTTAATGTACCCATAGCCGAGATCAAATATTCAATGATAAAGTACTTGTGTCCCAATCCCTATACTCCACGTTTATAGCATAAAACTAGTGGCCAGAAACTAGCAAGTCACCATAGAGGTGAATCTAACAAGGAGTAAGTAGTAATACCCTGACGAGGTATGGAAAACCTCTGTTTCAAACAAAAATAAATACGCCTCCAAAAAAATGTGAAGGAAAGGCACATGCCATCGAGCATAAAATTTCATCATTTACATACGATAAAGTTGTCTCCAATAAGGATAAAATACAAATTTCCTTATTAATGAAACCAAATTCATTTCAAATGTTATTTCCATGCATGAATAAACTAATATTTAACTATCTCCAAAAAAATCCAAAAATTCGATTAATTTCCATTATATTCCTTGCTCCTTGTGTCAAGATTTGTCAGTATTCAGAACAACTATGTCATAATGCCATCAAAATCCCATTTCTCATCTTCCCTAAGGGCCAGTGAGTGCAAGGAAAACCTAGCCATGAAACACTACTCCCAACCATCTAAATATAACACAGTAAAAACAACAACAATTTTCTCCTTTACAAGCCACTCATAAAGAAACAATGATTCAGGGGAAGGAACAGGGGGACAACCAGGCACCCAAGGAAGTCAAAATTCAACCACAATATCCCATTTCAAGACGTCATTTCAGGTAGGAGAACAATTGTTTCATGAAATTGAAAAAGGATAGAAAAATACTTCAAGTGTTAGACTTAACATGCCTGGAAAGTCATCTTGTCCCAAACTTCACACCCCATGCTTGGAGACACAAGTTTGCTAAGAAAGGAAACCTTTCCCTTTTTATCCATTTTTAGAATGCCTTATCCTCCATTTACTTCCACGTTTGGAATAGGAAAGGAGCAGCAGTAGGGCATGAGGTTTAAACCTATGAACTAAAAAGTCGAGAGCACAGCTAAATCCAAAACCTAGCCAACATCTTCCCATCCCGTGTCCAAAGGGGTGTTAGCACATAACATGGACGTCTATCAAAGCACAAAAATGGAAACTTACATTTTTGCTAGGTATGGATCAACCTACGAGGCATGCAATTATTTTCCAAAATTCCCCAAGGAGATGTGGTATCAAGGTGTTTATATTATGGCATGGCATGTGCGAAAAGGACCTACTAAAACATGATTCCCCGCACTAAGACTACAATACCACTGGTTTGCAATGCTGACCCGCTGCTCCACACACACAACAACGAAGAAAAAGAAGACCCTTTCTCCAAATGCATCCCACGAATAAAGAACATTCTAAAGTAGAAATCCATCCATATGCATTGAAGGAAAAATAAATGAAGACCAGAGTTTTCCACTAACCACTAGCTAATAACCAAGTTTTATCAAAGTGAGGCAAGGGAAAAAAATTGGCGCATGAGGATAAGAGGAGAGTAAAATATATTGTTTTCTTTATTTGTTGGTTGAAACACATTAAAAGATCGGGACTAAGACATAATGACCTCCACCTTCCATCTATCCAAGAGGTGTGAAGCAACATGCCCCTAAATATGCTATTAAATGTGGAAGCAGGTTTCTTAAGAAAAACCCGAGTTTAATGAAGAATTAATCATGACATAGGAGGTACTATATTCTACCATCAGTTTAGTATCAAGGTTACTTGATTGCTTTTACCTCCCCCATTTGATGCTATCTAGAAGAATAATGTGGAACAAGCCAACCTAAGAAGATTTAATCACACGCAAGCAGCCAAGCAAGAGGGAGCAAGAATTAAATTTTCCATTACTCTACACGATAAAAACAACATATTCGCAGGCTACAACGACCTAGGGGAAAACTAAAGAGTAGGTTTCAAGGATAAACATGGAACAAATAACAACCATGGTGTAAAGACAGGTAAACCCTAATGCAGCATAGAATGGGGTTCGGTCTAAGACAAGATCAGAGTGAAACAACCAAAAGAAATACTATGGAGACAAATAATATAAAATATCGATAATAATTGACAATAAGGTAAAATAATAATACTATAAAATAAAGGTTGATCAAAAATAAATTAAAATATATTATTATTATATATTATATATATATATATATATATATATAATTACTATTTACATTAATAATGACCAATGATCAATCTTAACAATGCGACAACAAGATCCTCCATTAATTGGTTAAATGTACAGACGTTACAAGATCCACATACGAGGTGTTGATAATGACTCGAGAAAGTAAGAAGGAGGGGGAAGGTGCTAATTCATCACTGAGAAAAGGTCTAAGGCCACGGGATTACACACAGCCACTCGATGCTCAGCAAAAAGGGTCACTGCAACAAAAGCACCATGTAATCGTCGAATGGGCATTACACTATATACGCAAGTTTATTTGTTTGTTTAGGGTTTACTTCATTTCAATTGTTCTCTTGAATTTTGGGAGTTAGATATTTTTGGAGTGCTTTTGAAATATTGGAGCTTTTTGCAATTGGATTGAACTTGGAGCAGATTTCTTGATCAATTTCTTACTATAGAAAGGTAGGAGCTACACTCTTTTACTTGTTTGTTTTATTATGTGTGTATTGCATGTATGTGAATGCTTTGGTATGCTTGTTGGGTTCTTGGGTAGAATGCCTAAGTATGGTGTAGGAGAAGGCTATGGGGATTTTATATCTAGGGAGGCATAAGATTTTATTTCATGTTTTTGAGGGAGTTGGGTTGGGTGTCCCACCTTGGATAAGAGAATGCTTGCATTTTTACTTGGTTCTTTTAAGGGAGACATAAGAGATTGTAGGGAGGCATAAGATAATGTGGGAGGCATATGAGGATCTTGAGGGAGGCATAAGAGTTATGTAGGGGTTTTTAAGTTGTGTTTTGGAGGGCTTAAAGGTGGGGACCTAATCTAATTGGGAGGCATAAGTGATCTCCCCATAGATCCTTTATATTGGCTTTGCATTTTCAAGCCTTGTGCATTTTATAAGTTTCATGCTGTGATTTGTAGATCGTATGTTAGAATGTGTTTGAAATGGTTTAGAAAATTTGTATTTTTATGTGGAAGCATTATGTTGTTTCCATTATTTGGATCCATCCTTGATTGCATTGTTGTTGGGGCTCGGGGGCAACGAGGAGGATAGCTTCTTCTCCTCATTGGATTTTGGTTGGGTGAAGAGTGTTGCCTCTCCCCATTTTTGTTGTTGTGATCAAAGTGAAAAAAGGTGGAGCACTTTTGGAAGACTTGGGACTTGGATTATTTGTCGAAATAAAAATAAATCCTTCATGTAGAAATCATCTTGTAATTCCCACTTAAGGTGGAAGACTAGTAGATTATATTTGAAAGGAAAGTTGTATTGTATATTTTGTTACTAATTTGTATTATCACAAAGTTGTAAATTTTAATGTTTGATCACAAAATGAATTGAAATGTTGTCATAGCTTTATTTTCATTTGAAACATTTAAACGCTCTCTATTTTTTAGATATATAAACTTAAATTTATCTCTTGATATGTGTGTGTTTGTGTGTGTGTCTGTGTTCCTTCAAACATTCATTTTTAGAGCTCTCTAAGCTACATAATGACTTGCACCGTTAGTCTAAGCCGGTGTTTGTGTACACAGTACCAACATTGGTCACTATTTCATGTTACAGTTTTGAAATTTTAACTCCTATCTTAGATTTCAACTTAAATGATATTATGACTTGCTCAGCAAACCCAAATTTAATGTATGATTGTTGGAAATGTCAAATAGAAAAGTGTGAGTCAAAAAATGTAAAAGATATGCTAAAATTTATTTTTTTAAAAGACTCAATTGACAGTAACTGGTGCCGGTGACTGAACCACCATCGGAATTACTATCACCAACATCAGTCACTGTATAATATATAAATTGTAATTCTTAAAACTTGAAAGACATTGTGGTGATTTTATTTGAATCATAGGCCTTTGAAATTGTTATGCCATCATGATTTTGAATATAAAGTTGCTCCTGGTACAAATTCAACATCCTTCACATTTAAAATGATAATATAAAATATACTAATGCCATAGGAACCGAGATCGATAGTGGAATCGACGCGTAGATATCACAGTGGATACCATGGGAAGTCAAGAGACCATCGTTGGTCACCTGTGCGTGGACTAATTTTTTTGAATTTGTATTTCTAGCCAAACCATTGGCTCTTATGGATCTAAAATTCACCTAAATGCAGATCCAACCTATGTGGGTCGTGTATACTTGTTTGGACCCTACTCCAACCTGCATAAAGGGATTTAGATATCATAAAAATTTTATCTACAAAATGGGTTTCTTCCCATCAATGAAAACAAATAAAATAGAAAAATAATCAACAATAGATGTCAAACCAGATCTAGGATATATTTTACATTGAAATTAAATAACTAAGAATGTATGATTAAATCTAAGATTCAACTATTCTAAAGGATGAGCCAAATGGATGGAATCACCTCTTCTTGTGCATTGATTCCAAGAAGACTCTTTCATGATTTTCCCATGAGCCATGACATCCACTCCTTCAACTTGTGAACCAAAAAGAAACAAATGAATGAGCCTAGGGTAAGAAATTCTTAAGAAGACTCCCTTAAGGATGATTAAGGTTTCTTTAGGGTAGACCTAATCTAGTGTCCGTAATGGATTTAATCCAAGGGTTAAGAATCAACCCTTCAATTGTTAGGTGAAAATAATCTTATTATGGTTGTAAATTTTTAAATAAATCAAATGTATGTAGTCAATACATAACCATAGAGACCCATCCTTCTTCTTCATGAAGATCACCGTGCACCCCAAGGGGATACACTAGGATGGATTAGGCCCTTCTTCAGAAGGCCCTCAAGCTACAACTTGAGCTCACATAGCTCAGGAGTAGTCATCCGATAAGGTTCTCGTGAGATAGGCTCTGCGCTCGGAACCAGATCTGTGTGGAAATCTATCTCACGTGGGGAGGTAACCCCAGGTATCCCTCCTAGAAACACATTAGTAAACTCTCTCAAGATGTGATGGTCATCAAGGGATGGTCTACTAGACTCATCCTCTGATCTGTCACTAACCGTAATAGCATACAACTGACAACCCTATCATGCACACTACTTAAGCTGCATAGCAGAGATGGTGAGAATGGAAATGGGTCTCCTAACTCCTAATGTCACTGACTCCACTCCAAGATCATCTATCTAAGCAATAGTCTTATGGTAATAGTCCACTCTAGCTCTATGAGCAGACAACTAGTCCATGCCTAAAATAACACCATAAGATCCTAATGGAAGGATTCAAAGATCTCAAGTAGTGGTGAAGGATCCAAAATCCACTACACACCCATTAACCGAGGAGTCTAAAATCTTGGCTCGAAAGCCATCTCAACATCCTAACTATGACCCTACCTAACTACCACAGGGCATACGAACTCTCTACTATAGATGGTGCTATAAAATAATCGAGAGGAACCAAAATCAAATAATATCGAGGTGGAAATACCACCAATACTACCTGTCATCTCAATCACGATACTATGGTGCTCATCCTGGTGGTTTTCGACCACTGCATAGATCTGATGACTCTGTGCCATATCTCTAATAGTAGGCTCTAATCTCTACTTCTTACCCTTGTTAGGTTCTATTCGAAATCTCTCTAATGATGTCCAACAACACCACATCCATAATAGTTGCCTAGCCATCTCCGGTGGGATGTAGCTCCAGCCGATACTCTAGATGTCTGAACTATGGATCCCGACAATCTGAGTATAGACTGTTGAGGCTCTGCTAACAAGCTCCTATCTACTAAGCTCTTGGTGCACCCCCGTGTCCCGGGGTACCCCTAGGAGGAGGCCCCATACTCCACCCTCTCTATGCATCAAATCTCTAAGGAGGTCTGTAAGGTGGGTGGGACTGTTTTTTGTTGCTCTTGTGGTGGCTTTGAATGGAACTTGTCTTGAACTCTGTCCACCCATTGGAGGAGGAACTCGACCCCTTTGACCTACCATCCCGCATTTGCTTTGGATATGGCTCCGAACTATGTCTCTATCCTGTTGTGTCTTCCCCATGTCTCCTCTACAATATAGGTCTTCTCCATAACCTCTTCTAATGTCTAGGGGCGGTGAATGTGCACCGCGCCACCCAAATCCATGTTCGGGCCCCGATGAACCTGTGAATTTGTACCTTCTCATCCTACATATAGTTGACATACTGGAGTAGGTCAAAAATTGACTCTCATACTCGGCTACAGTCATCGATGCCTAGCGGAGGTCATGAAACTCATCTATCTGCTGCTGTATAAACCTCCTGGGAAAATACCTACTCCTAAAACGCTCCTCAAATAACTCCCAGGTAACTGTCTTCGAGTCAACATGGAGCTTCTGCTCCTCAATCCTCCACCAAACTCCTACTCCATCCCTTAGAATATGGATCGCAACACAAGCTTTTGTGTTGCTAGTACAAGGGCAGAGCTTGAAGCATCCACTCAAGCTCACCAACCAAGCTTCTACCTGAAAACCTCCTATATCACTGCATAGTGAGATGGTCGTAGCTTTAGGATCTCCCTGATATGGTTTGTTGCTGATGTCTGACAACCCCTAGGTCTCTCTACATGTTCCTCTATCTGTCTAGGGCTCCGAGACCTATCCCTATGTCCTGAGATCTTGTCTCTGTGTCCTCTCTGTGGTGACTCTACCCTATGCTCCTCATTGTGTTGAGGGGATGCTTGGGCATCTACTGATGGCTCCATACCATGTCTAGCAAATCGTCCTCCCAAGGGCTCTCTACGTATGGCGGCATTGACATCCGAAGTGTCTATAAAATTTATAGTAGAATGGCCGGTACACCCCGCTTCTCGGCGGTGGTATATCTAGGTCTATGTGAAAATACCCCTCGCCTAATCCATGCCTCCTACACAAATCAAGGTGAAAGTTAGTCCATTTTTCTAGGTCTTGTCTCATTTTTCTAAGTTTTCTATTTAATAAAATTATCAGACATTGTGGTTTTCTAGATTTAAAAGAATCAACTTTGCACTAGCTTAAATGTTCATGTTTTCAAGGTGTGCCCAATGGTCCAAGCTTTGAACCCACAACTCGATACCAAGTGTAACACCCTCTCCTATGACATTTAAGGAACTCACTTCAACCTAACACTTAACCCAAAAATGTGATCAATTTTTTTTTTTTTTAAATTATAAAGAAAGTTACGATACAAGGATGTAGCAAGGGTACAATAA
The DNA here is from genome assembly GCA_018340775.1 of Taxus wallichiana var. yunnanensis. Lineage (NCBI taxonomy): Eukaryota > Viridiplantae > Streptophyta > Pinopsida > Cupressales > Taxaceae > Taxus > Taxus wallichiana. Next base: position 336,142,774 of record CM031237.1, on the reverse strand, counting down.
TTGATAGTTCTAAAGGAAGGTAACAAGGATTAGTTTACTTAATTAAATATTTTCTTTCCTTCGATTAAGTTAATTCCTAACAAGGTTAACCTTATGCTAAATTATTAAATTCATTACATTATTAACTTAGAGATCCTTTAATAAATTTCCTACCCACACTAAGGGTTTTAAAAGGGACATCACACCCCTAGGAAATTAAATGGCCCCACTCATTCATTTACACATACCCTTAAGGACTTTAAATTAAAACATTTAAAATACATTTCTTCTTAAAAAGGGTAGGGTCAACTCTCCACCCTTGGATCAAATCCATCTTAGCCACTAGATCCTAGGGTTCTCTATATAGCCCTAGAAATCCTTATGAAAGTCTATTAAAACATTTTTTCATTCTATTCTTCTCATTTGGTTCATTTTATTTTGTTAAAATTATAGGTTGGAGAGGAGGAAGCCATGGGAGCAAAAAGGAATAAGCCATGGAGGATTCTACAAGAAGATTTAGTCTAGGTTTAGCTTAGTTTGTCTTTTATTTTTGTAATCTATTTCCTTCAAGGATTGGGAGGAGTTTCCTCCTCCAATCTAGTCTTTTATTCCAATATTTTAGTGTATTGGGTTTAACTTTGGGGGAAAACCCTACCCCCTTCGATATAAATGAAAGAATGCTTTTAGATTCACCATTTGAGTGTTTTGTTATTCCAATCCATAGCATTCAACTTTATTTACTTGTTGGTAGCAATGGGTTAAATTTTACAACTTACGAATTAGAGAAATCTGAAAAATTTCACACACAATCGTGTGTCTATGAAATTCTATCATAAGTGACAGGACCACCGTCTAGAGTAGACCAAGGTCCTAGGACCACCACCCTACCGGGGTAACAGAGATTGTGGACCACTGCCTTCTAGAGTAGCGGTTGAGAAACCATCGCCTTACCTAGGCGGAAAATACAACACCGCCACCTTTCTCGGGCAGCGGTTTGAGACCGCCCCTAGCTCGAGTGGCGATTCATGGACCACCTCTCTGCACAGGGGTGGTAGTCGTATTTCTGAAAAATAGAACCCTAATTCCGAGAATTTTACAAAAAACTAAAGTTTCTAAAGGGTGTAAAAATACATTTTAAGTTGTCTTTGTTCATTTCAAAGTTCCAAAATTGAGGTTTGTTGCTCATCTATTCATTTCTTAGTTAATTCTAGTCATTTTAAAGTATCTCCATCTCTAATAAAATTCATCTACTTATAAGAATAATTTTCCATTTGTTTAACTAGATTCTTTCTTCCATTACAAGAGCAAGAAGGAAATAAATCTATTTCATTACTTTTCATTTCCTTATATAAAATCAACTTTACAAATGAAACATAATGTAACTTATTTTCCTATTTCATTTTACTACAATTTTCATTCATTTAAAATAACCATACTAAATTTATTTTCCATACAATGATATTTTGTATACAAACTCAACTTCTAACAATCTCTACATTTTCTTCTTTCTCATATTTACAATACAATAAATACTCAATGAAAATATACTTTCTTTTCCATTGTAAAATAGATTAATCCTTCAATACAAACACTATTTTTCTCACAATACATTCAAGATTTCAACAAGAAGAAAATACTTTCTTTTCTATTTGCAAACTAAATTTACAATAAATTTCTTTATTCTTTCTTTTCTCATTTGTTTCTTTCCACATGCAATACAATAACAATAACAACAATTGGAATACAACTTTCCTTTACCAAGTCCTTACAAAGTTCTCCACTTGAAGTGGGAAATCATACAAAATATAAATACAAGAATGAATACATTATTACAATTTCTTCCACTCTAGGTGGGTAAAAATACAAGGAATTTCACATGGTCATCAACAAGGCTCCAATGCTCCAAACACCAACAAGGTAGCTCCTCCAAGAAGTTTCTTGATTCACAACAAAATAGGGGGAGAGGAAATGCTCTCCACCCAACCAAGATATCCAAAGGAGAAGAGAAGCCATCCTCTCCTTTGGCCCCCGAGCCCCAACCACATTACAATGGGAGAAGAACTCAACTCATGGAAACTACTAGCTTCCAAAATACTTAACAATAATTTCACATTCATTCCATTTTCATACAAACACAAAAACAACTCAACAAGAATAAAACAATCAAAACAACAAAATAACAAGGCTTATCAAGAAAGCCAAAAGAGTAAGACCTATGGGGAGGCCACTTATGCCTCCCAATGGGAATGGATGCCCACCCAAAAGCCTCCAATGCAAATCACAATTTCCCCTTACAACTCTTATGCCTCCCTCAAGTACCCCTTATGCCTCCATAACTCTTATGCCTCCCTACATCTCTTATGTCTCCCTCATAGCAAGAATAAAAAGGAAATGCAAGCATCCATCATAACAAGGTGGGGCACCCAACCCAACTCCCTCCACAAAAAAGGTAACTCTTATGCCTCCCTACATAAAAATCCCCATAGTCTCCTCCCACTCCAAAACTTAGGCATTCTACACATACCCAACAAATATTCCAAAGAAACAACAACATGCAACACAACATGTATACACACATATATATATATATATATATATATATATATTATTAAACTAAGGTGAATCTCCTACCTCTCCATGGTAGAGCTTGTTCCAAGTATGAAGCTCCAAGCCTTTCCAAAGATCAAGCAAGCATCCACAATCTCCAAAAATCCACAACTCTTCTCAAAATTCCTCTCACTCTCCAAAAATTCAAGAGACTAAAAATGATCATCCAACCCCAAAACAAGCAACAATAATTCAATAAATAGAGAAAATAGAGGGAGGGATGATGTGGCTCCAAGTAGGATGTCACCTCATTTCCTCTCCAATCCACATCACTTGGTCAACCTCATATTCCAATGCACAATTAATAAGTGGTTGGAGGAATGACAAGAACCTTACACACTCCATCTAATCCCACTCCACCAAGGACAAAATTAAATATTTGAAAGAAAGCGCAATTGACATTTTACCTTTTTATCCCCCCAAAACACCTAAAAGAGCCTAAATTTGACCCCCCAACCTATAGGTAGGGTTGGCATGGACATTTAAGAGGTGTGTGACAAGTTTGACTTGTCCCACAAGCTTCCAAATTTGACCTCTAAGGCCAAATTCGAGTTTCACACATGGGTTAGAGTGTGCCACACTCAAAACTCAAACGCATTTCACTCAACACAAAATCCAAGAGAAAATTAATTCTAATAAATGAACTCCTTTTAGTCACATCTTTAATTAGTTTAGGAAAATTCAAATTAGCTTAATTAAGACACTACAACCCATGACTAATAAAGGGGTAAACACAAGTCCAAAAATCTAAATAATAAAACAAGTGAAATTTCATTACTAAAAGAAAAGCACAACTAACATAATAGAAAAGGAAATAAAAAACAAGACAACACATGACCCCTAGGTCACAATTTTCTCCTAACCAAAATTCTAACACACATACAATTACATGTTGCCATGGTGACCCTAGTTTAATTCTTCTCGAATTCTGATGTGGTTGGTCTCCACTCCCTCAATGTTGTTGTGAATATAATATACCTGCAAAATAGAGGATACCTTCTTCGGCCTCATGGCCGCATTAAAATATTCAAGCCAAAATATGTGATATAATTCTAAAATCAACTATATACAAATTAATATCATCTATGCAATTAAAATATCACTTACAATTTCTAGCACATTTTTGTTCCACATTTCATTCATGTCAAAAAGATCATCACATTAATCCAATTATCAAGATCTACTCAAAATGACTAAATATATCACATGTCAGAATTACCGATAAATAACCATGTCAAAAGTGTATCAATATCAACAACAAAAGTTTCCAGTAGTCCATATGCATCCTATAAGGATCAAATCAGTAATAGTTCAGTATCTCCAATATATACTAACATGCTATATCAAAAACTATAATATATCCATAAGTGGAGATGATACTATCAAAACAATAATAAAAAAGTGTCGAAGGGAAGTGGGAACTACAACATCAAAAACAAACCAACACAAATCCAACTCACATTCACAATATCTCAAAGGACCACCTACCCTCATAATTATCCAATTGTCACATCTTTATTTTAGTTAACAAATTAAGTTGGATTAGCTAATTAAGACACAATTATAATTGTTAATAAAGTGACAACAATTTCCAATAATTAAATACATATAACACAAAATAAAACAAACTCAAATTAAAAGAAAGGAAAACATTTCACCCCATGTCCACACATGTGAGGTCACCCCCATGGGAAACCTCCTAACTAGGCATGCAAAAACAACACAACATAACATTACACAAGTTGTCAAATTTTTGCCACATTGCTCAACACTTGACATCCTTCCATGGTTGGTCCCCTATCCTTTTTTGATGTATGTGATAAAATGTCCTGCAACACAACAAAATACCTCTCTAGCCTTATGGCCGTATTAACAACATCGAGACAAATATACATATAAAAATCAATACTCATCATCCAAAATTAAGTAATTCTATCATCTATCAACATATCAAATAATTTGATTCTAACATCCATGAGATTATAATTCTATTCAGAATAACTAGAGTATAAAGTGTCGATTATAAAATCTAAACGTGCAAATCAACATATATCGAATAATCGCCAATTTCATCCAAAGTAACATAATCAAAACATGAATCACAACATGTTAATAGTTCAAATATCTATATAGTCCAACATCTATTGAATCAATGTATCACAATCAAAATGGCTAAGTATCAATCTAAAAGTAATATCATCATAATGCAAATATTGTCGAAGAGGAGTGGGCACTACAATATAAACACACACACACACACACACACACACACACACACACACACACACACACACACACACACACACACACACACCACACACACACACACATCACCACTTTTAAGATTCCGTAAAATTGATGTACATACGCATTTTTATTCAAAATTAATTATAATTCTAAGGGTCATGGAAAAATCTTGACAACCTAGGTTACACTTCTTTGTGCTATTAACAACCCTCTACCCTCAAGATCAAAAAACTTGAGAAAACTAAAAAACCCCAAGTTAACATTCATGCAATACTATATCTACTTGTTTAAATTCCATTTGGCCCAACTCAGGTGTTCTTAAGCCAAAGCACATTCTATCACACAAACCTTATGGCTCTACAATGATGAATACTTTGTGAGACCCTTCTCATTGGAAATTGATGCCTTATATGCTACCAATCCCATCTCTTTTTAGTATGTTTTTACTATTCGTTAGAGCTTGTTGGCACCTCTTCCTTGTACTATCAGTTTCTTCATGTTCCTATTTACAATACTCCCACATGATAAATTACTAGAAATCACACTTTGACAAAATTATTTGGAATATGCAACAAATTTTCAAACTCCATTCCATCCATATCACTTCTAAAAACCTCCTTCCATCACATACGCAATATAAAATCTGAGAACAAGTTTTCTAATTTTATAATTAGGCAGTTTGTCAAAGAGGATTACTAAATTAGGCTAAGAAGAATTTCCCCAACTCCATGTGCCATAATCACATTTTTTGGGTGGCTACCTATTTAAGGTGGCACATATAAAACCTGTGTCATATGGGATATTGCAAAGTCTCCAATGATAGAAAAATTGGTAGAAAGAGAAGAAACTCCATTGAAACCATCTGAACTTTGACAACAAATTCCATTCCAACATGAGTCAACACCCCAATCCATAAACAAAAGAATACCATCATACACGAGTAGGGGAGGTTGTAAAGATAGGGCCATAGATTGTGAACTAGGGAGAGGTTGGCCTTGGTATATAAAGACCAACATATGGATGATCTTAATATTTGACATTTACTGTGACATCAGTCAAGATTCCATGACTTTTTTATGTTATTTGTATCAATAGGGAACTGCTAACTTGTTTTCCGAGTAATAAAACATTCTTTTTCTTGGTCTAAATTGGTTTTCATTTGACATCCAAACATGCATGGTGAGATTTTATTTGGAGTTCTATTTTTTGTAAATTTTTTAATTTATATTTGAGTAATTTAATATAAAAATCATGTTTTGTTAGGGATCTTTACTTGCATAAATACAAATAAGTGTCGATTAATGAGATATGGTGTAGTCGCATCCTGTTACTAATGTATATTAATGTTGGCTACAAAATAATTATAAATCCTCAACTTGTAAATTAAATATATTATTATTCTATTAAAAAACATTATAATATGTTACATATTACACATAATTGTTTCTATATTATTGAGTTGTTGAATGACATTATAATTTTATTATGAACTTAGGTGGTGGAGTAAATTAGATTGGATATTTTGGTGTATGATCGAGCCTTTGAAAGTGTTGTTTTATCCGAAGGCATCTAAAAAATAAGAAATACATATGTGGAAACACCTGGAAACTAGATGCCTCACACTTGTTGGGTAGGATGACACACGGGGCTACCAAGTCCTCAAGGACGCCATATGGGTGAATATTAAGCCTACCTATGCCACCCTCAACGTTAATGTTGGATATATACTTCAAGTATAATTAATAGAGTTGGGAGTCTAATATAACTAACACCAACTACATACTCATCTTTAAAAATTATTTTTATCCCTTTTTCATTTCTCGTCGACCAGGTGTGGAGTAACAACAAATGCAAGAGTGCCACACATCGTCTATTAAATAAAGGACACAACGGACGTTTTTTTTTTTTTTTTTTTTTCATGGTGCCAAACCTAACACTTGTTAAACACTACATTTTATTTGTTTTTTCTATCAATAAAGAGGGAGAAAACATTCCAACTAGATATTCAAAAATCTATTTTCAAACAAAGAACACACAAACTCAATATACTCGAGATATGTATATATTTAATTTACTCTAACTAATTGGCAAGATAAAAACATATGTTATGCTCGCAGTAGAGGATGGTCATATGATTAAGTAACAAATTTACCTCCATTAATCTTCTAAGCTTAAATGTCTCAAGTTGTAAATTCTAACAGTTTTTGCAGCACTAAAATGCTTCCACATACCCATCTTTATCTCAAACAACTCCATGTATGGAATGTCGAACTCTGTAATCAGGAATTGCACCAAAAATGGCTAGGTGATTTTTCAAAGTGTTTTGGACCCACATAATTACTCATTTCTTATAGTGATTACTTGGTGACTTTACATGAGTGATCAACTTGAGAAGGCGCCTACCGATAAAAAACACATCTAATCAATGAAAAAATTCTTCCAACCTTGTTGTTGCTACTTTCACTTTTGATTCACCTTGGATGCACTCCAATGAAATTCCCTTTAGAAATGGTTGGGGTAGTCTACAAAATATATTTAAGAAAAAATCCTCTTCTCTATACAAAATTTCTTCCTACCCACCCATCCCACTTCCAAGGATGCCCCTCTTAAAGACAACACCATTTCCTACATAAAATTTCTTCATCGAGAAAAGCACTATTAAATATAAAACATTAAAACATATGCATTATTTTGACATAATTATGCGAGGCATACCTATAGTTAGCTTGCATCTCTCACAATGGTGTCGTATTAGTTGTGGTTTGCTTTGAAACATGCACCACCTTATGTTTTCTCGCTTCCAACGAGTTGCATCCACTTGTCCACCCATGCGTGTTGGTCATTAAATGATACAAAATCCACAATTTCTTGAGTTTTCTTTACCTGTGGATTTTGTTTCTGTTTCTGTATCCATTTGTTTCCAATTACACATATAATATGTGTACAATATATCTACATTACCTTTAATTGTGTTCTTCTACAACTTGAACTTTCCCTAGGAATAGATTCTACATGCAATGATTTCTACCACCGAGTACAATTCTTTTCCCCACTTCCATGTATCTTTTCATGCATTTCTCTTTTAGCTTACCATCTAGCTTGCATGATCGTTGTAGGTTCTAATCCTTGGTTTTTCCTACTCCATGTTACAAACCCACTAATGGGAGTATTGGAATTTTTATTTCAATCTTGTTTGTCGATTATGATATCATTTGAATGCATTGGGTCAATTTCACTATGTTATATACAATGGTGATTTTTAAAGTTTATGAGGTTTTTTGTTAACCAATGAGAAAAAATAAGTTAAAATATTTTAGAGGGCCTGACTATAATATTTAAAAAATAATAATAGATATTTCTAACTATATTTGCATGTCATTATTTGTTGCATATATGTTAGCACTTGTGAGCTAACTCTAATGTGAAAAACAAACTATTACATGAAAACTAGAAATAACATATCATCTCGAATAATTAAATTTTTAATGTGTGTACCTGACTACAGTCTTCTGATGTAAAAATAACATTTTTAATAATCCAAGGATGTTATTTTATGTTACATTTTTGGAATACCTACACTAATTTTTATGATGAATTGGATCTCTCTTAGTTGTAACGAATTCTTCGATAATTTACTTGAGAACTCCATAATTTTTATGTTTAGCTATAAATTATTACATTAACTAAAATATGATATTATAATATGAGATATATATCTTAATATGTAGTACAGATGCAAATATTTACAAAAATAACTACGCAACCATGCTACTCCCATCATAGACCTTGTCGGCGTAGACTTGCTCAATCAGGAGCAACCACTAGTTTATTATGTTCTTATAAACATATTTCATGGTTATAGAATGGATAAGGCTTTAAACCCCAAACATATTTCAAAGATCTTGTAATAGGGGATTGTTAACGTATCCTCAAGGACATAAATTTGAGCTAAGACTGGATCAACATCGGAGAAAAATTTTTAGTGTAGGTTGTGTACGATATACTGACAAGAATGATTACTAGTTCACAACTCTGAGGTCACATTCTCGTGGTATAATATAAATTCCTCCTACTATTTATGAATTTTTATGGGAACATATGGAAGTACAAAAAAGATGTAATCCTTCCTGAAATTGATATATTTTTTATTAAATTCATGAATGATATTTTTCATTCTAATCAAGCTTGAAAATGTGTAATTTGTTTCTTTGCATGGCATTATACAAGGCCTAAGTTTTTGATGTGATGCAGATATAGGGATTTCTCATGATCCATAACGTATATATTAACATTTTTAGTGGGAAAAATGGAAATTCTCTAGATCCAATGTGGACATGATAAAGGTGGCCTTGGGAATTATAAAGTTGAAAATTGAACAAGGAAAATGAATGTATTATAGGAGACTTGGTACATCTTATGACTTCGGACTATATCTAAGGTGGTGATACTACAATGGAAGATGTAGTTGTGCTTTGAAGGTAATTTGGATAAGCGGTGACTACGATGAATGGTTTTAAATGGGCATTCATCAAACCATAAAGGAAAGATGTTTTATAGTAAATGTAGTTATAAATGTCCTAGTGGAGATGTATGCAAAATGTGGAGGCTAATTTGCAGAAGGTGGATAAAAGGAAAAAGAGAAAAGAGTTGTATCTGTGGAGATGGATAGATGATTTGTCTAAAGGAATTTTGAGAGAAGGGCTTACAATCAATCCAACACCTCGAGATGATGGAGGAAGCATCTCTTGATAATTGTGTGGTATTCAATTACACATACATTATTATACATAAACATCCCTTCTGGTGAAGTTCCCAACTCACGTGCAATTGCAAGTTACCCTTTTCACAAAATCCTTAATTTGGTGACATGGCTATGTAACTCCCAAACCAAGTGATGTTGTGGGATTCTTTCTATTTAATTTGGTGACTTATAAGGTCATCTAAATTACATCTTCATAATTGGATCAAGTGGTTCCAAAGAGAAAAATTGGATCAAATATATCTATACACTTAATAATTAAAAAATGTTAAAGTTTTTATCCACATTTGATACAACATCCATTTTACCTAACTATTCAATAATTTAAATATTAATATGATAGTTTAGATAATAACAATACCTTTAGATTGTGTTTTCTTTGTGGAGTTAGTAGAAACTTGATAAATATTTTCGCTGTAACCAATATGGACGGAATAGAACATTTTAATTCTTGCTTTAATAGTTTCAGAAATGAAATAAAGTTTAGCACCCTCAAAATTTACGACATTTATGAGCAATATGATTTGTTGGTAGAACAATTGTTTGGAACAATTTTGATAGAAAAATAATAATATAAGACAATTTTGATAGAGAGGGTGAAATCTGATTCACCCTCTCATGCATCCATCCATCTGTCTCAAGGTGATAAGCTATGCTGAAATTAATCCTCGTCTCGAGAACATACTTTGCATGGTGGTCCGTAAATGGGAGGTGTACAAAGGATTGCAGTCATGAAATGATCTTCTGGGAATCCCATGTAATCGACAATCTCATCAAGGTATACTCACTATATAGGTGGTCTTAATCGAGAAAAATGAGCTACCTTCGTCAATTTATCCACCATGACCATGATGGCGTCGTGATGGTATCTCAACGTAGGTAACCCAACGATGAAGTCCATAGAAATGGTGTCCCACTTCCACTCCGGTATGGCGTGAGGATAGAGAAGGCCAACGGATGCGATGCTCGGCCTTCACCCTCTAGCACTCTAAACGGCGTGACACAAACAAAGCCACGTCTCTCCGAAGTCCTCTCCAAAAATACAACTCTGTCTCGGGTGGCGTGCATCTTCTTCACCCCGGATGGGCTGAATAAGGTGCACGATGGGCCTCTATCAAAATTTCTGTCTCAAGCCTCCATCTCTAGGAACATAAATCCAGCCTCTATGTGCGAGAAGACCATCTCGCCTCTAATGAAAATCCATCAAATCTCCCCTCAAGGGGTCACCGAGACTCAATCTCTGCTCCGGGCAAGCAAGGTAGAAACTATCCCGAGGAAGGCTGCTGCAAGATTCTACTCCGCAAATATGTGCCCACCGAGGTGGCCATAGCCACATGTCTCCGCCTACTCAAGGCATCTGCAACCACATTCTCCTTCCCTTTCACATACTCTATCTCCATGTCATACTCGTAGAGTAACTCCATCCAACGCCCGACGAGCGTTGAGATTGGGCTACGTGAAGAGGTGGTGAAGACTCCAGTGATCAATCCCAGTGTAAATCTCTGGCCAAGAAGAAAATGTCTCCACCGCACTAAGGCATGTACCACTACTGCAAGCTCAAGGTCATGGGTCAGATAATTGAGCTCATAATCTTTGAGTTTACGAGACTCAAAGGCAACGACTCTACCCTCCTGCATTAACACACCTCCAAGCCCTGCCAAGGAAGCATCTGTGCAAACGTAGAACTCACCCTGAGGATCTGGCACTACAAGAATAGGTGCTCTCGTGAGGCATTCCTTCAGTGTACTGAAGGCCTACTCACATCTATCTGACCATAAAAACTTCTTCCCTTTCTGCTGAAGGGAAGTGATGGGGTGCGCAATCCGAGAAAAATCCTGAACAAACCTCCTGTAATACCCTGCTAGACCCATGAAGCTATGCACCTCGGTCACACTAGTGGGTGCTGGCCAGTCCATGATGGCTCGAATCTTGGAAGGATCGACTGTGATACCTTCCCCAAAAATGATGTGGCCTAAATACTGCACCTCAGGCTGAAAGAACGCACACTTCTCCAATTTCCCGTAAAGGCGTTGTTCGCGAAGACACTGAAGAACCTAGCGAAGGTGCTCCTCATGCTCCTCACGTGTGCGTGAGTAAATCAGAATGTCATCAAGGAAGATGAGCACGAAGTGATCAAGGAAGGTCCTGAATACCCCATTCATCAAACTCATAAACACTGCGGGGGCATTCGTCAAACCGAAAGGTACCACTGTGAACTCGTAGTGGCCATATCTCATATGGAATGTTGTCTTGTGAATATCTGTCTCCACAATCCTAAGCTGATGGTACCCTGACTTAAGATCTATCTTATAGAAAAATACAGCCCCCTTCATCTGATCAAATAAATCGTCAATGCGTGGAAGGGGGTAACGATTCTTGATCGTTACTTTATTCAAATTGACGAATACACAACCGAAGAGATCCATCCTTCTTCTTTACGAAAGATCACTGGTGCACCCCAGGGGATACACTAGGATGGATTAGGCCTTTCTCCAAAAGGCCCTCAAACTATAACTTAAGCTCACATAACTCGGGAGTAGTCATCCGATAGGGGCCTCGTGAGATAGGCTCTGCACCTTAAACTAAATCTATATGGAAATCTATCTCACGTGGGGAGGTAACCCCGTAGCTCCCAGGAACACATCAATAAACTCTAATAAGATGGGATGGTCATCGAGGGAAGGTCCTCTTGAATCATCCTCTGATCTGTCACTGACCGTAATAGCAAACAACTAACAACCCCGTCACGCACACCGCTTAAGCTTCATAGCAGAGATGGTGCGAATGGATACGGCCCTCCTAACTCCTGATATCACTGACTCTACTCCAAGATCATCTATGCAGTAATAGTCTTATGGTAAAATCCACTCTAGCTCGTGAGCGAACAACCAATCCATGCAAAAATGATGCCATAAGATCCTAATGGAAGGATCCGAAGATCGAAGTAGTGGTGAAGGGTCCCAAATCCACTACACACTCCTTAACTAAGGAGTCTACGAAATTTTGGCTCCGAAGCCATCTCAACATCCCAACTACGGCCTGCCTAACCGCCACCACCTACAAAGCTCTACTAAGGATGGTGCAATAAAAGAATCAAGAACCAATCAAATAATATAGAGGTGGAAATACCACCAATACTACTGTCGTCTCAATCACAAGACTCGGTGCTCGGCTAGTGGTTCTCGACCACCGTGTAGATCTGATGACTTCGTGCCATATCTCCAACAAAGAGGCTCGAGCTCTATGTCTTACCCTTGTTATGGTTCTCAGGCAATCTCTCCAATGATGTCCAACAACACCACAACCATAACAGCTAACTGGTCCTCTCCAATGGGAAGCGGCTCCAAATGGTACTCTATATGTCCGAGCTACGATTCTAACAATCCGGTTATGGATGCTTTGAGGTCTCTACTGACGAGCTCCTGCTGACTAAGCTCTCGGTGCACCTTGTGTCCTGATGGGACCCCTAGGAGGAGGCCCCATACTCCGTCCTCTCTGCACATCAAATCTCTGGAGGAGGTCGGTAAGGTGGGCGGGTCTGTTGCTTTCTGCTTTGCTATGGTGGCTCGAATGAAGCTTTCCCTAACTCTATCCACCCCGTGGAGGAGGAACTGACCCTTTGACCTACCATCCTCGCATCTCGCTGATACAACTCCGAAATCTGTCTCTAGCCTGCTGTGTCTTCCCCCGTGTCTCCTCTGCAATATAGGCCTTCTCCACGGCCTCTGCTAATGTCTGTGGGCAGTGAATGCGCACTACACCACCCAAATCCAAGTTTAGGCCCCGGATGAACCTGTGAATCCATACCTGCTCATCTTGCATATAGTCGACGTACTAGAGTAGATTCAGAAATCGACTCTCATACTCAGCTACTATCATCGATGCCTGACGGAGGTCATGAAACTCGTCTATCCGCTACTGTATAAATCTCCTAGGTAAATACCTACTCCTGAAATGCTCCTCAAATAGCTCCTAGGTAATCGACTCTGAGTTAACATCGAGCTTCTACTCCTCGGTCCTCCACCAGAATTCTACTCCATCCTTCAGAAGATGGATTGCAACACGAGCTTTCGTGTTGCTAGTACAAGGGCAGAGATTGAAGCATCCGCTCAAGCTCACCAACCAGGCCTCTGCCTGAAAACCACCTGTATCACCCAAATAGTGAGATGGTCGTAGCTTCAGGATCTCCCTGATATGGTCTGCAACTGACGTATGGCAAATCGTAGGTCTATCTGAATGCTCCTCCCTCTGTCTAGGGCTCTGAGACCTATCCCTATGTGCTAAGATCCTGTCCCCATGTCCTCTTTGTGGTGACTCTACCCAAGCCAACTCCGCATGGAAGTTCTCTGCCTTGTGCTCCTCGCTATGTCGAGGGGATGCCCGGCATCTACTGATGGCTCCAAACTATGTCTTACAAGTCATCCTCCCAAGGTCTCTCCGCATATAGCGGCATTGACATCCTGGAGTGTCCGTAAGATATGAGGTAGAATGGTTGCTACAGCCTGCCCTAGCAGTGATATATCTAGGTCTATATGAAGAGACCCCTCGTCCAATCCGCGCCTCCTGCACAGATCAAGGCGAGAGTTAGTTCATTGTTCTAGGTCTTGTGCCAGTTTTCTAAATTTGTTTTTCCTATAATTATCAACATTGTGGTTTTATATATTAAAAGAATCAATTTTGCACTAGGTTAAATGTTCATGTTTCATGTTTTCTACGTGTGCCCAAGGGTCCAAGATTTGAACCAACGGCTCTGATACCAAGTGTGATGCCGCGAAAAATGATGACGATCTAAGAACTTGCTTCCACAAACATATAACCCAAAAATGCAACTAAATTTTATTTATTTTTGCATGAAGATCAAGATTTAAGAGAACAAGTTTATAATTGCTATATATTTAAATAAATATATTTCTTTTTTTTTTAATATGAAGAATCGTTACATTTTACAAATTTTTAAAATAAATATTACTTTTGATTAAATAGCTTAATCACCCCTTCCTCATGGAAAGTCATTGTGAAGGATATTTATAATATTGTAATCATTCGAATTTACTTTCTTAAATGTAGATTAATCATAATTGAAGATTGCACAAAAAAAAGTCAAGAGATTTAATAGGGGTATCACATTCCAAAATTAAGTTTGAAAAGATATGGTTGGGGGTGGGTGGCTTTAATAGCCACCCACCATTTCAATAAACCCCCTCTCCTTTGGCGTGTTGGGCTACTCTTAGCTCTTATCTTCATTTAATAGCCACCTGGCCGCATATCTTCATTTAATGACTTTTAGATCCGCAGATCTTATGCGCCCCCCTTGCATTTTGCAAAACTTGAGCCTTTTGTGGTCGGCCTGCCCTATTTCTCTGCCCTGTGCCGCGTGAGCTGATCTGATGGTTATAGATGAAGCTACAGGCTAGTGAGCAGGCGTGCTACCTCCTTCTATTCGGTGCTGTGAGGTGTGTTCAGGTCGGGGATCCACAGCAGAGCGGCTGCAACAGAGAATCCGCCAGGCAGTAGGTAGGTCGCTGAGGAGAAGAAGCCGTTTGAGCGCTTCCAACAAGCAGGTTGTCCAACCATGTTGTTATCTTGTTCAGCATCGAATGCATCCTCCAATTTCGGGATCCGCCTTCAAGATATTTTTATCAAATCGATTAAGGAACAGTGAGAGTGCTACCAGAAGACCTGGTGAAATTTATTACAAGGATTTTCTATTTGAAACCTTACCCGTTTTACGGTGTGGCTCGAGGAAGAGAAATCTCATAGAGGTGGATCTGTTTCATATCAGAATATTCATGAAGCACAGTCTGCTTTGCAATTATATGAACCTTTCAGCGTAAATTTTATTACAGTCTTATTACATGATGATTTTACAGAGATATATCATCATCTTAATTGTTTTATATTATATGTATGTATGATTTTATATGTATTTTAGCACAGTTCGTTTTGCATTGATATGCACGTCTCATACGTGGGTTAAATCGATGCATGCCAAGATAAAACTACTCTAGCCAGTTATCTATCACTTCGCAGTTATGAGCTGCTTCTTACTCCTGCAAATGTGATTCATATCAGCAGACATTTATCATTTATTTTCACCTGGTGCTTGATATATTTTATTGAGCCATGCAATTGTTTGATGTGTCATTTTTGGATGACAGACTAGGTTTGAATTATGAATAATTTTTACCTACGAATATGAAGCTAAGATTTCATTTTTCTCAACTTCATCAATATAGATCTTGTCATAGATTGGCTACGAGTTTTCTTATCTGCTTCTTTTCAGTGCAGTGGGCAGATTCAATTTCAGAGAATTCAGGTCATGGGAACCTTGAATTGCTAGTTGACAATTTTAGAATTACAATGTGGTTCTAAATGACATATATGCTTTTAGGACTTTTGAAAATAGAATTCTACACTTGTAAAATGTTGACGTAAATATCCTGAAGTCTATGTTTAAATTAGAGTAATGAACTTAATAAGTTTAGAGCTTTTGCATTAAAATTTCTTCCTACACAAATTAAATAGGCATTGTACGGGATTTCAAATAGATTTGATTTCATTTCCCTTAATAATTTGCAAATAGATTTACAATGAATTCTTAAATGAGGAAAAACATAATAGAGCTAGGACTTAAATTACTTCATTGGCATATTGAAAACTATTTAAAACTTAAGTCATTCCATCAACAATACAAGAAGAGATAATGCACTAATATTCCCACTTTTCAATACATCTCTTTTAAGTAACAAATGAAATTTAATATTTATTTTATTTTTTTGTAAATTTCCCAACATTCCACAAGAGGGTTTCCACAATATTTCCATTAAGTTTTAGAATAAGAACTACTAACATTTCAACAAGATCAACACACTCATAAGAGGTTCCAAGCCAAGTTAAAGGAGAATAAATTTTCTTTCCTTCAACTTTCAATTCTATCCACATTACAACCTTAATAATGAAAATCAATACACTCTCCTTCAAAATCTTAATACAACATTTTCCACTTAATGTGGGAACATTTTACAATAATGGAAGCTAAAATACAAAGCAATATTACACTTTTCCTCCACTCAAGGTGGGTAAAAATACAAGGTGGTTTCACATTGTCATCAACAAGGCTCCAATGCTACAAACATCAACAAGGTAGCTCCTCCAATAGTTTTCTTGATTCACAACAAGATAAGGGGAGAGGCAACGCTCTCCTCCCAACCAAGATACCAATGGAGAAGAGAAGCCATCCTCTCTATTGGCCCCCGAGCCCCAACCACATTACAATGGGAGAAAATCCAACTCATGGCAACTACTAGCTTCCACATAACTTAACATGAAATTTCACATTCATTCCATTATCCTTCAAAACAAAACAACAACTCAACAAGAGGGAAACCATCAAAACAACAAAGTCACAAGGCTTATCAAGAAAGCCATAAGAGTAAGACCTATGGGGAGGCCACTTATGCCTCCCAATGGGAATGGGTGCCACCTAAAATCCTCCAATGCAAAACACATTACCCCTAACAACTCTTATGCCTCCCTCAAGTACCCCTTATCCCTCCATCCACTCTTATGCCTCCCTCAACTCTTATGGCTCCCCCAAAGTAAGAACAAGAAGAAAATGCAAGCATTTCTCATACTAGGTGGGCACCCAACCCAAACTCCCTCCTCAAGAAAATGATCTCTTATGCCTCCCTCAAATAAACTCCCCATAGTCTCCTCCCACTCCCAACTTAGGCATTCTACCCATTCCCAACAAGCATTTCAAACAACAACATTCAACACAACATAAATATACATTCATATAACAAAAAAGAAACATAATACAAACAAGGTGAAGCTCCTACCTTTCCATGGTAGAGCTTGCTCCAAGTATGAAGTCTCAATTCCCTCCAAAGGTCAAGCAAGCATCCACAAGCTCCAAAAAATTCCCACAAGTATCAACAAGCTCCAAAAATCCACAAACTCCTTCAAAATCCTCTCCTCTCCAAAATACAAGAGACTAGAAATGAAACCTCCAACCCCCAAAACAAACAAGAGGATCAAATAAATAGAGAAAAGAGAGGGAGGGATGATGTGGCTCCAAGTAGGATGCCACCTCCTTTTCCCTCCACTCCACATCATTTGGTCAACCTCATATTCCAATGCACCATTAATGAGTGGTTGAAAGAAAGGCAAGCACCTTACACACTCCATCTAAACCCACTCCCCCAAAGGAAAAAATTAAATTTTTGAAAGAAAGTGCAATTAATATTTTACCCTTTTTATCCCCCCAAAACACCTAAAAGACCCTAAATTTGGCCTTCCAACCCATAGGTAGGGTTGGCATGGGGTTTTAAGAGGTGTGGGACAAGTTTGACTTGTCCCACAAGCTTTCAAATTTGGCCTCTAAGGCCAAATTCGAGTTTCCCATGTGGGGTAGAGTGTGCTACACTCAAAACTTAAACACACATCAATCCACACAAAATCCAAAGTAAATCAAGCCTAATAAATGAACTCTCTTTTGGTCATATCCTTTAATTAGTTTAGGACAAATTCAAATTAGCTTAAATAAGACACTACAACCCATGGCTAATAAAGGGGTAACCACCAATCCAAAAATCTAAATAATAAACCAAGTAAAAATTCACTACTAAAAGAAAACACATACTAACATAATAAAAAGGGAAAAATTAAAACAAAACACATGACCCCTAGGTCACAAGTTTTCCCTTAACCAAATAATTCTAACACACACACAATTACATGTTGCCATGGTGACCTTAGTTGGATTCTTCTCGAATTCCGATGTGGTTGGTCTCCACTCCCCAATATTGTTGTGAATTTAATATACCTGCAGAACAGAGAATACCTCCTTCGGCCTGTTGGCCGCATTAAAACATTCATGCCAAATATGCAATATAATCTAAAATAAACGACACATGATTTACTATCATCTATGCAAGTACGATATCACTTACACTTTCTAGCACATTTCTATTCCACATTTCATTTATGTCAAAACGATCATCACATTAATCCAATTATCAAGTTCTACTCAATATGATTAAACATATCACATGTCATAATTAAAGATAAATAACCATGTCAAAAGTATACAAATATCATCATCAAATGTCCACCAGTAGACCATATGCATCATATAAAGATCAAATCAATAACAGTCCAGTGTCTATGATATCTACTAGCATGCTAAATCAAGAAGCCATAATAAATCCATAAGTGAAGTAATCAGTCTCGAAAACAACAAAACAAAAATGGTGTTGAAGGGAAGTGGGCACTACACAGGTAAGCCCCCTCTGAAGTGGTTGCTTTTAGAGGTACGGTATGGAAATCAGAGATTAGGTGGGGGGACTTTTCTTAAAATATAAGTGTAGCCTTGGCACGCATGGATTCATTAAGTAGAGTAGGCACGGCCTTAAAATATTTACAAAGGAGCATTCAGAGGCATGGTCCTGACAACATCCAGATTGTTGGCCATTCTTTAGGAGCCTCCATTGCACTCGCTGCTATAAGAAATTTGAGTAGAGAAGAGTGTGAAAAATTAGAAGCACATCTCTTCAATCCTCCTTTTATTTCACCTAGGCTACCTGAGTTGAAATTCTTAGAGAGGGTTGGGACACTTTTATCTAAAATACGTAATGGTTCTCCTTCCCTTCCCTTCCCTCGCCAGAGGCAATTTATAAGGGTATTCAAGGGGCATGTGATGTTGTGGCATTGAGAATGGGTTTGCAAGATGACAATAGATTGTTAGAGTTGTATGGTGAATTCATTGGGGTGGGCAATTGGATCCCGAACTTATACGTGAATGAAAAGGATCTTGTTTGTTGCAATTACATAAGCTACTTTGAGACATGGAAGGGAGTATACACCCATAAAAGCCATTTGGTCCATGAAACTATGAAGCACCTGTTCTGTTTTGAAGTGGCCAATAAGAGAACGCCGTGGCATATGGTTCCCTCTGCCAAGCTCTTTGTGGCCGTCACAGACAACAACCATCATAGTCTTTGTTAATGGTGGTTGAAGGACCTTGAATTCAGAGCATCCATGACTATGTGCCTCCAAAGGAAATCATTCAATGGAATGCCAACACCATCAAGACAAATTTACCATGATAAGGATTGTTACAATCATTATGAAACTACTCTCACTTTCTTCTTACAAAGAAGAGGGTTATAAGTGCTCTGGTTTGCACGTAGTGGGTTGAAGGTTCATTAACAAGTTATTATATATGATGTATGGTATTGTATTACCGAGTGTCCTAGGTATATCTACGATTTATATACTGGAATATTATATTAAAATATATAAGAAATATCTTTTTATTGTATATTCGTAAGAAACTTAATTTTGTTACAAGACTAGAATTAATTGTTATGGTGCTAGGGTATTAAGTATTTTCTATTAACCATATATATTAAACAATAAATTTGTTTCTCTTAAAATTATATTAAAGTCATTTATATAGATATTACAAATTATAAATGGTATGTGATTTTTTAACTTCTAATCTTCATTCATTTTTTATTAATTTTAATATTTGTTCAAATATTAATAATTTAGCTTCATTTTTAAGTGTAACTATATGTATCGTTAGTTGTAAATTCAGAAAGTATTTGAATTATTTTTTGAATAATATTACACAAGGGGCTTTGCAAATGAATAGTATGTCTCTCACTCCTCCGGTTTTCGGTCTCCCTAAAGATGAGATCGATATAATTAAATTTTTAAAATCCTTATAAAGGGAATCATGATGAAAATTGGTTGCAAATGGAAGTACAATGTGACTTCCAATTGAATGCGAGATAATAATAATAATAATTTCTTCTTTCACACGAGATGGTAAGAATGGGGTTGGTTTTAGAGGGTCGATGCGGATGCCATTTTCGAATATAATCTTATATGATGGTGTTTTCCTTCTAGTTCGTGATGCTTTATAAGTATAGAGGTTGCTTATTATGCAATAACTTTATTACAAATTGTTCGAGGTGTGCTCTCCTTATTCTATGGTGGTGGTAAGTAATCATGTGTGTGTTATGTGTGATGCCTGTGTAATTGGAGATTGGTTCCAGTTTGATATCATAGTGCATTGGTGGATTTGGCAAGCTGTAAAAATTCTAACTCTTGTTTTTCCTTTTCATCTTGTTCTTAACGAGGTTAAAATGTATCTTTATTCTCCCTTTGTGGATAAAGAATATAGAGGGAAGAGCAAGATGTCATTTCAATATTTCTTTGGGTCTAATCTATGTGTTGAGTTTTTTTATTTAAATTGTTAGTAGGGTGAGAAACCCCTATATATATTTGTGGGTGTGTCACTGATTTCTTAGATGGCTAAAGTGGACAAGATAGGTTGTAGCGACATTTTTAAGTTCATTAAAGGTATTTTATTGGAGCCCAAGAATACTTTTGGCCACCATAATGCGTTTGACATTACTTAGTATTTAATAATGAAAAATATTATGTTATTAAATGTGGTGTGGTCTTTCTCTCTCATGACAATTGATGAACCAAAAGGCTCTTTTAGGGGAGATGGGCATGGAAAACCCTGAAAATTAGTACTTCATTATAGGAGGATTGTGAGCATCGAATAGCAAGTGGAATTTCATGGTATGACAGATTTGCAAAACTCTTACTCAAGACTATGTTCTAGATCCGAGACAATTTGCTTTGGATCGAGAAGAGGATTATGGATGGATCATTGAACTTTTTGGTGAAGTTATGGTTTCTAATTCTTTAAAATCATGAACTATTTCAAGCCATCATGATTTCATTATCTATCGATAAGTTATCAACTCAATTATGAGAAAAGGTCTCCATATTTTTAGAATGAAAATTATATATTTTCCTTGAAAATCCTATTACATCATATATATAAATATTTTTATTGATTATATTATATTAAATTTCTATTACATCGTATATTTTTTTATTAGATTAGGTAAAAAAGGTTTTAGAAGGGACCCGAAAACCCTATACAACCCGAAAGATAGAGCGAAGAGATAACAAGAAGACAAACAGATGGAGAAACAGGTCCAAAGACCAAAGAGAAAGAGACCGACGAAGCACCAAAAGAAGGGAGATAAGGAGAGAAGAAGAGGCACACCAGTCAAGGAGGCTTGACCACATAAGGCTCCTCTCCTCCAAAATCTCCCCCAATGAGAACATCGGGATAAACGAGAAGGCGGAGGAACATTTTTTTTTTTTTCCTATTAGATACAAATGTCCAACCATCCTTAAAACCACAAGTCTCCAAAGATAAAACATCTTTGTGCAAGGAGGACTACTACCAAGGTCCACCAAAGGTGCCAAAAGGGGACGCAATGGACCCTCAAGAGAGGAGCCCCAGCTCATTCGATCCTCCACGAGGCACTCACCCAAATTTCCCGCCTCCCAATGCATTTATATTACATTGTATATAAATGTAAATGCTTCCTTAGTATTCTAGACTAATCAAATGTTTCTTAGGGAACCTATTTGTTACTCCCTTGTTTTACAATATTTTAAATAGTGAGTTCCTCTAGTTTTTGAGCATAAATACTCTTAAGGTTTTTATTAATATACCATTGAATAATTTTGATGAATGAAATCCTAGCATGAATCTAATAGAATAAAACAAAACAATTAGTGGCGTAAAAGGATTCTTGAGCTGTATGTATTGTTTTTTAAATATTTAGTCATATTAACACTTGTATTACTATATTTATGTTGAAGATAACAAACTATTATGATTTGTTAAAAATTAATTAAAAATGTCATTTACTATATTTGTGTTAATTAAAACAAACTATATTATCATACATTTTTAAACAATATCCAATAGTCAATTCCCAAAAATTGTTGTTTGAATAATTCCATGCATTACCTTTGGAGAAGAAGTCCTTGAAACAGAGTCTTTCTATCAAGAACATGCCTTAATTTGTAGATTTGCTGGACTTTGGCCTAGTTTACCTGTCCTACACGAATGGATCTCCAAGCACTGGATCCCGCTTCTAGGAGGAAGGTTAGATCTCTACCCATGTGCTAAAGGTATCTTCATTGTTGCTTTTGAATCCATAGATGATAAGGTTATCATTTCTAATCAGCTTTGGCTCTGCCAGAAAAAATACCTTATTTTAAAACCTTGGTTCCCATCTTTCAACCCTCTCACTGAATCTTTCTCTTGCAAACCGATTTGGATCAGATTACCCCACCTTCCTCTACAATTTTGGGATCAAAATGTCTGATAGCCATAGGCAATACATTGGGCAACATCATTAACATAGACTGTTATGATCCTCATGTGTGGATTTCACTAACGCCTCAAGGTTTTGGTATAATGGTTCGTTCCATTTGGTATCAGAGCAACCACCTAGGTTCGAGTCTCGACACGGGTAACTATGCCGGCATTGTAATGTTCACCTGTGGCTCATATAAATAAGCGCAGGCGGGGTCCCACTATACGGGCGCAAATCTAGCTCTGTCCGGCTACTAAGCATGGTGGTATGTTATGATCCTCATGAGCGGATTTCACTAACGCCTCAAGGTTTTGGTGTAATGGTTCATTACATTAGATCATATTATTTGTAAAATAACATCATTGCAACTCATTCAATACCCATCACTGGAAGAAAAAAATTACATTAATTTTTATGGATATACTTCCCAAGAAATACATCAAAATATACCTCGAGCAAAATACACTTAAAAGTATTAAGAGAACAAAATATAAATAATATAAACCTTTGACATCTTGTGCTTGGATCTGGATTGAATTGAATAAGTAAATAAGGAATATAAAACAACAGCCACCATGGTCATATTTAACACTAGTTTACTTTTCTTCAATCTAAAAGGTTTTGGCATTGAGTATAATTTATAGACCACCTTGATATATTGTCTAAACCCAATTAAATCATCTTTGAAATACAAATATTTGTTGTCAATGAAACGTAGCTACCAATTATCGCCTGAAAGGAGATGTTTGCAAATATCACGCAACTATTCTTGTTCGAATTAATTTTGTAGGTTTGGAATCTGCCTATCGTTGGTGCCAATGACTATTATCTACGAACACTTTGTGACAGATACAATATTTGATAAAATACCTGCAAATCAGTTGAAGTGGTCTCAAGTTAAATAAGCTAACTCATTAATCAATTGTTTTGAGAAATAGGCATAAATGCACATGGTGAATATAGATAATGTGAGGGAACGCATTACATTCAACAAACCTGATAAAAACGGATCTCAGCTATAACACCGCGAAAGTAGCAACGCCACGCTCCCGACGACGACGCCGCGCCACAACCCAGTAACCCGAAAATGCGACAAATTTTTTTTTTTAAAATTAAACTAAACAAGGTAGTGGTCCTTGTTTGGTTTATTTTATCTACAAGTTTTGTGACCTGGATAATTAAAAAGCTTCAATCTTTTACTGAGTATTCCAAACGCAATATAAGAACTGCATGATTTTCACAATTCCACACTCAAGATCCACTTCAATATTTGTCATATTCGTCTCTTCCTTAGCGGATAATTTTGAGTTTCAAACATGGTGATACTTGATTGCATAAGGGTATTTGACAGCTGACCCCGTTTTCACTTTAAGAACCATTTTATAGGAGGATAAAGGTGACCAGGGTAGATGCATGTATTATGATTTTATTGATGTTTTTTTTTTTTTATATATTTTAATATATATTTGTAGAGGTATGTTACAAGGATAAACACATATATTGCTATTTTGTTGACTTTTAGAAATCTTTTAATATATGTTCCTGGATATCTCTTTGAAAGGTTAATTACTTTTAATTTAAGTGATATAAGTTGGAATTAAGAAATGTTTCAATCTTGTTCACCATTGTTCGTATATATATATATCTATGAGTTATACAAAATACTTTAAAAGAGAATTAATAGGGTATTGGTAAGCCCTTTTATATTATTCTTTTATCTTATTTAAAAGAAGTTAAAAGTTAAGAGGGCAAATAATAAGTGAGGAATAAAGTTTAAATTTAAAATAATACAATATAGACAATCAAACAAACATTCACGAAAGATTGTAACAATAAATAAATTATGTAACCCTCGACTACCTAACCGAACAACTCGGCATATGGTGATTGCCAGAAGGAGGAGCAAGCATGGTCAAAGCCACTACGAGTAGGCTCATTTAAAAGATTAGGTTGGAAAAATGTGTTTGGTGAGGGGTGGGCGGCTCAATGAGCACCTGCCAAAACATTTAAACCCCATCCCTTTGCGTGGAGTCAATGAGGCGCCTTAATGATGGCGCTACCGCTGGGACAAGCGGGCTAACCAACCTCTGGCCGCGTCAACAATTATTCTCATAGATTTGCAAATCTCTGACTTTGCTCACAGGTGGCCCACTGTTTAACACTGTCCTGGGCGTGGAAGCAGAAAAGGGTGTGTAGAAAGAATCCTCGGCGCGTGAAGAGGTGAGTTACCTCCACTTTTATTGGGTGCCGCATGGTGTGAGCGGGGCAGATTTCAAGGTCAAGCGCCTGTAGCTCAGCGGGGAGGACAGGTGTGAGGCATCTAAAAGAGCAGGCTGTCCAACTATGTTGTTCTCTGTTCAGAATCGAATGCATCCTCAACAATCCGGGATCCGCCTTCCAGATATTTATATCAAAATCGATTAAGGGACAGTAACTCGTCTGAGTTTGGCCTGGCATATTTGTCAATGGAAGAAACAGACTTGAACGAGTGACAGTGCAGTGCCCCACCTCCACCCATTTTGATTATCAAAGCATCAACTCGATTAAGGAACGGTGAGAGAGTGTAGAGGCGACTGAGGAAGCTTCCTACGTGTTTCTTCATGGGGACTTACCAGTTACACGGTGAGCTCGTGGAAGAGACTCACGGAGGTGGATCTGTTTAGATCAGAATATATATGAAACAATACTTTGTTTTACAATCAAACAAGCACTTCCACGTGACCCCCATTTATTAACAGTGCAAGTGCAAAGTTTTGGGACAGTCCAGCGCAAATCTTGTTTCTAGACAGTCTTATTACATGATATATTTACAGAGCGTATCATTATTGTAATTGCCTCGTATGATAGGAAGGTAAGATTTTATAAAACCTAGTACAGTTTGTTTGGCAGACCTGTTACGGCCATGCCGTGGGTTGGGTTTTAAACATATGTATATATATACTTATTAGTATACTTCTGTTAAGAGACATAAAAAAATTCCTTTTTTTTTTTTATACACTAATATTAATATAATTCAATAAGGATAAATCCATTAGCTTGGGCATTACTTAGATATCAATTATATTGAAAGTATTAGTTTCCTAATAAATGAGAGGTGGGTAAGGAACTAACTAAGCTTAGAATTTTTGCGTTAAAACCTCTTTCTACATATTTTAATAGGGATATTTGTATGAAATTTCAAGCGGATTTGATCTCCTTTTACAATTTGCAAATATATTTACAATGGTTTCTTAAATGAAGAAGCATAATAGAGCTAGAGCCTAGATGATTTCATGGTTATATTGAAGGCTATTTAAAAACTTAAGTCCTTTCTTCAATAATACAAGAAGAGGAAATACACTAACATTCCACTTTTCAATACATCTCCTTTTAAGCAACAAAATGAGATCTAACATGTATATTCTTTTGTAATTTCTTTCCAACATTCCACAAAAGAATTCAACAACATTTCCAATAAATTTTAGAGTAAGAAATACTATCATTTCAATGCAACTTTTCCTTCAAATCTTTTTACAACATATCCTACTTCATGTGGAAACAAATTTGCAATAATGGAAGCTAAAGAAAGCAAAGCAATATTACATTTTTCCTCCACTCAAGGTGGGTAAATACATGATGTTTTTACATTGTCAACAACAAGGTTCTTGTGCTCCAAGGTGTTCTTCATCCATGCTCCAAGTTCCAAGTATTTCAAATCACAACCAAGATAGGGGAGAGGCAACACTCTCCTCCCAACAAAACTCAATGGAGAAGAGAAGCAATCTCCTCCATTGACCCCGAGAGCCCCAAACACAACACAATGAAGGGTGGTCTCCAACTCAAGGCAACAACGCTTGCTTCCAAAATACAATTTTCTTCACAACATTCAAGGTTAAAAAAGAAGAAGAAACAAAAAGGAAACACAAACAACACAATACTTTTCACAACAAGGCTTTCATCCAAGCCAACAAGAGAAGGAACTATGGGAAAGGTTTCCTTATGCCTCCCCATTGAGATGAGATGCCCATCCAAACCCTCCACAATAAAACTCAAGCCCCTATGACTCTTATGCCTCCCTCAAGTACCCCTTTTTCCTCCCATACTCTTATGCCTCCCTCCTCTTATGGCTCCCTCAAAGACAAGGTAAGAATGTGAACCTTCTTACCCAAGATGGGCATCCCTCTCAAACTCCCTCCACAATTTCCTAATTCTACTCTTATGCCTCCCTCATGAGTTTTCCCATAGACCTCTCCTACACTACACATTAAGCATTCTATCCATTTTTCCACAATACACAAAAGTAAACATACATTTTCCACAAATTTAAGCATAGAAACAACAACAATAAGAAAGCAAAAAGGGAGAAGGTTTCCTACCTCTCCATTGGAGAAGCCTAAACCAAGAACTTTGTCCAAGCTCCCTCCAAAACAATCCCAAGCATGCAAGTCCAAGCTCCTTCTTTTTCTTTCTCCCCAATCTTTTCTCTCCCCAAAAGAAAATAACAAAAAGAACTCTCCAACAAAAACCTCCAACCCCCTCAACAAGAGAGGAAGTTTCCATAAATAGACAAAAGGGAAGGGTGAGGGTGATGTGGCTCCATGTAGGATGCCACATCACACATCCTCAAGACCACCTCCCATAGTCAACTCAACTCCCAAAACACAATAAATGGGTGGTTGGATTGAATGACATCTCTCTTCCACATCCATCCCTTCCCATGTGTCTTAAGGCACAATTAAATGCAAAAAGGAGACAAGTGCACTCCAAAGTCACATTTCCCTTCCCAAAACAATAAATAATCCCCTTTTTGGCTTCCCAACCCATAGATATGGTTGGTAAGGGGTTTTGGGAAGTGTGGGACAAGTTCAACTTGTCCCACAAGTCCCCCAAAATTGCCTTAAATCTCAAATTCGAGATTCAAAGGATTTGGAGTGGTCAACACTCAAAACAAGCATTCAATACAAGAGGAAAACACAAGGCTCAAGGAGCCAACCATCAAAATTAATTACACCCACTAGACTTCCCTCCAAAACTTAAAAATAAAACAAGATGTTACATTAATCTAAACATACTTAGCAAAAGTAATTTAAAAAAAAAACATCACAAATGAAATCACCTACTAAAGTAAGTTAAAACAAGTAATTAAAATTCTTACCCCCTTGGTCACATTAGAAAATTTCCCCCTCATGGAAATTTTTCTTAACACATAAAAGAACAAAGGTAACACAATACAATTCACTAGTTGCCTTGACGACCAAATGTTGTAACCACCCGACATCCTGTTGTGTTTGGTTCCCAATCCCCCTCATGGTTGTGATCATGCTTGTGTTTCCTGCAAAATACAAAATACCTCCTTCGGCCTTGTGGCCATGTCAAAATGTCCAAAATAACCATATGCATGAAATTTATTAACATCTACACGTAATTCAATTATCCTTTTTTTTAAGGTTTAAATCACAACTTAATTATGCATTCCATCATTATCCAAAGTTATAGTAATGTAAATTCAACAACTACATTCTACTTATCATGGCGAAGAAATCCAATGTTAGAACACATGCAATATATCCAAAAAAATAATATCAGTATCCAATAGTCTGTCCATGAGCCAGTGTAGATCATACTGAAAACAAAATCCAATCATAACTCAAATGCATCTACTCACAAAACATCATGCTAATCAACGTAAGTATAAGTCATATCCATATCCAAAAGTCTGCATAACTCAAAATGATAATCAACTAAGTGTCATAGGGAAGTGGGCATTACATCAGCAATCTCTGGAGTTGATTTCTTGCCCGAGTCAAACTACTCATCTCGCTGGTGTCTCACATGCCCGATAAGTTTGTATGTCATGTGTAAAAACTATATTAATAATATGCATATCGACATGGCTTCATTGAGATTAAATGTGTTAGGTAATAAATTATTTACTAGTCATGATATAGCAATAAATTTAGTTTTTTTATAAAATATTTAATATTTTTAAAGAAAATTATTTATAAGAATAGGGATAATAAGAACAACAATAATATACGGTTGGTTTATTTAATTATATAGTTAATTTTTAAAACTGATTAGTTACGTTGAAAATTTATGTATAGTTTTATAAATAATAAAAAGTATTTTATGAAGTAAAAAAATATTACTCCTCCCAATATATATAATAATTTTTTTATAGATATTTGGATTTTATAATATTTATAAGTTTTTTTTTTTAAATGTGTAGAAAACATAAAGTTTAATAATATAATACTTTTAAATCATTTGATTTCAAATTTTAATGTTAATATAAAGTTATATAATTAATTTAAGTTTTTTTATAAATGTAATGGAGTAAACTGAATTTCAAGATAATTTTTGTTTTTGTTTTTGTTTTTTTGAAAGTTGTAGAATTTCAATGAGGAAGTGTTGAATATGTGGCTTCTCTACGAATTTTTTTATTTTTATTATTGTTAAATAGTTTTTTGAAAGGGACTATACCCTTGTACAATAGGGCTCAAAAGCCAGATAAAACAATATCATCAAATCAGAAAGGGATCAAAATCTAGATGTGAATCAAAAAGCCCATCGGCAACAAACAACCTACCATGAATAAGACCAACAACTAGCAAACCAACAGCTAAAAAGCAACAACTTAATTACTGTTGTTTTCAATTCGAGACAAATTTTCTTCTTGTTATGAACCGTAATCCATTCATCCACAGATTTGTGTAAAGGAATGAGAACTTCAAAATCCTTAATTGGCTGAAAATTATTGTATGAGCAAGGAGATCGAGGAATATTCTCCTTATCCGCTGTGAACTTTCTTGTTTCAGTGATTCCGATACTCTGTGTCTCCTCCCCAGATGACTCTTTATTTGCATGGTTTTTGAGCTCGTTCAAAGGAGTTTCAGGGACCGACTCCAACATGTCTTCCTTCTCAGCAACAGGGATATTCTGAGGTTCGAATCTCAAATGTTCCGGGAGGGCATTTTTCCACCAGTTAGCGTTCTCCTTTTTGTGTTTTATCATTTCACAATTAACAGCAGAATGTCCCAGAGAGAAACAATTCCTACATCTAAAAGGTAGGCCCTCAAAGTCCAGAGGTTGAGTCCAAGTTTGATTTTGCACCTTTAGCTCAATATGAGCTGGAAGATCCTTAGAGGTATCAACCTCAACAAGAATTCTTGCATAGGTTGTATGTGTGAATTCAGAGGTTTGAGAGTCTATGTAACGAACCATTACACCAAAACCTCGAGGCGTTAGTGAAATCTGCACATGAGGATCATAACATCCCACCACGCTTCCATATCCCGGACCCCGGGCTAGATTTGTGCCCGTATAGCGGGACCCCGCCCTGCCCTATACGAGCCCCAGGTGAACACTGCAATGTCGGCGTAGCTACCCATGCCGGGACTTGAACCTGGGTGGTCACTCTGATACCAAATGTAACGAACCGTTACACCAAAACCTCGAGGCGTTAGTGAAATCCACACATGAGGATCATAACATCTAATACAAACTCCAATCATTCTTATGATGCTTTGAAAAAGTAGATTTTGATTCCCACACACATAAAAGTTGCCAAAGGTTGAACTTTTATCGTCTTCATCCTCCTCATATTTCTAATCCATGAAGTGCTTTGATTTTGTGTCGCATTTTCAGCTAAAGAGGTGCATACCTTATTTGAATAATTCTTCCATAACATTCCACAATCCTTTTTACATTCAACCATGTCTTTCTCTTTATATATAGTTTTGATGTAATAATAATATCAAGCGAGCGAAGCGGGAAAAATAAAATTGAGGTGAACTGATCATTATTGTCATTGAATTCATTTTTTTAATTCTTTTGGGGTGTGCTTAAATCCATCAAAATCCACACAGAGAAGAAGATAGTGCACAAAAATCATATTAATAAATCATTTGTTGCCATTTCATCAAGTCTGTTTTTTTTTTTTGCGATGGAAGTCCAAAATTAGCCTATTAACCTATTAACAGATCTAAGCATGTTAAACATAATCACACGCCATTTTAAACATAATCATATTCAAACACAAAAATCAGATCTTATGTCTATTCATGCCATTACGATTGCAAGATATTAGGAACATCATGTGATGAGGAAACAAGCTTGAAGAACATGGGAGATATCGCATGAACTTGTAATAAATAAAATAATAGAAATGAGTGGAGGAGATATATTTAAGTGACCTAGCCAATCCATGGGCAAAGACTTTTATTTGAGACACATCTCATGAAAGGTGTTGTTTGTTCTATAATAGTGGCGGGTGACTTGAAGTGAACATATTATTTTAGGAAGTGATATGTTTGATTCACAATTGTTTTAGTTGATTTTTTTACTATGGCAATAAAATACTTTAAACAATAAAATTAAATTTAAAAAAATTGTCGTTGTTAATAGTAACATTTCTACATTGTTTTTAAAGATAATTTTACAATTAATTATTGTGGGAATCAAATTGTAGCTTCCACCTACAAGTTTTATGTGGTAAGTACAATCAGTAGAAAAAAATTGTTGAAATTGCCACAATATAATAGTAATGAGAGCTAGAAAATTGTAAATTGTAAAATTTCTACAAAGATAGTATATATAGAAAAACTACATTTTTGTGGAGATTGTAGAATAATAACAAAAAAATTGTAGAAATGTTACAAACATTAACAAATGTGGATAATGTACAATTCAAAAATGGAGATTAGCTATAAATAAATTATAAATTTTGGACAATCCATCGTATTATGGATTGTGGAAAAACTACAATAATATATAAAAATGTGGATTAGCTACATTTCCAATGCCACAATTTTAATTTTTGGAATACCATATAACCACAAAATTATTGTTGAAAAATTGTGGCAAAAGGACTAGTTTGTTATAGTGAAGGATACATGAAGACCACACAAAAAAAAGGCCTAGAAGCCGGAATGAACAATGAAGTAGAAAAGCAGAGACAAATCTGTCATCAAGAAGCCATAATAAAACAAGACCGCAACCGCAAAATAGTTGAACAAGGTTAGCAAGAAACAACTAGAAGTTCCTACCATGACCCTGTCAATGGAGGGATATACGGTGTGTGGTATTTCCTTTTTAAGCTTTTTCCATCTGTCATCCTTTGCAAATGAAGCGAAATGTTCACCTTACCTAGAGACTCGGTAAAAAATGAGATAACTTTACCATTATTTGTGAGAGGACTTGCTTCTTTGGTAACACTTTTTAAATTAACTGTGGACCTCATTTGAACCACCACTTCATTCATTTCTTTATGTTTCCACTCAAGTTCGTTAAGAAAGGACTCCACCATTAGCACGTCGAAGTTAATAGCTACTCTCTCTTTTTGAACGTCCTTCCCTTTGACTAAAGGGGGGCCCACATCTCCATGTTTAGATGAACCATGATGGGATAACTCTCCAAAGCAACGAGAGACTTGGAATTTTCCACGAATAATCCATCAAGATAAAGCAGTGCTACTATTTTTGAATTGACCACATTTAATGCCTCATTCAAATTTGAATTGGGTAAGTTGTCCTCGCCATTAATGGCTCGAACCATTTGAGTTGAATTTCTCATTGCCACGTCAACATTCTTTATTGGCTCCAATGGTTTAATCACATTTTGTGCAAAAGGTTTGACCATTGGAAAGTCCACCTTGGACTCCACGTGGGACGTAGCAATGCTGGTGAACCAGGTTCGATGCTCCAATTGCACCGCCGAGGGATTGTGAAGCCTATGAAGTTGTGTCCATTACAATGTTCAAGTCAACCACTAGTTCGAAGTGAGGGGACAATGATGCTCTCCACTCGACCGAGTTAGTTGTGCAACGTTTTTACCATTGCAATTGTTTCCTCTCGTGTCCCACTTTCCCACATCTAATGCAATAGACTGGTGAATCTTCATTTATATATTTTTGCTTCTGATCCCATCTCCGATCTCCAAATTAATAACCTCTAGAGGGGAAGAACTAGAAGTGATGTTGATGCACATCTTTGTAGCAATGAATTTGGTCCTAGCAAGTGTGGTTGGGTCCAGAGCAATTAGATCTCTAATAACTTTAATATATTTAAAATTGAAAAAAAATGAGAGAATAATAACATTTGATGTGCAAAAATTTAAAGAATAAAATATCAAAAAAAAAAATTGTGTTCAACACTTCCCTCTTCTTTTATACTTAAATACCGTAAAAAAAAAAATAATCAATTTTTTCTAATTATATGCCTTATTATTCTAACTTCAAAATTCCACTTTCTCGAACTCAAAATTCCACTTCAATACAATTTTGAATTTATATTGTCTCTAAAATACTTACTTATCCAAAATAATAATAATTGACGTTTACTTGGTAAACTCAATATGCTATGTCAACCATTGGTCCTATGCCTGTATGTTTGGTCAATTTTGTTATGAATTAAACTTTTGTGTTTTGTTCTTACTTGAATCTTGGTGGATGGGCCTCTTTAGAAGGCTCTGTGTTTGCGCAGTTTCACACGGATTTGTAGTCCATGGGTTTTGTTTCCTTCTTTGATCTAGACCATGAGGGTTTTGATATTGCTTCCCTATTTTGTGCACTACGGAGATCAATTTTGTTTACAAATTCATGCTCTTCCATCTTCTTTATTTACTAGTTTGTGTACAACGAAGATCAATTTTTGTTTATAGATACTTAGTTGAAATTCTATAAGACGTTCATAATTCTTTTATCGATGATACAAAACATCTACCTTTCCCTTTACTTGTAACCTTTGTTCGAGAGAATTTATAAGGGTATTAAAGGGGAGTATTAGAAAGTGGCATTGAGAATTATATTTTTTCAATAAATTAGAACAGATTTTTGGAGATGTGCTTGCCCAAATTATAAATTAATGGAAAGGATCTCATTTTTTTGGGGTTATATATCAAGTACCTCAAGACATACCTGGAAAGCTTTGTATTGCGGATGTTCCATAATATATATCAAGGGGTACAATTGAGGAAGAAGGGAACAATTAAAATTTTCACAAGCAACTATTTACTACCATGCACTATTAAGAATTACCACTCCATAAACCCTAGAGGTAGTGCAATTTCTAATGAAATAAAGAGTAGCAATAAAAATTGATGAATCACACATGTTCACCAATAATTAATTGTTTACATACATAAACTGATTTTTTTTACCCATTTCTATAATTTAGTCATGATTTTAGTTGAATGCAAAGTAAATTGAATAGGTAGCTAACATAGTACAACGAGGCCATTAAGTAGTATAGGTTAAATTATCCCTTTTTTCTATTCCAATGGGGGAGCCAATATTGAGTTGATCATATATTAAATCGGAATGTTGGGAACAATTGAGATTATTTTCTAAGATTTATTTATTCATTTTCACTCTAAGAAAAATACATTGAACTTTATAGGTTCAATGAAAAATAACCATAACTAGTTTTTTTGGATTAGATGTATAAAATACTCTAGAAGGGAATGGATAGGTAATTAGCATAATTTATTTTCTTTAAAAACACTTCCAAAGAATTATTTGTAATATACTAGAGGTACATTCTTTTCTTGTTAAGCACACCATTGTTTTAAAAGAAATTCTAAAATTGATACTAGTACCAATAAGTAAAGATGATCATTCCATTCCACTAATGTTAGGGATTCAACCACCTAACATCCATCCTTATAGCTACCAAATTTTACAAAATAGGGAGATTGAGAAGATTGTACAAGAGATGTTAGATGTGGGTATTATCCAACATATCCATACTACATAATAATATTTTGTTATAATATTGGTGTGTAAGAAGGATGATTCATGGAATATTTTATGAGATTACGAAAGGTGAACAAGTCTACCAATAAATATAAGCTTCCGATACTAATAATTGATGATCTAATAGAGCGAGCTACAGGTCCAATCTACTATACTAAACATTATCTTCACTTATGTTATCATATACTCTATATTCGATATGGGGATCTACGCAACGTATAATATCTTTTAGAAGCCATTATGGTCATTATGAATATTTTTAAATTCATTTTGGCCAAAAATGGAACCTCTACCTTCTAAACAATGATGAACACTATCATTATCCAATTCTTGGGAATATTCATCTTGGTATTTTTGATGGCATTCTAAAATATATCAAGACATGGGAAGAAAAATTAGAGAATGTGGAATTGGTACTACTCGGATGAAATAATGTTAGCATTATACCAAACCATTCAAATTTTATTTTGGGGTAAAATAAGTGGAGTACTTAGGTCATATTATTTCACATCAAACAAGAAAAGTGAACGACCAAAATATCAATACTAATATGGTGTAATGGCCAACTCTAAAAAATCCTTAAGAAATTATATGGTGTTCTTGAGCTAACATTTTAATATCGTGACTCCCTTAAATGGTATGGAACTATAACATCACCGCTAACAATTTTTTGAACAACAAATCCTTCCACCAATTTTAAAAGCCACTTTAGAGTGTTTGAGAATATGGTGGAGGCCATATGTACCACTCTAACCCTAACAAGCCCATATATTTTTAAGACATTTTGTGAGGAATGTGATGCGTCGCTATATGGATTTGAATCATAATTCATGTAAGATGGGTGCCCCATCGTACTTTAGTTTTTCCATCTGAAGGAAGTATTTTCCAAAACCCACATGTGACAAGGATATGGCAGATATCCTTCATGTTGTACAAATATGGAAACCATATATGAGTAGGAAATGTAATGTGATGAAAAACACATGCAGCTAGCCTAAAAATGTTCTTGGAAAAAGGTTATCATAAAAAAAAAGTGGTTCACTAAGATGTTTGGCTATGAATTTGAGATTGCATGTAAGAAAGAAATATTTAATGTGGCAACAAATACACTATCTCAATGGGACAAGCCTAGAAATGTGAGTACAAACATGTCATCTCAATCAGTATAAGAAGATTAGGTGTAAGAAAAAAGTTTAGAATGGGAAAATGAAACAATTATAAAGGATATTAAAATTTTCTTAAAATATCAAGTATGTTAGATAAAATTGTGTGGAAAGGATGTCTTTTCATATAAATAACTATACCTATGAAAAAAATGAATCTTCGAATATAAGTTTCTAACCAAAATCCATGCTTGTGCCTTCCATCTTGTGGGCCTTCATTATCAGATGTGGCCTCAACATGTTAAAAATATGCTCTTGTTCATCTATTATTATTTCTCAGACTGTGACCTAATAATATAATTAATTAAAGGAATAATAATAATATAGTCAAAAAATATCCATAAACACGGCTTCAGAGGCACTAAGATAATTTTTCCAATATAAGATGTTGACAATTAATGGGATGCAATGTGTGTTTTGTGATTTATGCAACAATTAATTATAAATACTCACATCTAACTAGAATATTGAATGCCACATACATGTAATATATGCCAATGAGTAAATATATTAATATGTATTAAATGTTAAAATTATACACTTCCAGTGTCAAAGCAAAAAACAATCAAAGAAAACTAAAGATTCTATTAGATTCTCAAATATTTCATCATACTTTATTTTATATTATTATTATTTTTAATAAGGGTGAAAGAGGGTATAGGGAATCCTTCCTCACTACAATAAGTACCAATGGAGAAAACTATATCAATGACAAACACATAGGTCTACCTCTTCCAATGGTAAAGAGGGACAACAAAACACAATCAAAACAATAACACGAACAAACACAAAAGCAAACTAACTAAAAAAACTATCCATGAGACTTCTCCCATGGGATCTAAAATATATCTTAAGGGATTGATTGACTTTCCCTTTCTTTCTTGTGCTCACAATAGACCAATCATCACCGATGTTTAGATTTACATTTTCATTTGTGTGAACCAGTATACAAATTTCAATATTATTTTTATCCACCTGATTTAGGATCTCCAAAGAACCAAGAGGAAGAGGAAGGGACGAAGTCCCAATTTCAATATTACTTTTATTATTTTTATTGATCACATTAGAAATGTCTATTTTTGGGAAATTGGAAAAAAAAACTCATACGATTATAAAATAATATTCTAGTTAACATAACCAACTAGAGAAAATATAATTTTAAAATAATTTTTTTTTTTCAAACAACTATATACATTATATTAAAATATGAAACATTTCTTATTATTATATTCTTGAAGTGAATGATATAATTTCTCTAAAGTTTTAAGTCATTGATGATTAGTTATTAATAACCATTTGTTTTTCCAAAAAAATTCAAAATTTATACGAAGAGGAAGAAGTACAAGTTGTGGAACTTCGAGGGATGTCATTGATTAGCAATGTAAATTTTTGTATCTTCTAGAAAATAAAATGATTTCAAGAGAGAAGTTGTTACCTAGCCCAATGTGATAGAAGTAGATTAACAAAAAGAACATAGTATTTCTTTTCTTTATTGATAATTTTAATAGATTTTTAATCAAGAATTTAATATTACCCGACTATTTCATAAGTAGATCACAACATATACGATTTCTCATCGCAACAATATAGTGCACCTAATAATTTTATTCATATGTTTACCAATTTTTCTCTCATTTTTAAAAACTCATGTCCATTTCTTATTTTCATATCTTTTTATCTAAACTTAATATTTTATTTTCTCAAAAAAAAATTACTAATAATTGTCTTTTATTCATTTTTTAATGACTTACCATTATCATTATTTGTTTAAACAAATACTACAATTTTTATTTATTTTGTTCATGTAATAACTATATAATTGCATCAAACAATAAATTTTTTGTAACATCTAGTATAAAAGAATGTTCAAGTTAAAACTTCAATATCATGACTCGTGTCATGTGATTTGCTACTAGTGGGATACATAATTGAGCATCCCTCCTCTCTTGCTCACGTGGTTTTATTTAAGCTGGGTGGTCTCTAGGAATGTGTGGGGACCATGCATTACAATAATAAATATTATAGCTTTCCACGTGTCATATAAAGAAAGCAAGAATAAATTTAATGCATCCTCGGAAAAAGATATGGACTCCGAATATGAACGGGGGAAGGAGTAAATAAAGAAAACGGGATTTAGGTAAATGTAGAACACAGAATTTTATCCGATAATTGATTAGATTAGATATTGATTAGATTTGAATGTGTTCCCATGTGTCCTACCTATTTCTACATTATATATGTTCGAATATTAAATTGAAAAATAAGACACTTTCATTTTTTCTTCTTATAGTTTTCTATTACTTTTTGTTCTTACATAATTTCCTTCGCTTTCACATTGTTTTGTGTCTTTTGTTAAAATTATATTTGAACGGTTATTTTCCCCATTTTTATTAGTACCCTTCACTCGTGTTTGCAAACTTCTCAAAAATTTATTCTTTTGGATGAATTTTTCCGGATGTTGTGTATTTAATTGTATGCCCATAAAATTCTCATGAATTCTATAAATATATGTGTGTAATAGTGGATTTCAGACATAGAAAAATTAATTACAAGATTAATATTGAAATTCTAATAGAATAGTTTGTTGTTTTAAGATGATCCTACACCAAAAGAAAAATTCAAACATGTAAAGAAAAGTTTAGCGTCTTCTAAAATAATAAGGGTTGGGGTTCTTGTACATATTTAGAGGATTTCATTTTAACTCAAGAATGAGTATTGACTAATATTTTTTCAAAAATGTGGGAAGTGATGATAAAATGACAATGGAGGAATAACATAGGCCTACTTTAACAACCTCCATATTTATGGGTTGTGATTTAATTGGAATTAATTCATATTAGAGGTCTGAAATCACTCAAATAAATATTAGAGACATACAAGATACAACATGGAATGACAAGTAAGGGAAAGTAATCAGAGGATGAAAGTGACTTAGTTGATAACTTGTTGTCTTTGCCAGATCTCAATTTGAATAATGATGAAACATGATGACTCGGTTTGGATATGTTTTGTTTGGAGAACATATCTTTGTAATTCTACTGGATGGTAGTTCCCAGGAGGGGACAATACCACCTTAGGGGCTACTGTCTTGGTAATCAATCAAGATCTATTATTTTAAAGGTTCGATCATGTCTCCCTAACTTCACTGTGTGTCACTCTAACTTGGTTGTAGGTTTTTTTTCCACACTTGTACTTACAAAACAAACCCCAAATACTTGTATAAGGCACAAAAACACATTAGATGGAATAAAATATGCATATGCTTGAGTCGAATTGTCCTCGATGGATAATTGTGTAACGCCCATGCAGAACAAACATAACAAAGATATGGGAAAGGTCGAGTAAATTTTTTTAAAAGTCTAAACAACACCACAAGAGATCACAATGGGCCACAACTACTCACGACAGGTTGGGCAAAACATTGACCACATAGGCAACAAGGAATCATACCACACCCATCACGAACAATTTACTATTCTCTTCGACAAGGCACAACGTAAAAGTCCAAACACATTTACACAGTTATAATTAAGGACATCCCACGGTGTAAAATATTTTAAGGTTATGTATTTACTAAAAATGTCTTTCAAACTTGACTTTACGATCTAGAAGATTCATGATCTGATTTGTACAATTCTTTTTACAAAGGTGAACTTCTTTCTTTTATACTATTGACTAATTAGCTTAAGATCATATTTTCAGAAAGAGGATCATCTTTAATATGTCAATAACTTATTAAATTATTTATATTGTTTTTGGCCTGCTCTTTTAACTCATTCTCAAGCGCTTCCAAATTAATGGCCGACCCTCCTTTCTCGATCACTTCACCCCTCGCAAGGTCTCTAAATTCCTCCGTCACTCCTCTGACTTTTACTCCCTCCTCCCCTTCCATCAACATTTTCACCTTCATTGTTATTTCTTCCCCTGTTATCACGATGTTTTCATCCTCTCGGCTTCTCAACCTCAATCCAAATTTCCATTCGTCCACCACCAGCTTGCAGTTCATAAACTGGTCCAAACCAAGAGGAAACCCCAACATCGGCACACCCGAAGAAATGCTCTCCATCACAGCATTCCATCCGCAGTGGCTCAAAAACCCTCCCACGGAAAAATGATGGAGAATTTCCATCTGGTTAAACCAGGGGGCAACAAAGCCCTGGTCTTTACAGTCATCCAAAAATCCAGGAGGCAGCATCTCCGAGACATGAGACGCCTCCTTATCCGGACGAAGCGCCCACAAAAAATAACACCCGCTCTTCATAAGACCGAGGGCTATTTCCCAAATCTGAGGCCACGACACAGGAATGAAGCTGCCGAAGGAAACGTATATGACCGACCGCGGCGGTTTGTGTTCCAGCCATTCACTGCAGTCGGTTTCGATCCCTGAACCGGTGCCCAGCTTCGAACTCGGCAATCGGGGCGGTCAAAGTAGGCAGAGGGTAACAAGGGACCAACACAGTGCAGGGGAGCTGTCATTTTCTGTCGCAATGCCTCCACAGCTCTGAATTCCAAGGCGTCGAAAGAATTCGCCACAATCCAATCTGCTTCCCCGGCATTCGCCAAACACTCACTAATTGCATGGCTTCCAGCGGGGTAACACTAGAAGGAAGGTCTGCCCGTTGTAAAGGACGCACGGCACATCCATTTTAACAGTCAATAACATTTAACGGAGTCTAAAAATTAAAAATCAGAAGTGTAAATTTGTACATACCCGTGTTTGGATGATAAAGTATAGAAAAATTGGTCACAGACATTGGCCACAGGAAAACGGATAGAAGAGCGTGTTTTCTGGCAAGGGTTACTGCCCACTTGAGCACGATGGCGGCGATTATGCAGGTTGCCAAGCCATTAAGATTGGTTATGAGTTGGTTCACATGAATTTCCATATCATCGGCGAAACAAAAAACTCCCTCATGTTTGCCCACCTTTGCGAGGGATCCGCCACGCAGTCTGGTATAATCCCTGGTCGAAGCGGGATGCCAAGATTTTGAGCATGTGTGAAAGTATTATCTTTTGCCTCTGTAATAATTTTATGCCATGACTCGGTGAGAACAAATGTAACAGTAATTCCCTGAGAGGCTAGTTTTGAGGCGAGCTGCATGAGGGGATTGATATGGAACAACTATTGCATGGGCTGCCATTTTCGTTTTCCTATTTTAATTCCCCAACACGCGGAGAATATAGAGGGTCGCTGCACGCCTATCAAAGGGGTTTGAGCAATGTGAGTCATTGAGAGGGGGCCAATGGCGATACGTTTCAACGAAAGATACGTATAAATATTTAACACTATCTTGACTCGGAATTGTTGCACACTTTCAAAAGACAAAATATTGTTATATATTTTATGAGTATCTTTGACGGGAAAAAAATGCTTAGATTGGGGATCAATTTCATTGCCTTATCACTCTATTACAAATGGAAATGAGTATGTTAATAGTGAACATTTGGACGAATTCTTTAATATTGTAAACTAGCAATTGCATATTAGTCGTAAATTATGTCACAAGAGATAAAGTTGAAATTAGTTTGTGATCTTATTTTGATGTCATTAAAATAAATGAAACAACATATTGTATAAGACCACATTTTCATGAATTATTTAGTGAAACAATTCACATCCTTTGTGTATGCCTCAACATCAAGGCATTTTTATCAAATAGTGCATGTGCTTTATGTATAGTTTCCCATTTTGTGTACATGTCATTTACATAAGTGTACTTCACTTATTCCAACATGTTCGACATGAACACTTAAGTAGACATGTCATTTGTTTAATGAAAAAAACTACACTAAAATTGGTAACATTCGAATAGAAAATAATAAACAATCACATGTCATTCTTGGTTCTATGTAATTGGTGTTTATAGATGTCTACGACGCCACTTGCAGCTACATCTAACAAAAATCAGCTTTCCAATATGCTATGGTGGATGTCTATTCCCTATTTTAAATCTCTCATTTTGGCACAGGCTAGAAAGATGCTACCAAAGGTTGTGGAGTTTGGTTTTACACATGCCAATTACATTTGCTTGAGAGGTTCCAAGGCCTTTTAAAAGCTGATTTTTTGCATATCCTCTAATCATTACACATACCATGTGCATGCCTAAGCACTTTGCATGTGTATCTCCCTTCCCTTCTTCATTATGCTCTGGTGTATGTTCACACCTTCTTTCAAAGATCCTACTCTAACACAGGATTGGAGTATCCTATTAATTAAAAAATTTGCAAATATTTCATAGTTTAATTCATAAAAACATCTAAATGGCCATCGAATTTAACTCTTTTTGCAGAAAGTTATTTAAATTCCCTACTTCATGTGTTGTACCAATAATACT
This sequence comes from Taxus wallichiana var. yunnanensis, assembly GCA_018340775.1. Taxonomy (NCBI): domain Eukaryota; kingdom Viridiplantae; phylum Streptophyta; class Pinopsida; order Cupressales; family Taxaceae; genus Taxus; species Taxus wallichiana. Next base: position 336,100,745 of record CM031237.1, on the reverse strand, counting down.
AAATGTTTCTATAGTCCAAGCTTGTAGATATCTTTGTAAATTACATGTATTTAATATCTTCGAGACAAGACACTTGAAATGAGGCACATCATTTAAGGCTTCATATTTAATCATGTGATTCATAAGAATCATATTTACTATGATGTATTGAACCTAAATCATGCATAATCATGATCTATATATGGTTAATGGCATTATTTTATAGAAAGTGGTTTTCCATTCATAATACACTATGCCAACCATAATGAACACTCCCAAGCAAAAAAATTACTTTCAATTATCGTTCGATGGATGTTTGCATCTTGTTCTAAAGCTCCCATTTTGGCACAAGGTGGAAGGATTCTAGAAAAGGTTGCGACGTTTGACTTTAGACCTACCAATTGTATTTGCTTAAAAGTTTCAAAGGACTTTTCAACAAACTCATTTTGTGCATATCCTGTAATCATGACAATCCACGAGACCACATCTCTTTGAGACATTATGTAAAATATTTTTTGTGTCTTGTGTATGCTTCCACATTTTGCATACATGTCTACAAAGGTACTTCCAACTCCAACATGTAATAAAAGTCCACTTTTTATTATACTTTGTTGGATGTCCGCAGTTTGCGTACATGTCTACCATGAAACTTACAACTATAATAGATCCTCCTCCATTTATGATTTTATGGATGTCCATAATTTGTTCCAAAGCTCTAAGTTTGGGATAGGCTAGGAGGATGCTGGAAAAGGTTGTGGATTCTGGCTTTATACGTGCCAATTGCATTTGGTTTAATGCCTCCAAGGATTTTTCAACAAACCCATTTTGGGCATATCTTGCAATCATGGTGTTCTATGAGATGACATCTAGTTGAGCGATTTCTTTGAAAATCCTTTAATCTTTGTCAGGGACACCATTTTGTGCATATCTTACAATCAAACCATTCCATGAAACCACACTTTTTTAAGGCAATTTTTCAAACACTTTGTGTGCCTGGTTTTAGCTTTCCAATTTTGCATCAATGTTTATCACTGCATTCTTAGCAATGCAGGTCTGCAATAGTTGAAGAAACGGGTTACACTCTATATAGGGGTTGTGTGTAGTAAGCAGAATGTGTTGCACGTCCTTTAACAAACCCTTTGTACATAATGTTTTGATTTTGAGATTGAGATTGGTAGTGGATGGCACTGTATGATTATAATTAAAACGTTTGAAATGTGCATAGTTTCTCAATTTAATCGTACCATAATGTGACTGTTTTCGTCATCAGAAGTGGATTTATAGGCATTTTCTTATTTCTATGAATGACAATGATGTGGCCCGTGGTAATTACCGCAGCAGATCACGGAAAAATATGGATCAACGATTGTATCCGATGGCTTCCAATCCAGTTTGTGTACTGTCAACAATACATAGAGATAATAATTAATATATTCTTCAGTCTTCAGTCTCCTACCTTGCTATCATTACAGATAAAATACAGTCAATATGGTTTTGTGAAACACACTCTCCAGCTGGTGATTGCGTGACAATGAAAATCTGGGAACAAGATTGAAGATTTTTCGGGAAGGGGACACTTCCCAACAAGGATCTTCTCACAATGGGCGCCTCGTGTGAAATTTTTATAATATTAAAGAAATTGTACATTATTGTCACATATCTATAGTCCATTCAAAAACTAACGAAACAGATGCCGGAAAATGACTGCTGGAAAAGGTCACTGAAATTTGATAGTTTAATCCAGTAGAGGGAACTTTAAAAGGTGGACGGGAACTTTAAAGGTGGATATTACTGACGAAACACATATGTAATTTTTAATGTTTCCCTAACTTAGAAACATTTACCACAATTCCCCATAATGTTTTGTTTATTTATTTAATTTCATAATTGTCATTGTATTTATCCAATTACTACTAAATTTACAACGTTAACTTGGGTTTCAGCGTGGTTAACGCCTCCGGATCTCAAATAAAATTATTTTATGATTATGCAAGGAAAATGACAGATCTGAAAGGGCGTTTAGGATGTGTCGCTCTCCATGTTATGCTTTGGGTTTCGAAGAGGACTTAACGCGGTTGGTGGGTTTGTTTTACATTGGTCTTATTTCCGGGTCAACATTTATTTTTCTATTAAATAGATGGAGAAACAAACAACAAATATGATACTTTTGAACCTATATGATTCATATCATATATTTTAAAACATACTCTTATCAATCTAAGGAATATCTATATTGAATACCCTTAAAAATAAATTTAAAATGTGTCCTACCTCTCGCAAACCCTAAATTTCCTACATTAAACTTGTCCTATTAAGAAAAAATTGATAATGGCGTTCAGATTCAGGATAAATCTAAAATATCTATAACTTGCAAACCCTAAAATTTCATTGTTATACTTGTCATATCAAGGAAATATTGATAAAAAGGCATACAAGGTGTGGGTGACGTTTAATTGTTGTGAAATCTCCCAACACCAATATAATGTGTGCAAGCGACTTGCCTTACTTACCAGTGATAATATGCTAATTTTATTTCTATTATTGGAAAATGACAGAGTGCTCTATTTGTATATATGCTTGATAGGTGGATGGGAGATTCGGACGTGTTTTAATATGTAGGATTGAAGATTGGAAAAAGAGGGCATACATTTGATATGTAGTGTAAGAGCGTTTATTAAGCAATATTCCTAGCTACTACTAAGGAATATAATTTGAAACACATGCCTTATTACTAATTAAGAAATAACACTTGAAATATTATTACTTCTGATTGTATTCACGATTCTAACCACACTTGTTTATTGAACTCACATCCCTCGTCATGCCCACCTATCGACATTTCCATTGCACACTTATGGTACAATTGCTACATAAATATTTTATGAGTATATTTGACGGGAAAAAATTTGTTAGCTTCGGGCTCAATTCCATTGCCTTATCACTCTATCAGATGTGAGTGAACATTTGGATGAACTCTTTAATATTGTAAAATATTATAACAAATATACATATGTAGTATTTAATGTTTCCTAACTTAGAAATGTTATCCAAATAATTTTAAATATATTTATCCATACTTGCCTCATCCATCTTACCAAAATTATGACTATGAAGAGGTGCAATATTTATTTTTAGCTTTTTATTAGTCCATACTATATTACCAATCGGTTTTACCTAACTCGACATAGTTGGTTATTCTTACTTCATACATTTTCATATTAAGTGGAAGATTCCTTTATTCCTTATTGTGAAATATATCCCTTCCTTCTAAATAAAATAATTTTTGGTACTTAACAAATGTCGCTTAAAAAGATGTTACATGTCATTTGATAGAGTAGCATCACTTTGATGTCCACACAAATAAAGTGAACTATCGATGGAAGATACTATTGGGATTGGAACAATTTGAGCCATGGAATATGTGTGAGGCATATTGGTATTCAATTTCCATCATTTTATTTCTAACTTTTAATACATTTGTTTGTCTTATCTGCTAGATTAAATGTCATCTAATTGACATACTTAATGTTGTAAAATAATACAATAAATAAATCAAAGCTCGATTTACACAATTTTTTCTCATTTTACCATCTGTTGATGGGTTCAATTATCCATGCTTTTTCATACATAACATATTTTCTATTGTGTTCTAATGTATATGACCCTTTTTATTATTAATACTTAAATTTATTGAATTTGTGTTGAAATTCATTCTTAATATAACATGTTTTTTTGGTTTTGAGGTAATTTCTATGTTTGTTTTACTTTTTTTGTATTGGTTATACACTTATGTTATTCAAACAAATAATAATATAGTTTCAGTAATCTCAGTAGGTTACATCACCTGCTTCCCTCCAATTACTTGAGGTTTAAATTGAAAATGGGTCCTACAACTTGATATAACAAGTAACTAATGTTGATATTTCCATTAAGGTCTTCTCCTTATCTAACAAAGTAATCATTATCCAATCAAAATCATTTATCTACATTTCATTCATATGACCAATGCTAAAAGTTCTCAATTATCGATCCTATTCACACATCAAATGTTTCCTCCAATCACCCAAACTCTCAACTGATAATGAGGGCCGAAAAAATTCTACAAAAAGTGGGCATTGTGGTTGAGACTTACTCTTGGAACCAATTTCGTTTCCCCCTTTTTATTTTAAGACCTTTATGTGCAAATTGCACTTGCGTGATTAGTATATATGACACCAACACTACAAAATGCACTCACTAGATAGTGCGAATGAGAACAAATTTACAAATTTGTTGCATTTTCATCAAACACAGCACCCCTATCTCCTAATGGTTGACAACATGGCGTGTAAGGAGAGAATTTTTTTGAATTTATTCCATTTTGAGTTTTCCTCAATAATGCACTTCTCCTCCCTCTAACCCCATCTTCACCATCCATCTCCTCTCTCTACTAATTTGTTCCATCTAATTTCACTTTTTCGAATATCCATCCCTTAGGAATTTCCATCGTACATTTCACGTCAATTGCTAGTGTGTATCAAATATATGTGAACACATGATGGCAACTTGGGTAACTTTTGTTCCTTAAAAATCATAATAATGGACCTAATTTTTCAATTTGAGGCTTAAGAATATACTTTTATAATTTGGCTCTGTGACATGGCTTCAACCTCGCAAATCAAATTGTTCCATGAGTGATATAGAATGTTTATACTAATCAATGACATCCCGCACAAGCTCTCGAACCAATACATCTCCCTCATCAATCAATAAAGTTTTTGTATCATCTTGTACCTGGGGAAAGGAGCCAATGACCATGCATGGGCCAATGATTTTGAGTGGATATGTGAAATAAAGTGCCATTAGTTGTTTGAATTAAAGTTTAAAATGAAATAAAAACTAGCCAATAAAATAAGTTACATCAATAAATTAACCAATGAAATGGTGACACATACAGAACCCATAAAAGGTGATTTTATTCTCAATTAATGGGTTGCCTTAAATTCCTTTGTATTCAAAAGTACTTATTTTAAATCCCTTAAAAATATATTCTCCACTTAATGTAAATTTTTGAAAGAAAATCTGCATATCAAAAAAAAACATGATCTACTAAAGGGTTTTTTTAATTTAAATTTTATGATTGTTAGGTGGCAATAACAACCTTTGACATTATGATTCATGACAACTGGCTCATTTCCCCTAGCATTGTAATTGTTTAGCATAAATAAAATATTGGAAAAGAATAATATTAATAACAATTCCTCATGTCATTACATGATGATTGGAAATTCTTTGAAAATGATTACTTTCACCTAAACATTATAAAAATGAGAACTTAGAAGCGCCAAATTTAATAATACAATATATAAGTTCTAGCAATGTTATTTACTATAAAAATGCATTTTGTGGTCGATTGCTTTGCCTAGAAACTAAATTCCTCACCATCTAAGTTGTTATTCAATAAGTAAAAAATGATAATAATAATAATAATAATAATGACATTATGATTGTATTATCGATCAACGATTGTATTTTGTTATTATTTTCTTTATGTCGATTGTTATCGACATCATCCTTTGATATCTTTAAACTATCCTTTTAATTTGTTTCACTCCCGCTGATCGAGCCTCGCTGCAAACGAGGAAGAGTATGATTTGTGGTGGCGCCTTTGAAGGTGGGGACTAATTTTTTTAATGTTGATGGACCCTTGTTAATTTCTAAAATTAATGTTTTATATACCAACCTTGTTTCTCCCGAAAGTGGCTCCGTCCCCAAGCGTGGGCTCCAAAAATAAAATAAAATGAAATGTATTATCCTTGTGATGTGGTTAGTCATGGATGGGAGGTATTGCTTGTCAATTCTTTAATGAACTTTTAATTTCATGTTTGGCATGAGACAGTGGGAGACTATATTTTATCCTTTTTTTTTTGTAGGAGTCTTGTTTTGTAGTTGTGGAATCACCTTCTTCCCTTATCATCTGGTCGACAACATTCATTTTGGGTGGTTGTCTCATTATTTTATTTAGCCTACCCGCACATGCACTGTAATTAGTTCCTCCTCGACGCCGCCGCTTAGCTTTCAAATCAGATTTTATTATTGACTTCCCCGTGTTTATCTTTTACCTACTTTGCTCTAGCTTTGTTGGCTTTCGCGCCGCGTGGGATTGCAGATGGAGGTCTCTTTTTGATGGGTTTTTTGCTGTCCTTCGTGGTCTGCCTACTGTCTTCTGCCCTGGCCGCGTGAGTTGTGTGGTGAAGGGATTTTTGCTTGGCTGCGTTTCCCCTTCCTTGCTATCCTGCCCTCGCCAGTTGGGTTTGTTATGGTGGTTATAGATGAAGCTTCAGGCTAGTGAAGCAGGCGTGTTACCTCCACTTTCTTTGGGTGCTGCGAGGTGTGTTCTTGTCGGGAATCCACAAAGAATGGCCTGCAATGCGATGATTTAGCCAGCAAGCAGTATGTATGTTGCAGCATGGTAGAAGCCTTTTTGAGCGCTTCCAACAAGCAGATGTCCAACTATGTTGTTATCTGCTCAAAGATCGAATGCATCCTCAAATTCGGATTCTCCTTCAAGATATTTTTTATCAAAATCGACTATGTGATGTGAGAGTGTTACCAGAGATTTGAGTTTAAATTTATTGCAAAAGATTCTCTATCGAGACCTACTGTGTTTTACCAACGTAACTCATGGAAGAGTATCTCATGTTTCAAGCTTGTTTGGCATGGAAGAACGAGAATTTCACGGAACACACAAATTTCCTTGTATGAAAATAACTTCCTGGCTAGATGAAAATCTGTCTCTATTTGTGTTCGATTCCGGTGTGTTGCGTCTCTTCCCTACGAAAGCTTTATTTATGAAGAAATGCATTAGCCAAAAAAACCAATAGGGTTGGAAAGAGGTCACAGAGAATCCGTGGTTCATTAGAAGTAGCAAGATGTGAAGTTAATAATAACTATGATGCAGAGGATTCCACCGATGCTTCCAAATTTCCATAAGGATCCGCAATGGGTTAAGAGATGAGAAGGTTCACACCTTGTGTGCAATAAGAAGTGAAATGTTCAGGATCGCTGGGAATGGAGGCGGTGAATACCAAGCCTTCCCTCGTAATGGCCACTTTTCCATTGCTTTTTTCAGCATTCGTATGTACCGAGTGAACGCTTTCAAGATGCACCTATTCCATCCATGGCTTCAAGGATGGCTTTTAGATCCAATGCAAGGATATGGGTCGAAAGATCCAAGGAGCTTTGGCAAATAGGCCTAGTTCCTTTCTACATTTACTCCTAAAAGCAAAATTCCATATGGAAGATTTGCTTGGGAGGTCAAAACAAAAAAGGGTAATCTAATGGTCTTCGCTTGAAAAAGAAAGGACAAAACGACCAATGGTTACCGAATGTAGTACTTCTTTCGACTAAAAATCAAAGGATTCATCTCACCAAGTTATTACAAATAATAAGATTATTTTTCATCTGGATGATAGAAAGGTGACATGGTGGCATGCCCTCTATATCAAACCCGTAGTATTTATGAAACTTGCATGAGAGTGCCGAGGGAAATGAATGTTTTTGGAATATGTCAGAAGCCGGAGCCTTGGTTCGACGTGGCTGCATCGAGGAAGCCCCAAAATAGCATGATAAGACTAACCCTCTCTCTTAATGATTTATTTCCTTTAGCATTTGGATAAATCAATCTTTGCAATTTTGTTCGATTGTCAGTAGATGTGGGTTTCTTTTGGAATGTTGATGTGTTTTTGTTTTACTAAATAAATAGCGTTTGACTCGGATATTATATAACATGCATTTACATATATTGACTCTTCTTCAAAGAGATGCCCAGAAAGAGATGGGTTTCAAATGACTTTTAATCATAATTGCATGAACTGATCTCTCCCCTCCTTTACAGTTTATCTTATTTACTATTTGAGTAGAAGAAATCTCTACATCGATTCTTGCCTACTGATCTTATAATGTTGGTTTATCTTTTTGCCTTGATTCTTCCTTTGAATGATGGTTTCTGTAGAAAATATTATGGAGCGTGAATGAGGTTTATAATTTTTCTTGTATTGTTTATATTATGTAGAACATGGCTTGAAAAAGGGAATTTCCGATATGACTGTATTTGGATTTTACTGTGGATTTATAATAATATAAACTCCCATTAGGATTGGGGGCTTCTATTTGGGAAGAGTCATACTAGTTTTATTGGTCTTTCTAGATAGCTCCATCTGAGTCATTCGATTATCATTTACCTTGGGGATTATTGAAAACCCTCACCAGCCCTCTCGCTATTATTATTACTATGAGCTTATTATTAGATTGAACCCTCCCAAGCATGCGTTAATGGGTTTTCTATGACCTTTACGAATATGTTATGCACGCAAGTCATTATCCCGTGTGGATAATTCTATGGCTTAATTTTGAGGCACTACTTGGATCTTTGAATCGCTTAAAGTAATATCGATACATCGAACTCTCATGAATGTGACATTCTTCAAGTTTGATTAATATGTGATGTCCTCATGCATATGAATTCAGCAATGCTTGAAATATGAAATTATAAATTTATCTTATACTTTGACCTTGAAGCTTGTCGAAAGACTTTTGGTAGGAAAATGATGAATAGGGAAGTTAAGATAACTACCCTAAAATGGAGTCATGCATAGCCTTAAGTAAAGGTGACAATACTATAATGGGACTGCATGCATACCATGTATGATAAGAAGGATATAAGTCCACCAAATTATTTAACTTCATTTTATAGAACAATAATTAATACCCATAAATTGGGGTATGCAAGTGGAGGTTGAATTATATAATAGGTATATTATGTTATCAGTAACCAAGAAGGATAAATATGTTATTTCAATACTTGGTTAACGAGTGGAATATTTTCTCGCATTTACGATGATTATTATGTTAGCTAAAAATTGATACTTGCATCTCAATCGGGAGTTGAGATAATGTTGATACTTGTATTTATAGTGGCTTGACCACACTTACATATCTTAGTTAGTCAAATGTATCTTTGACATATTAGCAAAATATGACAATATTGTTGATCATAACTCATTCCAATGAGTTGGACCCTTTACTAATAAAATATATAAAGACATGGAATAAGCAACCAAAAGGATACCTAAATAATATATGAACTTGTGGATTGGTGGAATCTTTGTTAACATAAGTATATTCTTAAAATTGTGAGATAAATATCCAAATTATACTTACATATCACCGATTATCTACTATGAAGGTTTGATACTTGGGTAATATCGATGAATAATATAAGATTGATACTTGTATTTATTATATAAACTTAATGTCGTTGGTGCTTTTATTTAATTGAAAGATAATATTGTTGGATACTTATATATGTGAAGTAGGTCGAGGGTATTAGGTGAGCGTTATTATTATTACCGTAATTTAAGTATGATTGATCGTGCATGGTTAAGGTCAGATATCTAGTCACTTGGAATTGTGTTCTTATGTAAGCAGATCTTAAGGAAGTGAACATTAATGAGTATGAAATGTATTATCATGAGATGTGCAGTTAAGTTTTAAATGTATGTTAGAAATTTATTTGATAAGGAGTATTGCAAACTTTCATTTATTTAAATGCTAGATGGCATAAATTATTAGGTGAGGTTTATATCTTATCATGCTCTGGCTCTAGCGAACCCGACTCTAGTAAATATTTGTGCAGATGGATTATGCGAGTAGATTAAAGGAAAAGAGTGTAAAAGTTTCATCACCAAATTATGAAGTTCTTTGTAGAAAGTTCAATGCGTTGTAAATTTTGTAACTTTTCTTGCAAGGAGTTTAGAAGATCTCTTGTCTTGGTATGTTCGGAAAAACTACGTGGTGAAGTGTTCTTTCCCTTTTTGTTGTTAGACTAGTAACTTACCTTGGTGAGAAATGATATTCAATCATTACATTGGCATAAGTATTGTAAAACCTTGATTTTGAGAATAAAGTGTTAAGTCAAAACTCTCTGACACCTTGTAATGATGTGATATAAGTAAAATTAAATGGAGTGGTTAACCCTTATAGAAGTTAACTAAAATATATATATTCAGATAAATTAATGTAGAGATGACTTACTTGAGAACAAGAGATTCCTGAAGTACTCAAAGGTGAAACTATCCTTGTAAAGTAAAATTTTATAAATTGATATCCCTAGCTAAACTAGTGAACACTACCCCTTTTGGGTGAACTCTTAAACAAGCTTAAGGGAAAACAATGGTTAGTTTCTGGAAGATAATAAGATTTAGCAAGTAGGAGAAGACTTTAAGTGAACTACTCTACAATGTATAAGAAAATAACTCAGTTGGTAAGATGAATTTGTGCGAATCATATATTGAATCTTTCTGAAAACATAAGTCATGAGTTAAAGGGTGTTTTATCAAAATAAATAACCTTCAATCATTTCTTACTGTGGCTTGCCCTAGCTGTGAGAGTGTCATGTGGTTGGACTTCTATGTTGTTCTCTCAAAAGAAAAGTGTATTATCCTTTTGGGTGTGAACGTTTCCGTGTTTGACCTTGTGGTCATCCCCGTATAAGTGGTTCCCAAAGAGTTGGTCAGAACTTTGTGACGACATGTTGTGTCGTGTTATGTGTCGAAGCAAGTCAAAAAAAATTATCCTGTCTTTTACTGTGTTGTTCGTGTGTGAATTTTTGGGTCGTACACTTGGTATCAAGCGTAGGTTCATGCTCTCGAACCTATGGGCTAGCTTGGTGTCAGATGGTGATGTTACATGATGGTGATGGTGTTACATGATATTGTTTCATGGAGATGATGGTATTACATGATGATGATTTATATTGGAAGAGTAATGTGGTATAAGCGTGATGTGATTATTGTCGTAATTGTGATATTGTGAACGCACGTGATGTGTATGTCACTTACTGCGTGTTTGTCATCATGTTGATGTGCTGGGATGGGAGTGTTCTCTCTCCTTCTTGTGGATTCTATGAAGAGTTCACGTGTGAATTATTGTTTGTGATGTGTGAAAAGAATTATAATGTGGATGACGTAGTGTTGGAGCATTGTGACATATTGTGATATGTAGGTGTATCAATGTGTTGTATGACTAGATTGATGTTAAAAGAAATGAGTTATATCATGATGTTTTATCATGTTTTGATGAGATGTGTGTACCACCTTGTTATGTAGCAATGGATGTTATGTTGTGATGTACTATGTTCATCATATGTATGATTTGTGCAAATATGTAATGCTTCATGTTGTGATTTAGGGTCATACGGTGAGTGTATGAACCCTATCGTATGGTGATTGCACTTTGGGTGCAGAATGTGGTAAAGTGATGTGTTACACTCAGTGAATGTATGATTGTGATCTACCTTGTATATGTACCACCATTGTGTTAGTAATGTAGTTACATGTTATGTTGTGAACCTTACGCTAACCGACCCTGAGGGAAATCGGTAGAAGTGTATGTTGAGAGTGAGGAATGGTGTACCATGGGTCAATAACTCGAGCCAAAATTCGGTTTAGTAGATAACAACATGCGATTCTTTCCTCTCTCCCTATGTGGTTGTATGTATGCAACCTAAGTGCAACTATGACTATGTTTAGCCTTGTCGAAGTGGTGGTGGGATGATTCAGATAGAGGTGATGATAGTTGTATTATTGATATGTATTTTACGAGCTGAGGCTCGATGTTCCGAAAAGCTAGAACTCGTTGAGTACCCCTTTGGTGGCTAGATAAGGCCACACGCTTATCGTAATGTGACATTATTATAAGTTGATTTTATTCGTAAATTGAGCTTTTACTTTATTTTGTAAGGACCAAAGTTTTTTTCTTGATTGCCATGCTTTACAATTTTGGGCATTTCCTTGGTTTATGGCACTAACATGTGGATTTTGATACTAACTATGGCTATTTGGCCATTTATTTTGCTTGATTTTGGGTCTTCTTTTAAATTTGGAATTTTTACCGCCTTGCCCAAGGCTTGTACTTTGCCACTTGGCACTTAGATTGGATTGTTGTGCTGGTTCTATTGTCATGATGTGTGGAATAGGGTCATGGGATGCACCATGGAATGGTTGGACCTATGGACCCGCTTCAGTTGTATGGGGGTATGCCCCAAGGAGTTACAGATAACTAGCGGGTTGTTGAACCACGCGTTATTATGTCACTTGGGTTAGGAGTGTTCGAACTCTATGTGTCTTGGGCCATAGGGTCAACCGGCCTCCTTGAGGGAGGCATAAGAGTTTGAGGGAGGCATAAGAGACTTGAGGGAGGCATAAGAGTTTGAGGGAGGCATAAGAGACTTGAGGGAGGCATAAGAGACTTGAGGGAGGCATAAGAGTTTGAGGGAGGCATAAGAGACTTGAGGGAGGCATAAGAGTTTGAGGGAGGCATATGATATTTGTGTGTATGGTTGATGTTTCGGGATATATGTTGAGTTATTGTGATGTTTTGGTAGTGGTCTTTTGATGTATGTGTTACTCATGTCAAATGGATATGTGTTGTGATGTTGTGGATATGTCATTGATTCCCTTGTGGACACTATGTACCTATAGCATTTGTTTGGAGTTATGTGAAATTTTTTCATCGATGCAAATTGAGGAAATGTCTGGAAACCGTAGTACACCTTGTTCAAGTAGTATAATTTTCAGTCATGGTTGTGTGACCAGTACTATGTTATGTGGACTGTGCCTATTCCATTCCGTATTTGAGTAACCTTTTGTGGTGTAATACAATCATGAAGAATATACTTGTGTGCTTGTGAATCCGTAGTGTCCTTTTGAACCTGATAGGGTGTTGTGTTAGCAGTTCATGTTGGGCACCCACAATAAGAAATAAACCAAAACTCTTCAATGATGAAATTTTAAAAGAAATTAAACTAAGAATAATGCTAATGGAAAGGAACTAATGAAATAATAAATAAGAGGGAACTGCCAATCTTCACAGAACCTTGAAAGTTAAAATTTCTACCAAATGTTCCTAAGGCTACCCTGTGGCCATGCTTTAATCAACTAAAATTTTAAACCATAGGGTGTACTTTCTCCTTTACCTATTCTTTTACCGTCCATTTCCTTTCCTCTGTGTAATGTCACATCGAGGATAATGCTTTCTTAAGGGGAGGAGAATGTAATGCCCCATTCATCGTTCCTCCTTTGCTTCGCGCGATGACCGTGTTTTAGAGTTGAACGTTACATTTCCTTCTTAAACGTTAGTGTTTCGCCTTGTCGAGTTTAACTGTTGGTTGCTAGTAATAATGATAATAATAATAATAATAATGACATTATGATTGTATTATCGATCAACGATTGTATTTTGTTATTATTTTCTTTATGTCGATTGTTATCGACATCATCCTTTGATATCTTTAAACTATCCTTTTAATTTGTTTGTCGCTCCCGCTGATCGAGCCTCGTTGCGCAAACGAGGAAGAGTATGATTTGTGGTGGCACCTTTGAAGGTGGGGACTATTTTTTTAATGTTGATGGACCCTTGTTAATTTCTAAAATTAATGTTTTATATACCACCTTGTTTCTCCCGGGCAAAGCGGCTCTGTCCCCAAAGCGTGGCTCCAAAATAAAATAAAATGAAATGTATTATCCTTGTGATGTGGTTAGTTGGTGGATGGGAGGTATTTCTTGTCAATTCTTTAATGAACTTTTAATTTCATGTTTGGCGTGAGATAGTGGGAGACTATATTTTTTATCCTTTTTTTTGGTAGGAGTCTTGTTTTGTAGTTGTGGAATCACCTTTTCCCTTATTGCTTTAGCCGATTGACAACATTCATTTTGGGTGGTTTCTCATTATTTTTTAGCCTACCTACTACAGCCCGTGCAATTAGTTCCTCCGACCTTGGGAGCTTTCCAGCTTTCAAATTAGATTTTATTATTGATCTTCCCCGTGTTTTATCTTTTACCTTTGGCTTTGTTCAAGGCGGCCGCGTGAGATTGCAGATGGAGGTCTCTTTTCGATGGTTTTCTTCATTGTCCTTCGTAGTCTACCTTGAATGTCTTCTTCCCTAGCCACGTGAGTCAGATGTGGGTGAAGGGATTTTTTCTTCTCTCGACATGCATTTCCCCTTCCTTGCTATCCTCTTCCTCGCTCCGTAGCTTGGGTTTGTTATGGTGGTTATAGATGAAGCTTCAAGAAGTGAAGTAGCAGTGTGTTACCTCCACTTTCTTTGGGTGCCGCGAGGTGTGTTCTTGTCGGGGAATCCATAAAGAATGGCCTGCAAGTAAACAACCTCGATGATTAGGCAGAAGTGCAGTGGGCATGTTGCAGTATGGTAGAAGCCTATTTGAGTGCTTCCAATAAGCAGGATGTCCAACTATGTGTTATCTCTGCTCAGATCGAATGCATCCTCAAATTCGGGATTCTCCTTCAAGATATTTTTTTATCAAAATCGACTATGTGACAAAGTGAGAGTGTTACTGTGAGACCGATGAAATTTATTTAAATATTCTCAATTGAGACCTTACTTTTTTATGATGTAACTCATGGAAGAGTATCTCATAGAGGTGGATCTGCTTTTCATATCATAATATTCACAAAACAAAATTGACTTGTTGTTTCATTTCTTCCACTCGAGCTAGATGAGGGTCTGTCTCCATCGTGTGTTCGATTCCGGTGGCTTCGTGGTTATCAGAAAAACTTTATTCATATGATAATAAATAAATAAATTAAAACCCAACTAGGGTTAGAAGAAATGGAGGATCCTCGCCCTGCAGTGAGATTAGGGCAAAGGCACAAGGTCATTACTTTATAGTATAAGGCTTTGTAGGAGGATTCCACCGCATGTTTGAGTATTATCCACATCTTTTGTCCTGCAAAATGTTCAGAGATTTAAATCCTTGGTTAAAGCTTGGGTTTCAAGAAGTGAAGGAGGCAAGATCAGAATGGAGGTGGTGAATACCACGCGCCCTCATCAATGGCCACTTTTCCATTGCTTGCTTTTTTCGCACCTATTCCATCCATGGCTTAAAGTAAAAGGACTTTACTAGATCCACACCAAGGATATGGGTGAAAGATTTCTGGAGGAGCTAATGTGCATAATAGACCTAGTTCCTTGCCTACATTTACTCCTAATGGTGTTCATTTACCATTCAATAAATGATGTTGCAATCTGCGGTCAAAAAAAAAAGGGAATCTAATGGTCTTCCTGGTTGCTCGAAATTCAACTTTTCCAATTGCACAGTTCCAATAGTACTTTTGCCATTCGAAAGGTTGATGGAAAGTTATTACAAATAATAATATTTTTTTATCCCGGATGATAGAATGAAGATAGGTCACAATCTAGACATGGTGGTTGCCCTCAAACATGTTATATCAAATCCATACGTATTAAGGAAAATGAATGGATCGCTGGGATATGTGGCTTAGCAAATTCCCGGAGCCTTGGATCGACGTGTCTTTGGTGGAAGCCCCAAAATAGGCATGATAAGACTAACCCTCTCTCTTAATGATTTATCCCCTTTAGTATTTGGGTAAATCAATCTTTGCAATTTTGTTCGATTGCTGTAGATGTGGGTTTCTTTTGGAATGTTGATGTGTTTTTGTTTTACTAAATAAATAGCGTTTGGACTCTGGATATTATATAACATGCATTTACATATATTGACTCTTTCTTGAAAGAGATGCCCAGAAAGAGATGGGTTTCAAATGACTTTTAATCATAATTGCATGAACTGATCTCTCCCCTCCTTTACATTTTATCTTATTTACTATTTGAGTAGAAGAAATCTCTACATCGATTCTTGCCTACTGATCTTATAATGTTGGTTTATCTTTTTGCCTTGATTCTTCCTTTGAATGATGGTTTCTGTAGAAAATATTATGGAGCGTGAATGAGGTTTATAATTTTTCTTGTATTGTTTATATTATGTAGAACATGGCTTGAAAAGGGAATTTCCGATATGACTGTATTTGGATTTTACTATGGATTTATAATAATATAAACTCCCATTAGGATTGGGGGCTTCTATTTGGGAAGAGTCATACTAGTTTTATTGGTCTTTCTAGATAGCTCCATCTGAGTCATTCGATTATCATTTACCTTGGGGATTATTGAAAACCCCTCACCGTGCCCTCTCGCTATTATTATTACTATGAGCTTATTATTAGATCGGAACCCTCCCGAAGCATGCGTTAATGGGTTTTCTATGACCTTTACGAATATGTTATGCACGCAAGTCATTATCCCGTGGATAATTCTTTGGCTTAATTTTGAGGCACTACTTGGATCTTTGAATCGGTTAAAGTAATATCGATACATCGAATCTCATGAATGACGACATTCTTCAAGTTTGATTAATATGTGATGTCCTCATGCATATGAATTCGTGCAATGCTTGAAATATGAAATTATAAATTTATCTTATACTTTGACCTTGAAGCTTGTCGAAAGACTTTTGGTAGGAAAACAGATGAATAGGGAAGTTAAGATAACTACCCTAAAATGGAGTCATGCATAGCCTTAAGTAAAGGTGACAGCTACCATAATGGGACTATGCATACCATGTATGACAGTAAGGATATAAGTCCACCTGAAATTATTTAACTTCATTTTATAAACAATAATTAATACCCATAAATTGGGGTATGCAAGTGGAGGTGAATTATATAACAGGGTATATTATGTTATCAAGTAACCAATAAGGATAAATATGTTATTTCAATACTTGGTTAACGAGTGGAATATTTTCTCGCATTTACGATGATTATTATGTTAGCTAAAAATTGATACTCGCATCTTATTAGGAGTTGAGATAATGTTGATACTTGTTTTCATAAAGTGGCTTGGACCACGCTTGCATATCTTAGTTAGTCAAATGTATCTTTGACATATTAGCAAAATATGACAATATTGTTGATCATAACTCATTCTTATGAGTTGGACCCTTTACTAAAGAAACATATAAAGACATGGAATAAGCAACCAAAAGGATATCTAAATAATATATGAACTTGTGGATTGGCAAAATCTTTGTTAACATAAGTATATTCTTAAAATTGTGAGATAAATATCCAAATTATACTTACATATCACTGATTATCTATGAAGGTTTGATACTTGGGTAATATCGATGAATAATATAAGATTGATACTTGTATTTATTATATAAACTTAATGTCGTTGGTGCTTTTATTTAATTAAAAGATAATATTGTTGGATACTTATATATGTGAAGTAGGTCGAGGGTATTAGGTGAGCGTTATTATTATTACTGTAATTTAAGTATGATTGATTGCATGGTTAAGGTTGTATATCTAGTCACTTGGAATTGTGTTCTTATGTAAGCAGATCTTAAGGAAGTGAACATTAATGAGTATGAAATGTATTATCATGAGATGTGCAGTTAAGTTTTTAAATGTATGTTAGAAATTTATTTGATAAGGAGTATTGCAAACTTTCATTTATTTAAATGCTAGATGGCATAAATTATTAGGTGAGGTTTATATCTTATCATGCTCAGTTCTAGCGAACTGACTCTAGTAAATATTTGTGCAGATGGATTATGCGAGTAGATTAAAGAAAAGAGTGTAAAAGTTTCATCAGTTCAAATTATGAAGTTCTTTGTAGAAAGTTCAATGCGTTGTAAATTTTGTAACTTTGCTTGCAAGGAGTTTAGAAGATCTCTTGTCTTGGTATGTTCGGAAAACTACGTGGTGAAGTGTTCTTTCCCTTTTGTTGTTAGACTAGTAACTTACCTTGGTGAGAAATGATATTCAATCATTACATTGGCATAAGTATTGTAAAACCTTGATTTTGAGAATAAAGTGTTAAGTCAAAACTCTCTGACACCTTGTAATGATGTGATATAAGTAAAATTAAATGGAGTGGTTAACCCTTATAGAAGTTAACTAAATATATATATATATATATATTCAGATAAATTAATGTAGAGATGACTTACTTGAGAACAAGAGATTCTGAAGTACTCAAAGGTGAAACTATCCTTGTAAAGTAAAATTTTATAAATTGATATCCCTAGCTAAACTAGTGAACACTACCCCTTTTGGGTGAACTCTTAAACAAGCTTAAGGGAAAACAATGGTTAGTTTCTAGAAGATAATAAGATTTAGCAAGTAGGAGAAGACTTTAAGTGAACTACTCTACAGTGTATAAGAAATTAACTCAGTTGGTAAGATGAATTTGTGCGAATCATATATTGAATCTTTCTGAAAACATAAGTCATGAGTTAAAGGGTGTTTATCAAAATAAATAACCTTCAATCATTTCTTACAGTGGCTTGCCCTAGCTGTGAGAGTGTCATGTGGTTGGACTTCTATGTTGTTCTGTCAAAAAAAGAAAAGTGTATTATCCTTTTGGGTGTGAACCTTTCCGTGTTGACCTTGTGGTCATCCTCTTAATAAGTGGTTCCCAGAGTTGGTTGTAACTTTGTGACGACATGTTGTGTCGTGTTATGTGTCGAAGTAAGTCAAAAAAATTATCCTGTCTTTTACTGTGTTGTTCGTGTGTGAATTTTTGGATCGTTACGGATATTATGCAAAACTTTCAACATAGTAAAACAGTTACAAAAATATCAGCAACATATTCATAACAAAACACAAACACTAGATATACGTGGGGAAAATCCTTTCGGATAAAAAACCCCACACTCCAAAAGCCCACTCAATGTATTTCAAATCTAATAACAAGATTACATACACTTGCAGAGCAAGTTTCTTACAGAGTATCACCGCGTTAAACAATTCTAGGAGGATTAAAACTCACTACTCCAATTACTTCTCCAAGCCTTAAATTTATAGACCTCCGATTATACAAGAAACCATCTATGGTTTACAAAACCATGTGCCAAACCTCTCATGAGGTGGATAGCATTAAAGAGCAAGATTTCGGTCTAAAATTAGGCTCCCACGTCCACAATATTCTCCCCTATTTTTGACCCTTACAGATGTCATAAAATCTGTCATAATATCTCTAAAAATAGTCCTTCCATGATATACTATCATATGGGAATCTTTTGACAACTCCTATTTCTATTTTTAGAGCATAGACAATGTGAAACGGTTGTAGGAAAATCTTAAATGAATAAACCAAACAAGGTTGAGACACCTCATTTCCAACAATCTCCCACTTGTTGAATACCTTGCAAGGGCCAAGGGAAAGATACCATCATGGATCAACTTCTAGGGGCCGAGAGGCCCATAGACTCGAACACCACCTAAATTTTGCTATGCTCACGGGCTTAGTTAATGCATCTGCAACATTCACAACTGTCTCTACCTTTTCCAGCTTCACCCTTCCATCCTCGACCATATCTCTCACGAAGTGATACTGAACATCAATGTGTTTGGTCCTGGCATGAAAAGTCAGGTTCTTCACAAGGTAGATTGCGTTCTACATTGCCACAAGATATCAGAATCGCACCTATTTTTTATCCAATATCTAAACACAAACACTTCAGCCAAATGGCTTCTTTACATGCATGAGTAGCTACCATGTACTCTTCCTTAGTAGTGGACAAAGTGACCACAGCCTGTCGCTTGCTCATCCAACTAATTACACCACCATTAAGAGTAAACACATATGCACTGGTGGATCTTCTACTATCGACATCACCAGCCCAATCTGAATCCACAAAACCATGAATACGTAGGGAATGTTGATCTCCTCTTCCATGAAAACATATAGAGTACTCTGATGTACCCCACAAATATCTGAAGACCCTCTTAACTACATCCCAATGCACTCTTCCAGGATTAGACATAAAATGAGAAAGAACTCCCACTGCTTGGGCAATGTCTAGTCTTGTACAGACCATAACATACATTAAGCTTCCAACTGCACTCTGGTAAGGCACTCTACTCATTTCTTCCATCTCCGATGGGGATGATGGACATTGTGAAATGGAGAGCTTCATTCCCAAAGTAACAGGAACACAAAGTGGTTTACAATCCTCCATGTTGAACCTTTGCAAAATAGAACAAACATACTTACTCTGGCCAAGCCATAGCTTTCTGTTCTCACGATCTCTTCTAATCTCCATCCCAAGTATGTGTTTTTCTGCACCAAGATCTTTCATTTCAAATTTCACAGAGAGCTGAGATTTCAATTCCATAATCAAACCTTTTCCTTTCCCAATAAACAACATGTCATCAACATATAAAGTAATTACCAGGAAACAATCACCATCAGATTTAAAATATACACAGTGATCAGATTTAGACCGCACAAACCCCAAACTCAACACATA
Organism: Taxus wallichiana var. yunnanensis; assembly: GCA_018340775.1. Classification (NCBI taxonomy): domain Eukaryota; kingdom Viridiplantae; phylum Streptophyta; class Pinopsida; order Cupressales; family Taxaceae; genus Taxus; species Taxus wallichiana. Next base: position 336,080,586 of record CM031237.1, on the reverse strand, counting down.
TGAATCAAACTTCTGGTACCACATCCTAGGACTTTGTTTAAGGCCATATAGGGATTTCTTTAACTTACAAACCATATTGCTTTTACCTTTCACCATGTAGTGCTCTGGCTGTGTCATATAGATTTCTTCCTCCAAATCACCATGAAGGAAAGTAGTTTTCACATCCATTTGTTCAACCTCTAGGTCATAAGCTACTGTAATAGATAATAAAAACCGAATGGATGTCATTTTAGCAACAGGAGAGAATATCTCACCATAATCAATACCCTCAACTTGAGAGTAACCCTTCGCAACCAACCGTGCCTTATACTTTTCAACATTTCCATCTGAACCAATCTTTTTCTTAAACACCCATTTACATCCAATAGGTTTCCGACCTTCAGGAAATGGTACAAGGTCCCATGTATCATTCTTTTTTAAGGGCTTCCATTTCTTCATCCATGGATTTTCCAGACTTTGCATCATTCATACCAAAAGCCTCTTGTATGCATCTCGTTCATCAATGTTATACTCAAAGAAAATATGCACTTCCAATCATCGAGAATACCCATACCTTTCAGGTGGTTGCCTTTGCCTTGTAGAATTTTCGAACAAGATGAGGTGGAGATTCTTCCACTTCTTCCTCTTCTTCTTCCTCTTCTAAAGATTTAGAGCTTGGTGAGCTCTCCTCAACTTCTTGTCTATTTTGGGGTCTCGATTCAACTTTCTCAGGTGTAGAAGGAAGTTGAACCACATCCTTTTTTTGTTCATTTTCTTTATGTTGTTCTGGCTGAAAATTAACAGGGAAAGATTTAATCTCTCTAAAAATAACACTTCTAGAGTATATTACCTTTTGTGCAACAGGATCCCAAAGCTTGTATCCTTTCACACCATAGCCATATCCGATGAAGATACATTTGACAACCTTAGAATCCAACTTTGTTCTCTTCTCCTTAGGCACATGTGCATATGCCTCACAGCCAAAAACTCTCAGATGTCTAATTGAAGGATTTTTCCCCACCACACCTCCATTGGAATTTTATCAACAAGCGCTAATGTAGGAGATCTATTTATCAAATAGCAAGTAGTGGTAACAACTTCAGCCCAAAACCTCTTTTCTAGACCAACTCCAATAAGCATGCTCCTAGCCTTCTCCATCAATGTTCTATTCATTCTTTCTACAACTCCATTCTACTCCGGAGAATACGAAGTTGTCTTTTGTCTTTTAATCCCACAATCAGACAAAATCATCAAAGTCTCAGAGAATAATACTCACCACCATTATCAGATCTCAAACACTTAATTTTCTTCCCGCTTTGAGTTTCAACCATAGCCTTAAATTCCTTGAAATGACTAAAAACTTCAGATTTACTTTTAAAAAATATACCCATGTTCTCCTACTAAAATCATCAATGAAAGTAACATAATAAATTGATTTAGTAATAGAAGCAACCTTAACATGACCAAATACATCCGAATGGATTAGATCCAAGATACATGAAGACTTATGAGTAGATGAGTAAAACTGAACATGGTTATGTTTGCCATAAATACAATGTTCACAAAAATCAAACTCTAGATTGCAATCATTCAACCCCTCAACGAGGTTCTTATTTTTCAGGGCTTTTAAACCCTTCTCTCCAATGTGGCCAAGCCTTTGGTGCCATAACATGGTCTTCTCTGCAGGTAATTTTGATTCGATAGACAGAGCACCCTTGGGTACCCAAAAGCCACGACCATCCGCAAAGGAGGAAACCCTCTCCTTTTTCAGTGAAATAGTTACTAGCTTAGTTTTATCCAAAGTGCTATTACACTCAACCGTGCATGCATCAAGTTGGTACAATGTACCCAATCTACTTCCTCTTGCTATCACCATAGCACCTCTCACCATTTTCACACTTCTTCTTTAAAACCGTACATGCACACCCACATTATTAGCCTTCTATGATAATAAATTTCTTACTAGTCCCGGGATATGCAGACACCATCAAATCTTCTAATTCTACCATCAAAAATTTCACCCGAATACTACCAACCAAAAATTTCAAGGAAAGAATTATCACCCAAATACACCTTACCACCATCATAGTTTTCATACTTCTAAACCAATTTTTGTTAGGAGTCATGTGGAAAGATGCACCCGAGTCTATCAACCATGCATTATCACTTGCACTAGTGGCCAAAGATGCAATAAAGGCATCTCCATCTTCCTTTTCGGACTCAAAATCATAATCATGCTTCTTCTTTTTCTTTTTCTTTTCTTCTTTGCATTCCCTTCAAAGTGTCCATATTTTCCATAGTTCCAAAGATATCGCTTGACTTACCAGGTGATTTTGATCTCCCTTATTCTTGGAATGGCCACGCTTCTTCTCATCTTTCCCTCATTCTTTTTTCTTCCTTAACACTCAAAGCCTCTTTTGCGTTTAGAGAGACCTTCCTTCTCATCTCTTTGAGAGTAGAGAACCAACAACATCCTCCATCTTCGAGTGACCGAAGTGCTCACAATGGCCATGACTAGGTTGTCCCATGAGTCTGGCAACAAAACCAACAACATTTGGCACCTTTCTTCTTCATCCATTTTAACCCCAACAAGCTCAAATGAGTCACCAACATATTGAATGTTTAGAGATGCTCGATATATTTTCCACCTTCTTCCATTCTCAAGGAAAACAACTTCTTCCTCAAGAAAATCTTATTTACTAGAGACTTAGCTTGGTATATCTCACCCAACTTTTTCCAAAGCTTCTCCGAAGTGGATTCTTCATGGACATTTATCAGGATAGAATCTACAAGACATAGTCTAATAAGACCTTTAGCTTTTCTATCCATTACATCATATTGTGTAGCCAAAACTAGATCCGTAGGCCTATGGACCTTCTCATCCACCGCATCCCATAGATCTCGATCAACCAACAGATCTTCCATCTTCAGCTTCCACATTTCAAAGTTTGTGCCAAAAAATTCTACATCAATCCTCCCAGATGTGCTCGCCATTTGAAAAATATCTGCAATCAGATAACAAAGTATTCTCTACACAAGCTCCCACTCAAACCCGATAAGCAAAAAACCCAACAACCCACAACTGAAACCAAAGGTGATCAAGCTCTGATACCACTTGATAGGAAATTAAGGTTAGTGTGAACAACTTTTCCACATCATTCTAATCTCACTTGAGAGATCTATTCATTGTCAATTATAGTAAAACACCTTAAAATATCAACATCATATTCATAACAAAACACAAACACATATATTATGGGGGAAAATCATTTTCGATAAAAACCCCACACTCTTAAAAGCCCACTCATATATTTCAAATCTAATAATGAGATTACATACATTTTATGGCTTAAAGTTTCTTTCCAGGATTATCACCAAAACAATTCTATGAGGATTAAAACTCACTACTCCAATTTCTTCTCCAAGCCTTGTTTATAGACCTCGCTTCTACACGAAACCATCTATGGTTTAAAAAACCATGTGTTAAACCTCTTTCATGAGGTGGATAGCATTAAAGAGCAAGATTTCGGTCTAAAATTAGGCTCCCACGTCCACAATATTCTCCCGTATTTTTGACCCTTATAGATGTCATAAAATATGTCATAATATCTCTAAAATAGTCCTTCCATGATATACTATCATATGGGAATCTTTTTGACAACTCTATTTCTATTTTTAGAGCATAGAAAATGTTTAACGGTTAGGGGTCTTGATTGAATAAACCAAACAAGGTTGAGACACCTTATTTCCAAGTAACTTCATCTTGCATTTTTAAGGGTAACATTTTCATGTTGAGAAAATATATCAAAAACATCGAGTGAAGAGCTATCCTATAGCTCGTTACACTTCCCAAAAATTTGGCCAAACTTAGCTAATGCTACAACTCGCAAAATATTTCAAATTTTCCAGCTCATCCCGACTCATTCTCATATCTTTGAATCCCTTTGGGACAAGAAAAAATTTTTTTGTTATTCTTACTTTAAATGATGTGACTTCACCAAGAGATTCTTTGATTCACATTTTCCCGAGTGTGGAACCCGAGATGATGATTTCTACTTTCTCCATGTCCTCGTGACTTTCACTCCCAAGAGGAGGGGAAATATGAACCTCCACATTAGAACGCCCACCATTAAGAGTAGCACTTGCCATCTCATGGACTCTAACTAAGACATACCGTATAACCTCTATATTCAAAACCATCAAGACGATGTTTCATTCTCGATTTCACCTCTAATTTATTAATGAATATCAACCACTTAATTAATACGATTTTGAACATTCTTCCACTTGAAAATCTTTTATAACTTGTTTTTGGGCCATCCGACAATCCATGGCTAAGAAAACTAGATAAAAAACGTTCGATTATGTGAAAGGAAAACCTTCATTTCTAGATTTTGAGTCTAGATTCACCTCTTACCAATGACGTTCATTTAAGGAGGAACACAAAAGTATTCATTCTCAACACTTTGCAAAAGAATATACATATTCCACAAAAAGCCATTCATTCATATCTATTATCAATCTCCATTAATATATTTATTACAAGATTTTATTTCATGTACGTTACATTCAATATCCTATTTATAAATGCATCTCTATATTTTTCCCGTCAATCACATGACAATCAACATCATATCTTCCCATTAATTGTTGATGTCACCGAATGGGGAATCATCGACATGTAATTTGCCTAAGCACCTTTATACTAGATGTTAATTGAGTAGCCTATATGTTTGTCTTCATTTCATTTTAACTCAGAGTCTTTGTTAAATTATTTTTCAATAAATGTGAGCCTTATTGTTTACCTCCTGTACGAAACATGGCACATGTTTTCGATATGGCTCTTAAGATAATTCTTTTAGGATCCAAGAAATTTGCAAATGCAGGTCATAATTCGTAGGCATCCCTAGTTGTTCAATGCCAATTTTTGCAAACTAAAGTGTAAAGTACAACAAAAAAAAATTGTTAGCAATAAGGTAAATTAGGTGTTGTTTCCTCCTCCTTCGATCTTATAAATTCCATCAACAAATAGGTTTTCCACACTCCTTTGGATCACAATATTTTTTATTTTTAGGAAATGTGATTAAAAACAAATCATTTTCATTCATTTTTCTAGGAGAATGATTTTTTTTACATGTTTTTAAGGCTTGATTAATTTTTTAATTATTGAGGTTTTAATCCCCCATCTTCTTCTTTTTTAAAGCCATTTCATAACGAGTACCCACATATGGCATGCACCCATCTCGTGACTTTTTTATCCATTTGAAATTTTTTCGCTTATCGAATCATTTCTAATGCGATAACTTTTGATTGGTTGTTCAATTTATTGTCGACACTCCCTTCATTAGTGTTTTTTTTAATTATGTTTACTTGAACAAAAATTTAGCAATGTAAAAATTCTCTATTTATTGTTCAAACCATTTACTTTTATAAAAATTCAAGCTGCTATTTTATCCATATCCATTTTAATTGTTTATTGATATTTCATAAATTAGTGCCGAAACAACTTCTTTTGGCATTTGTGTAGCATTTTTTTGGAGAAATGATCATGGAAATAATACCTTTTCTATTATCTATTTTGGTTACCCACTTTCACCTAGAGAGAACATATGCTCAAAAGGTTTCAAATTAACATTTATTAACAAAGAGAAAAAGTAGATTATAAAGAGAATTCAAGTGCTATAATTAGGAAGTCAAATAACATCTTTTATCTCCCAAAATCTCTTTTCTATCCACTAAATGACTCAAGCTGCTCCCCACTTTCTCATCATCATGTTCTAGGAATTCCTACAACTCTTCTGATTGTCTTTGGTCACATTATTATGCATTCTTCTACTCTTTACTATTTTTCACACACACTAATTGTCAAATCCAATATCACCGTAGTAAAAGCCATGAGCACATTAATATGGGTAAAAACCTTCCATTCTAAAATCAAATTGATGTTGATGTAGTTTATTTTTCTTCATTTCTTCATGTGATGACAACTTACTCAACTCAGCTTTAACATTAAAATACACTTTACCCACTCACATTGCTAAAAATGGATGTTAGTTTCAACAATAGTATATAGAATTATAATCTCATCGTATATAACCCATCTTCTTATATAATTATTGGAAAATCAACAAATTAAGTCTATAAGAAAATTCCATAGGAAAATCTTCTCCTTTTATAATAGATGTTGTATGACTATTTATTTAAGCCCGATGTTACAAAATTCTTAAATTTTTTTTTTTTTGACCTTATACCTGAAAATGATCTATGTGAAATGAGTCATTTGGGAGAGTTCAATCACAAGACCTTCTCCAAATTAATTATCTAATACTTTAAATGCAAATATTCCAGGTCAAACACCAATCCATCACAGATATGTAGATTCACGTCATATATAGAAACATTTAGAATCCTTCCTAGAAAAATGACACATCACATAAATACATAGACCTTATTAATCCACCCTCAAAGAGGATCAAAAATTTCTATGGGATATGTTGTGATCAACACATCATTTTAGTTATTTAATTATGTTCCCTTATACTTTAAAGGATCATGCCTACTTTGAATTTCGCACTCAGTGAGATTATCATGTCACCTTAAAACCATGGGATCAATTTTGGCTTTTCTTAGATTTAATAATAATTTAATATAATGAGTGAATAAAATTATTATATTTTGTATATTCAATTTATTGAAGTTTGAGCAGTTTATGTGTTCTACGTGAAAAATCATATGTATATTATGGAGTCCTAAAATTAAATAGGGGTCAAGGATCTATTTGACATTTTGTCCTTGAGATATGAAATCTAGATTTTGAGAGTTCCCATGAATTCATTTTTGAGCATGTCCTCTCGCCTTCTCTTATTCTTCTTCTTTCTTTTCCTCGAGAGATTGCCTCTTTAGCATTTAGATGGTACCTTCCTTCGTGTCGCTTTCATAAAGATTTGGCATCTTTCTTAGATTAGAGAGTGTTTTTGTTCTCTTGTGATGGATGTTTTTCCCATAGCTCATTTTCTAAGACACTTCATTTGGGACTTTTTTCATTTTTTGTTGCCTCAAATCAATATGCTTTGACCCATTTCTTGTGACTTACCACCTTTCATATGTTACGATAAGGGGGTTCCTCTGTGTCCATTCCATATCATTCTCAGTCATCTCAAACATTTCTTTCAAGATTTTTTTAGGGGGTAAGGAAATTCTTTAGTATCAAAATGGCCCACTTTCCCAATTTTCATCACGTTTGAGAATAATAAGTTGCGGAATTGTTTCATATCCGTCTTTAAAGAGTTACATTTATGTTGAAATGTAACTAGCCTCTTACTTCCGTAGTCATGACCAAAACCATCTTACTCAATACCTCTTGGTATGTACACCCCATTTGATCTTGAGATAAAGGAGAGTTTTATGGCTTAATATGTGCCTCATAGTAAGGCATTTATCGCATGCACATTCAAAGGTTCCACGTAAAATTATCTCTCCCAAATCTCTTCTCATTCCACAAAAACCAACGTCCTCTTTGTGACGTCATCCCTCGTATCCTTGATAGGAAATTTTCAGTAAGCGTAACCAACTTCCTACGCTAATCTTGAGGAGAGATATTATGCAAAACTTTCAACATAGTAAAACAATTACAAAATATCAACAACATATTCATAACAAAACACAAACACCGATATACATGGGGAAAATCTTTCGATAAAAAACCCCACACTCCAAAAAGCCCACTCAATGTATTTCAAATCTAATAACAAGATTACATACACTTGTAGAGCAAGTTTCTTACAGGAGTATCACCAAAACAATTCTAGGAGGATTAAAACTCACTACACCACCCATTGCTTCTCCAAGCCTTCAATTTATAGACCTCCAGTTATACAAGAAACCATCTATGGTTTACAAAACCATGTGCCAAACCTCTCATGAGGTGGATAGCATTAAAGAGCAAGATTTCGGTCTAAAATTAGGCTCTCACGTCCACAATATTCTCCCCTATTTTTGACCCTTATAGATGTCATAAAATTTGTCATAATATCTCTAAAATAGTCCTTCCATGATATACTATCATATGGGAATCTTTTGACAACTCCTATTTCTATTTTTAGAGCCTAGACAATGTGAAACGGTTGTAGGAAAATCTTAACTGAATAAACCAAACAAGGTTGAGACACCTTATTTCCAAAAATCTCTCACTTGTCAAATACATTGTAAGGTCCAAGGGAAAGATACCATAATGGATGAATTGATAGGGCCGAGAGGCCCATGGACTCAAACACCACCTAAATTTCATTGTGCTCACGGGCTTAGTTAATGCATCTCGCAACATTCGTAATCGTCTCTACCTTTTCCAGCTTCACCCTTACATCCTCGTTGACCATATCTTCTTGAAGTGATGTTGAACATCAATGTGTTTGGTCAAGGACATGAAAATTCAGGTTCTTCGTGAAGGCAAATTATGCTTTGAATGTAACAATACATTATTGTAACTCATACCTTGTTTCAATCCAACATCCGAACACAAACACTTCAATCAAATGGCTTCGTTATAAGCATGAGTGGCTTCCATGTACTCTACCTTAGTAGTGGACAAAGTGACCATAGCCTAGTCACTTTCTCATCCAAATAATTGCACCACCATTAAGAGTAAACACATATGCACTGGTGGATCTTGTGCTATCAACATCACTAGCCCAATCTGAATCCACAAAACCATAAATACCTAGAAAATGATGAACTCCTCTCTCCATGAAAACATATAGAGTACTATGATGTACCCTACAAATCTTTGAAGACCTCTTAATTGCATCCTAATGCACTCTTATAGGATTAGACATAAAACGAGAAAGAACTCCCACTTCTTGGGCAATGTCCTGTCTTGTATGCAAACCATAGCATACATTAAGCTTCCAACCGCACTCTGTAAGGCACTCTACTCATGCATCTCCATCTTCGATGGAGATGAAGGACATTGTGAAATGGAGAGATTCGTTCCCAAATTAACAAGAACACAAAGTGGTTTACAATCCTTCATGTTGAACCTTTGCAAAATAGAACAAACATACTTACTTTCCAAGCCATAGCTTTCTGATATCACGATCTCTTCTAATCTCCATCCCAAGTATGTGTTTTTCTACACCAAGATCTTTCATTTCAAATTTTGCAGAGATCTTAGATTTCAATTCTGAAATCAAACCTTTTCCTTTCCCAATAAACAACATGTCATCAACAAATAAAATAATTACAAGGAAACAATCACCATCAATTTAAAATATACATAGTGATCAAATTTAGACTACACAAAACTCAAACTCAACACATATGAATCAAATTTCTGCACAACATCCTAGGACTTTGTTTAAGGCCATACATGGATTTCTTTAACTTACAAACTATATTTCTTTTACCTTTCACCATGTAGTGCTCGGCTGTGTCATATAGATTTCTTCCTCCAAATCACCATGAAGGAAAGTAGTTTTCAAATCCATTTGTTCAACCTCTAGGTCATAAGCTTGTAATAGATAATAAAACCGAATGGATTTCATTTTCGCAATAGCAGATAAAATATCTCACCATAATCAATACCCTCAAGTTGAGAGTAACTCTTCACAACCAACCATGCCTTATACTTTTCAACATTTCCATCTGAACCAATCTTTTCCTTAAACACCAATTTACATCCAACATGTTTTTGACCTTGACGTGCAATGGTACAAGGTCCCATGTATCATTATTTTTAAGTGTTGTCATCTCTTCATCCATGGCTATTTTCCAAGACTTTGCATCATTCATACCCAAATCTTCTTGTACAGATCTTGGTTCATCAATGTTAGTACTCAAAGAAAATATAAACTTCCAATCATCAAGAGAATGCACCTTCGTGGTTTCCTATACCTTGTAGACTTTCGAACAAGATGAGGTGGAGATTCTTCACTTTTCCTACTCTTCTTCCTCTTTTTGAAGATTGAGTGCTTGATGAGCTCTCCTCAACTTCTTGTCTATTTTGGGGTCTCGATTCAACTTTCTCGTGTAGAAGGAAGTTGAACGACATCCTTTTTTTCGCTTTCTTTATGTTGTTCGCTGAAAATTAATAGGGAAAAATTTAATCTCTCTAAAAATAACACTTCTAAGTATATTACCTTTTTGTAAACACGATCCCAAAGCTTGTATCCTTTCACACCATAGCCTTATCGGATGAAGATACATATGATATCCTTAGAATCCAACTTTGTTCTCTTCTCCTTAGGCACATGTGCATATGCCTCACAATGAAAACTCTCATATGTCTAATTGAAGGCATTTCCCGACCACGCCTCCATTGGTGTTTTATCAATAAGCACTAATGTAGGAGATATATTTATCAAATAAAAGTAGGTAATACTTCATCCCAAAACCTCTTTTCTAGACCAACTCTAATCAACATGCTCCTAGCCTTCTCCATCAACATTCTATTCATTCTCTCTAAAACTCCATTCTACTCCGGAGAATACAAAGTTGTCTTTTGTGTTTTAATCCCACAATCTGTACAAAATCTATCAAATTCTGTAGAATAGTACTCACCACCATTATCAAATCTCAAACACTTAATTTTCTTCCCAGTTTGAGTTTCAACCATAGCCTTAAATTCCTTTAAATGACTAAAAACTTCAGATTTACTCTTTAAAAAATATACCCATGTTCTCCTACTAAAATCATCAATGAAAGTAACATAATAAACTGATTTAGCAATAGAAGCAACCTTAACATGACCAAATACATCCAAATGGATTAGATCCAAGATACATTAAGACTTATGACTAGACGAGTAAAACTCGAATGCGGTTTTGTTTGCAATAAATACAATGCTCACAAAAATCAAACTCCAAATTGCAATCATTTAACCCCTCAAATGAGGTTCTTATTTTTAGGGCTTTTAAACCCTTCTCTCCAATGTGACCAAGTCTTTTTGCCATAACATGGTCTTCTCCATAGGTAATTTTGATTCGGTAGACGAGCACCCTTGGGTACCCGTGGCCACAACCATCCACAGAGGAGGAAACCCTCTCCTTTTTTCGAAAAAATAATTATTGGCTTAGTTTTATCCAAAGTGCTATCAGACTCAACCATGCATGCATCAAGGTGGTACAATGTACCCAATCTACTTCCTCTTCTATCACCATAGCACTTCTCACCATTTTTACACCTACTTTAGAAAACTCAGTACATGCACACCCACATCTATTAGCTTTCTAACAGGATAATAAATTTCTTGCTAGTCTAGGTTATGCAAAGACACCATCAAATATTCTAATTCTACCATCGAAAATTTCACTTGAATACTACCATGACCAACAATTTCAAGGAAAGAATTATCACCCAAATACACCTTACCACCATCATAGTTTTCACACTTACTAAACCAATTTTTTGTTAGGGTCATGTGGAAAGATGCACCGAGTCTATCAACCATGCATTATCACTGCACGAGTGGCCAAAGCTCAAATAAAGGCATCTCCATCTTCCTTTTCAAACTCAAATCGGGATCATGCTTCTTCTTTTCTTTTTCTTTTTCTTCTTTGCATTCCTTCGAAGTGTCCTGATTTGCCACAATTCTAGCATATCACCTTGGACTTACCAGGATTTTGATCTCCCTTATTGTTGGAATGACCACACTTCTTCTCATCTTTTCCTCATTCTTTTGTTCTTCCTCGAACACTCAAGCCTCTTTGGTGTTCAGAGAGACCTTCCTTCTCATCTCTTCGAGATTAGAGAACCAACAACATGCTCCATCTTCAAAATGAGTCAAGTGCTCCCAATGGCCATGAATAGGCTATCCCATGATTCTCGAAATGAAACGAACATAGTTTGGCACCTTTCTTCTTCATCCATCTTAATTCCAACCGAGCTCAACTCAGTCACCAATGTATTGAATGTTTCTATATGCTCGATATTTGTCTACCTTCTTCCATTCTCAAGGAATCCAACTTCTTCCTTAAGAAAATATTATTTATTAGAGACTTAACTTGGTATATCTCACCCAACTTTTTCCAAAGATTCTCCGAATTGGATTCTTCATGGAGATTTATCAGATCGAATCTCAAGACATAATCTAATAAGACCTTTACCTTTTCTATCCATTACATCATATTTTGTAGGCAAAACTTGATCCATAGGCCTATGGACCTTCTCATCCACCACATCCCATAGATCTCGATCAATCAATGATCTTCCATCTTTAGCTTCCATATTTCAAATTTTGTGCCGTAAAACTTCTCTATGTCAATCCTCCCGATGATGTGCCACACCATTTAAAAAAATCTGCAACCACATAAAAAAAGTTAATCTCGAACAAGCTCCCACTAAAACCCGATTAGCAAAAAAATAAAATAACGCACAATCAAACCAAATGTGATTAGGCTCGATACCACTTGATAGGAAATTAGGATTAGCGAACAACTTCCCACGCTAATCTTGAGAAGAGATATTATTCAAAACTTTCAACATAGTAAAACAATTCATGTAAATCTCAACAACACATTCAAAACAAGAACACAAACACTAGATATACGTGGGAAAATAATTTCCGATAAAAACCCCACACTCTAAAAGCTCACTCAATGTATTTCAAATCTAATAACAAGATTACATACAATTTCGAGTAAGTTTCTTACAGGAGTATCACCAAACAATTCTAGGAGGATTCCAACTTTACAAGATGCTTCGCAAAGCTCACCACACCAATTGCTTCTCCAAGCCTTCAATTTATAGACCTTCAATTATACAAGAAACTATCTATAGTTTACAAAACCATGTGCCAAACCTCTCATGAGGTGGATATCATTAAAGAGCAAGATTTCGGTCTAAAATTAGGCTCTCACATCCACAATATTCTCCCTATTTTTTACCCTTATAGATGTCATAAAATAGGTCATAAAATCTCTAAAAATAGCCCTCCGATTATATAGTATCATATGGGAATCTTTTGACAACTCCTATTTATATTTTTAGAGCACCGATAATGCGAAATGACTATAAAAAAATCTTGATGGAATAAACCAAACAAGGTGACTATAAATTTCCAACATTCCTAATAAACAATGACTATAATAATTCTAATTCACTCAAAAAAATCTCACTTGTGATAGTTGGCTTGGTTTACTCTAGCATACACTCTAATATATCATGATTCTTAGACCAACATAAGAAACACCACAATGGAAGTGACCTTCCTAATAGCATAGTGTTTGATTGGATGTAAGATGGATATGGTTACTTCATCAAACTTCTCCCTTCCTCCCAAATAGGTTCAAGATAAACTGCTTTACATCCTAAAGTTCACCAAGAATAACCTTCCCATACATTGCTATCAATGTGACTAATGCACCTCTTTTTAATACAATTGTTAATATATCAACAATGCACAATTTAAAGGGCAATACTATTTTCTTTTTAATATTAATACTAAAAGAATTGCATCCATCAAATATTGCTTTATAAGCACAACTGGGAATAAATGCCAACTTACACGAAGCTATTACATATATAATTTAGTGTGGGAACCACGTTTTTAACATACTAAAAATTTACTGCCACTAAATTGACTGCGTCTAGATGGCCATATATAGAAACTTTCAAATATTTCAAAAATAATAAATTTTGGATTTGATGAAATAGAAAACAAGTCAACAATAATTTTAATATTTTAAATAATATTAAAATATAATATAAAAGAGGAATAACTATTCCTCCAACAATTTTTATTTTACTACACATATATAAATATCTTACCATGACTCTAATTCAGAACGGCTAGATGGCAGATCCCTGTCCTACAAATTGCACCTCGGGACAAACTAATTATATTTTTGGCATGCTCTTTTAACTCTCCATCACTTCTCCATCACTTCTCCCTCGCAAGGTTTCAACGAAAGATACGTATAAATATTTAACACTATATTGTTGCAGACTTTAAAACGACAAAATAATGTTAAATATTTTATGATTATCTTGGACGGAAAAAATGGTTAGTTTGGACTCAATTTCTTTATCGCTTTAGACGTTGTACTAGACATTTTACTATTAAATTCCTTTTATATTTTTGTTTTTATATGATGTTTTGGATGGAGTCTTTAATAAGAAATATACACATGTCGGTTTTTAATGTTTTCATTATAAATGTTATCTAAATAATTTTAAATATATTTATCTAAAAAATTATGAAAAGATACGTTTTGAATGTCAATTATATCAAATCTAATTAAATTTTTTATAAAAAGTTACTAATTTAACATAAAATATATGATTGGATTGTAATTTGGGTATTCTTACATTGATAATTATGCCAAGAGTTCCAAATGGGAGTGGGGTGGAGTGTAATGGAATGAGTTGTACACTTTTATATTAGAATTTAAATTTCATATTCATTCGGCAGATCACAAGAAAATTTAGCATTCATCAAATCATCGCTTTAAAGTAAATTTTTTTCACTAGAAGAAGTCACTCGAAAAATTGTTAATATATTTTGTCATATTATGGAGGTGGGACTTAGTACCTTTTTTGGGGGGTAAAAGGTATCTTGAGACCATCACATTGGTATAGCTACATGAATGTCATCTTTCTCATCTCAATGAAAAATCGGTGGAAAAGGTGTTGGAGTTATTAATCAATGTGATATGTGAAAAATCTAATATATAAATCATTAAATTGATATCTCTCGGCATATTTTAGATTCATGTATTTATCATGTTTGTATTGGTATTTTTTAATTGAATGTGAAGCTTTCACAAATTCTTTGCACATAATTATTAGGATTGGTTGTCAAGGACCAGTGGTTTCCATTCTACCAAATTCAATCGGCGCATGATCCCACATTATCACTTAATTACTTGGTATCTTCTTGAATTTATAGTAATGTGGATGTCTAGGAAACATTTTTTACACAATTATGTGACCATCATACACACCATTGGACTACAAACCACTTGATATTTGCACTAGTAATTGTAAAACAATGGTGATTTATCATACACTACACTCACCAAGAGCTTTTCCAATGAGAAAAAGGGTTAGAGGGTGAGAAGCAAATAATGGAAAATTATATTCATTATTCCTTTTCCCACTGGAAAATATTTATGGTGCAACTATTGTAGGTTATGTATATCATTATAACCGAAAAGATATCTTTATATACATTTATTCCAAAAATTGAAAATCAATCATATTTTTCATAGATTAGTGAATCTACCTCTATTTATTGATGTATAACATATGAACTCAAAGTAGTTTCAACTTCATGTCGAGATATAAAACAATATGATTTAATAAATATATAAAATATTTAAATGTTAATTTATAACTATAAAATTATAGTAAAATGATGAAGCCGATATAGTTCATATATGACACAAACAATAAGCTAATTGAAATTGAAATCCTAGTTGTAAGAGAAGGGATAGAAGTACTTACATGATTTGCAATAATCCCAAAGTTGTGTTGAGTTGAAAAAAATGGAACAAGAATGTAGACTATTGCAAATGAGATCAAAAAATTATGTGACTTTCGATGAGGTCGGACACCGAAGGCCATGGAGGGTCAAGTAGCGGCTGGTTCTCGTGACCTCGATTTGGGTACTAGTGTCCTCAATGGTCATCAAGTTTTGAATTTTTTTAGGTCACACAAGTGTTGCAATTATTCAATTTTGATCACATGTATTTCGTTGTTAGGTTAAAATCACACCTATAACTTGTAAAAATATATTCACCTAGAAAATCCCAAAGCACATCAAAATCCTAAAAATACAAATATGTGAATGGGGAGTTAGACTCGACTTACCCGATGATCACTCGATAGAGTGAGCTTACAACCGGCACTGCACTACATTTCATACTCCATGTAGTTCTCTCTCTCTCTCTCTCTCTCTCTCTCTGTGTGTGTGTGTGTGTGTGTGTGTGTGTGTGTGTTTGTTGTGTGTGTGTGTGCGCGCATGTGTGTGTGTAGAATCATGCCCTAGGTGGCTCTTGAGTAATATGCACTTTGAATAACAAGTAATGGATAGATGTAGAAGATTTAAATAGATGTGTTCATGGAAAAATGAACTCCCCCTCCTATGAAGTGTATACAGAAAAATGTGGTCACTTGTCCCTTGAATTATAGCTAGATGGATGCTTTTATGATCTTAAAATGCCTTTGAATGCAACCTTAGGTGATAGTAATAAATTCTTAGAGCTTGGTTCCTTATTATGGTCACATAGCTTCGTATTTATATGATTGGATTGTAATTGGGCTATTCTTACGATTGGTAGTTATACATGAGGAGTTATATAATGGAAGTGAGGGTGGAGTGTAATGGAATGAGTTGTACACTTTTATATTAGAATTTAAATTTGATATCCATTTGACAGTCACAAGAAAATTCATCCTTAAATTTGGCATCCATCAAATCATCGCTTAGAAGTTATTTTTTTTTCCATTAGAAGAAGTCAATTGAAAAATTATTAATATGTTTTGTCATATGGTAGAGATTGGTTCCTTTTTTTGGACGTAAAGGGTATCTTGAGACCATCACATTGGTATAGCTACATGAATTCCATCTTTCTCATCTAATGAGATATTGATGGAAAAGGTGTTAAAGTTATTAAGTAATGTGATATGTGAAAAAGCTAATATAAAAATATTTAAATTGATATTTTTCGGCATATTTTAGATTCATGTATCGAACATATTTGAACTTGTATTTTTATTAAATGTGAATCTTGCACAAATTATTTGTGAATAATTATTAGGATTGGTTTCCAAGGACCAGGGGGTTTCCATTCTAGAAAATTCAATCGGGCATGATCCTGACATTATCCCTTATTACTTGGTATCTTCTAGAATTCTTATCAATGTGGATGACTAGGTAACACCTTTTACAAAATCATGTGACCATCATACACACCATTGTTGACTAAAACCCACAATATATTTGCACTTGTAAATGTAAAATAAGGGTGATTTATCATACACTACACTCAACAAGATCTTTTCCAATCGAGAAAAAGGCTTGAGGGTGAGAAGCAAACAATGGTGAATTCTATTCACCATTTATCACCCCATTAAAAAAATATTTATGGTGCAGCTATTATTGGTTATATATATATTTATAAATGGAAAAGATATCTTTACATACATTTATTCCAAAAAATAAAAAAATTAATCATATTTTTCATAGATTAGTGAATATACCTCTATCTAGTGATGTGTAACATATGAATTGAATCTAGCTCCACCATCGTGTCGATAAAAAACAATCTTATTTAGAAAATATAGAAAATATATAAATGTTAAATTATAATTACATAATTATAGTAAAATGATGACGTAATATAGTTTAGATATGACACAAGAAATAAGCTATATGAAATTCAAACCCTAAGTGCAAGAGAAGGGATAAAAGTACTTAGCTAATTCAAATAATCTTGGTCTATGTTGAGATGGAAAACAGATGGAACATGAAAGAAGACTATTGTAATTAAGCTTAGAAAATTGTGTGACTATCAGATGAGGTCGGACACTAAGGGCCTATGGAAGGTCGACCACATAGGCTCTCGTGACCTGATCTAGGCACTAATTACCTAGCAGTCGTCATGTTCTAAATTTTTCTAGATCACACAATTGTCACAAAGTACTCAATTTTTATCTCCTGTATGTCAATGTTGGGGTTCAAATCGCATATATGTAACTTGTAAAATAATTCACCTGCAAAACCCAAAACACATTGAAATCTTAAAAATAAAAAGATGCAAATGGGGATTCTGATGGACCTCGATGGTCACAAGATAAAGTGAGATTACAACCAAGCATTGCACTACATTTTAGACTCCATGTAGTTCTATGTGTGTGTGTATAAGCGTACCCTAGGTGGCTCTTGTGTAATATGCACTCAATTGTGAGAAATGGCTAGATGTATAAGATGTAAATAGATGTGTGCATGGAAAATGAACTTCTCGTCCTATGAAGTGTATACAGAAGAATGTAGTCCCTTGTCCCTTGAATGATAGATAGATGGATGCTTTGATTCTCTTGAAATTACTTTGGATGCAACCTTAGGTGATAGTAGTAGATGCTTAGAGCTTGGTCCCTTATTATGGTCACATAGCTTTGTATTTATATGACTACCTTATTTGAATTTCATAATTAACCACTAAATGGATTACCATTAAGATAATAAGAAGCCCAATAGCTAGAAAGTACCCAAAAGATGTGAGGAAGATATAAAGAGGTCAAGGTGCCCCAAGGGGATGAGGGTTCCTGAACTTATCGTCGGGTTGTGCGTTGGTGTTTAGACTCAGAGAAGCTAAAGTAACGAAGGTCAAACTAGTCAACAGGGTGTGTAAGACCAAGATGAAAACTAGAAAGAAAGCAAAGAGGCTAAAGACAATGGCCAATTAGTACTTTTGGAATCATATGAATAGTATAATTGACCAGGACCTAGAAATATACCCAAAGTACATGATTTAGTGTTTATATTTTCCCCACTTTATGTTGTTAAGTGAATGATCAATAACATAAAGTAGATAAGAGATGTGTACCTAATAACCATGTAGATCGATGGTGAAAAGTGTGCGAGGAGACAAGAAAAAGTGTGGAGTGAAAAAAATAAAGCATGGAAGCTAGAGAAGAGGAAGTGACCCTAGGGGTGAAAAACATATGTGTATATGTCATGCTTGTACGTATTGTTGATATCGCTTGATGTTAATGTGTTTGATGATTATACAAAAGATAAGAGAAAATTAGTAATCAAATATGTGTATATGAAAAATTCTCAATCAACATGTAAAAAATGTGTAAAAAGTATGTAAAAATGTGAAAAGCATGTGAACATGTGCACCTTATCTATGATGAGTTAAAGGATAGAAAGGATCTTGAAAATGATGTAGAAGAATGCTTTTTTTTTAGTGATCTCACACCATGGCAGAAGTTTTTGGGTGAAGAGTAGGGAGAAAGGTCTCAGTGTTATTATACATCCTTTAAATTCTTCCCGACGATGTATACACACCACTTGCAGATGGTGTGTTCAATTTCGATCAAATTCAATCTAATTCAATCTAGTTTGATCCAATGTGAAAATAGAAAAGAGGTGAAAACATGCATGCTAATTGTTGTAGGACTATGCCTGCTATGAAGACCGGTGACAAATGTGCTGATATGAGAAAAACTGTGTATTACCCCCCATGGTCATAGGCACCCAGGTAGGGTCACGGGCGCCTATGCATTCATGTTTGTGTCTAGGCGTTGGCATTTGTGTTGTGCTTTGAAGACCCAAGTCTAATTCTAGGCCATTTTTGTGACTGTAGACTATGTTTTACTAGTACTAAACTATGTTGTACTATGATTGTGATTTTTTGTATGGGTGAATGATTCACCCGATGTATGCCCCCTTGTTTGGGGTGCATGCAATGTCACTAGGAGAATATGGCCCAAAGGAGGACCCAATGTACATTTAAAACTAAATCCATATATGGGGAGGGAATGTGCTTAGTAAAAACAAAGGAACACATAAGAAAAGTGGCTGGAAAACATGTGTTAGTGCAAACAAGACCAATACACATATAGAAAACAATGGGTAAGCTAGCATGAAAGAAGCCAAATTATAAGATCAACAACGTAAACAAAGTAGATTGTGAAAATTTTGTCACAAACATGGGACATCACTCATAATTTTAAAAGACAATCGAGGCCAAAGTGGCCAAAATCATACAGTGTGCACACAAAGATATAGGGAAAATCCTACAAACAATGGAAAACAATGACAAATAACAAAAAAAATAACAAAAACCATGGTAGCAAATAGTTCCTACAAATCCAATGTTGCACATGAAGCACCCATTAGCATGTTAGAAATATTAAAAGTATGTCAAAGTGTGTATGATCTAATATAGTAGTGTGCTAATGAAAATAAGAAGTAGTATAAATAGAAACAATAACACTTGTGATGTATACGAAAGTAGATGCCTCCAGGAGCCTTTATGTGGGACTAGTAAAAGGTATAGTGCCAAGCATCCATGCTACCCGTAACAATCTGTATAAAGGATGCATTCAAAACTATAAGGAAAGTGAATGTGCATGTGTATATGATAAATATAATGACATACAAGGTATTTTTATCTAACATAGTAAGCAAAGTATACATGCGAGTATAAGTAAGCAAGAACAATGTGCAACCAAGATATGCAATATGTTGTGACGAGTGTGAATGGAATGAAATGAAAAGTTAGTTATAGGAATAGTGTTCCCCCTAAGAGAGTGTGATTGAGTATGGATGAGATGAGGTTCATTTATAAATGGCCCCTCAATATTCAAGAATGAACCATAACAAGATTGTGTCATCATGAAATGGTTTTAGTTGTGCACTAAAAAGATATGATCGATAAATCATAGAGCATATAGAGTGAGTGAGTGTGGTGAGGTTCATTTTAGAGTGAGACCCTCAATATTCGAGTATGAATTATGGAACTAGAGTGCCTCATAGGGAAATGTGTCATGTGAGAGTGTGATGAGAAAATTTGTGTCGTAAATGTGTTGAGTGTGAAATGTGTCATGTGTATGGTGTGAGGTTCATGAATGTAGTGATCCCTCAACAATCAAGTGTGAACCATAACACAAGAGTGTTTCATTGGGTAATGATGATAAAATTGTATGAATATGTATAATGATGCTAAAAATATGACGTATAAAACACAGAGCGTAATAGTGGTAATGAGAGACACCTAAAAATGCTAGGAGGGGGGAAAAAGTGTGATGCCCCCAAATGTATCAATGATGGAGATTTATTCGGTGACATGAGAGGTACCATGCCATTATGGGAGAGCATCATTTGTATCATGATAAGAGAGAGAGCCAACACAATGGTAGGAAAAAGCAATAGTAGGACCATCACATGGTGGAAAAGTTTGAAATGGGTCTTGAGGATCAAAATAAGGAATAGTTTTTTGAAAAAAATGATTGAATTGGTGGTGGATTATTTGCTAATTCCGTAGTAGAATCAGGTAGAGGAGGTGTTGAATTAATTTTTAGAGGAGGTTTCTTAGTTTGACTTAATAGTGTCATGGATGACTTAAGAGGAGGTGGAGTGAGACTAATTTTGAGAGGTCATTACGTAACTTGAGTAGATTACATAGGCGACACTTGAGTGACCAAGAAGGAACATGAGAAGTAATAGCATGATGGTCATTAGACATAGATGAATTAGATTTAGGAAACCAATGGATATAACAATTAGAGATGACCATGTAACATAATATCATACAATGAATGAGATAAAACCTTGAAACTCAAGATGTTTGATTATTTATTGTAAAGCATAACAATCATTTTCATTATGTCCATTGATTCGATGATAAGCACAAAATGGGAGACCTTGATATTTGATCAAGCCGATAAGGAGGATAGAAATGAGTAGTTGGAAAACTGATCAATTGATGAGATATGAGTTGTAGAAGAATATCTTGTTGCTTAGCATTGAGATCAAACTTGAGAGGCGTAGGGAGTGGTAATATTTGAGGTTCACTGATATGAGCACATGTAGAATACATAGAATGAGGATGCAAAGAAAAACTAGTGTGAGCTTGAGAAGCTTCCTTAAGATGTTGGATTTCAAATTTAAGAGATGTAATCATGGATTCCATAGCCTAAAATTTGTCTTGAAATAAAGAATGAAAATCTTGAATTGAATCCAACATGGGTTAATTAGATGGAGCATAATGAAGGTTAGGGTCATTAGATAGATGATAAAAAATAACACTCACTTGATGTGGTGGTGTATCTTTAGGGAGATTCATGGTGTCTAGGGATTTTTTCAGAACAACTTAGCTTTTAGGATGTATTTGAATTAAATCATATAAAGAGATTTGAGGGATTTTACAAGACATGAGAGAAGGAAGATGAGGATGCAAGAGTTCTCGAATGTTAGGTTCACCAAATGATTTAACAAATATAGAAATATATATAAATGTTAAATTCTAGTTACAAAATTGCATTAAAATGATGAAGCAATATAGTGTTATATGACACAATCAATAAGCTAAATGAAATTGAAACCCTAGTTGTAAGAGAAGGGATAAAATACTTAATTGGTTTCACAATAATCCTAAAGTTGCACTGAGATGGAAAAATGATGGAACAGGAAGGAATACTATCGCAACGTAGCTCAAACAATTGTATGACTATCGAATGAGGCTAGAAACTACACCTACATAAGGGAAGAGATCCTAGGCTCTAGTGACCCATTCTCGACACTAGTTTCTTGGTAGGTCATCGTTAGGTTTTGAATTTTTATAGGTCACACAAGTGTAACTATTATTAACTTTTTATCTCATGCATGTCATTGTTAGGGTTCAAATCACACCCTGTAACCTGTAAAAAATATTCACCTGCAAAACCCCAAAACACATCAAAATATAAAAAATAAAAAGATGAAAATGGGGAGTTAGACTTACCCCAAAGTGGTCACCTAACAAAGTGGTATTAGAACCGAGTGTTGCACTTTCAATTTTAGACTCAATGTAGTTACGCATGTGTGTGCGTGTAGAATCATGCCCTAGGTGGCTCTTACGTAAGATGCACTTAATAACGAGCAATAACTAGATGTAGAAGATGTAAATAGATGTGTGCATGCAAAAATGAACTTACCCTCCTATGAAGTGTATGAAAAGAATGCATTCCCTTGTCCCTTGAATGATAACTAGATGGATGCTTTGATTCTATTGAAATGCCTTTTGATGTAATAGTAGTAGATTCTTAGAGCTTAGTCCCTTATTATGGTCAAATAGCTTTGTATTTATATGATTCCCTTATTTGAATTTCATAATTAACCACTAAAATTGCAACCACCAATAGAAAAATAAGTTTGACGCTGACATCCTAGCTATGCACTAATGTCTAGAATTAGAGAAGCTGAAGTAACGAAGGTCAGACTCGGTTCTAAGCGGGTGTGCAAGACCAAGATGAAAACAAGAAAGAAAGCAAAGAGGCCAAAGACAATGGTCAATTAGTAATTTTCTTTCTTAGGAATCAAATGAATAGTAGTATGTGATCGGACCTAGAAATATACCCAAAGTGTGTGATTTAGTGTCTTCACAATATAGAAAAAATACACTATAAATTTTCCTATATGCTTAAGATAAACAATATTTCAATCTCCTTCTCCAAAAATATTATATCCAATAACAATTAAATGATTATCAAATTTAATATTATTTATTATTATTGTCATTTTTTTACATCTCACCATTATTACACTCTACCGTCACCCTCGATGTTCACTATTAGTTATACTTATCATTGAAAATAACCACCATGAAAATTTTATAGAAAAACAGAATCGCCCACTAGTTTAATCAATGAGGCACCCATACATTTGGTCCAGAGCTATAAGAGCCTTTAGTTCATAATAGTGCTAATGACATCGTTTTTTTGTTTTAGAACTTGTTTATAATCTCTTAAAAAGAATCAAATAATTTGGTATTGGTTTGAGTAAGTTTTATGATTCAATTTATTATGGTTCCATCTTTTCAACATTAATATTAAACTAAGAAAAATAATTTCAAGTTAGATACAGATATCTCTCATCGAAAAACTCCAATTACATGAGATAAAAGGTGTGAATAATGGTTACAACAGTTAAGGAAAATGACATTTACCTAGAAAAAATCTCATTGAAGCTTGTATGAAGGATAGGTTTTGGCCCGTGAAGTATTGCATAGGTATAAGAATCACATTTGATAGTGGCGCAAAGGAGGGGATGCATATATAGGTGTGCAGGTGTGAAAGATTTGCACCTTGTGGTTTTGTGCCCATAAGGAGAAAGCTCAGTACTTAGCCTTTTTTGCATGCATGGGCTACAAATAGAGATGGAGTACTAAGCAAGACTTGGAATGAGACATGAATACTTGGAGGACATGCAAATATATTTTGGGATATGAAGAATATCAAGAGTTATGCATAGTTAGAGCTAATAATAGGATTATATCTAGAGTTAATTATATATAAGCTATTATTAGGCAAAGCTTTCATGCTTTCTTAGTTGCTTTTGTAGCGGCGCATGGCTATTTTTGAGCATGCAACCTATTTTTAGTGTGTATGTGAGGTGAAGGGAAAGTCCCAAACTATATATATATATATATATATATATATATATATATATATATATATAGTTGTATGTAATGTATGTATTTATTTACATCAAGAGAGATGGTGATTATCATTTTGTAGGTACTAGAGTTATGTTGTTAGTTTATGAGTGCACATGACTGGTGACATTACTATGTATGTATTCAGCTTATGTGTTTGATGATTAATTAATATGATGGATCACCATGGATGGATATTGATTATTGATGTGTATTTTCATGGTCATTATGTGTAAATCTAGTATTATACCTTATGTGATCTATATGTTTACTTATTATGTGAGTTTTTGAATTGTAGCTCATGCATCTGATTGTTAGAATGGGATATGCACTTTGAGATTTGGTTATTATGAATATGCATGCTATCACCCTAGTAATATAGTAAAAATAGGGACCTGGTACCTTTGTGTGCTTTGGGTGAGCGCTTATATCTATCTGAATGATGTGCTAGCACATTTTGGGTTTTGAGTGAGAAAATAAGACTACATTTTGGTTTTGTTTTGAGACCTATTTTTAAAATTGTAACCATGATGATACATGATGATGGCATATTGGTTGAATATTATGTCCATTAAATATTGGGTTATTGATGGAAAATATCAACTTACACAGAGATATAGTACTGGACTTGATTTCAATGCACACGTGGAGGTTGAAGAACATATTTATCAACAACTTTACGAGGTGTTATTTTTCTATTTTCTAATAGATTTGTTCGAGTGGTTGTTAGCATATGCATCAAAGAAGATCTGGATTTATAGACCAAGGACTTGGACACATGTAGAGTATCAAGATTTTTTTGATGTAAATGAACCATTGACAAGTGTTGTAGATCATTTATGGGATAGTGTTGTGAGTAGTTATAATTTGGAATATGCTGTGTCGATCTATTCTTTCTATAAGTTGTTGAGTTTGAGTTTTTTCGTGAGCCCAGAGGATATTACTTACGTGTTATCCCTTTAGCGATTAAATTATTGATGGTGGTGCTTGAGTCTAGAGCACCCCCTATGGCTAGCTAAACTTCAAAATTACACACTCATAAAAATATACCTATTTACCATTTTATAACATCATCATATCATACATTACTCATTTCAAATTTCAATGATATCAAATATAAGGAAATTTACACCACAACATACATATACATCATCATTTATTTTCAATACTACCAATAACTTGAAGATTAAATTAAACCCAACCACATGACCAAATCATGCCTAAATCACTTAAAATCCATACCTAAACATGACTCCATCATGCCTAAATCACCTAAACTCCACCATGCCTAAACATGAATCCATCATGCCTAACTCACCTAGACTCCACCATGCCTATACCTGACTCAATCATGCCTAAGCCACCTAGACGCCACCAATGCCTAAACCTGACTCCATACCTAACTGACCTAAACTCAATTATGCCTACATGACCTTAACTCAATCATGCCTACTTCACCTAGTTTCCATTAATACACAATAACAATGGAAATTAAAACAAGTACATCATCCATCCAATAAATATCGTCAATATATAAATGGGAGAGTTTGTGTATCAATACATATATACACATATAAATAAATACAAGTATCTCAAAAATCTCATATATAATAGTTAGGTAATCTTATATCTTTGACGCACTAAGGGGAATTTATACCGAATCTAAGGCAAAGAAGGCCCTCCTAACTCCATAAACTAGCGTGATAGATCACCCAAGAAAGGATGACTTCTCAAGGCTCCAATCAATATCGAGCTCGGCATGATCCGATCTATGGGTCTACAAGTAACTGTGGGATACGTGGAAAATGACCTAGTTAGGATTGTTTCGTGTATGTCTCCGCAGATAGGGTCATATGATGGATGATGGATATATAGTGGATTCTATGGTCGATTCTCTTGTTTCGTCTAGTCCAGAAATCTTTAGCTTTGTTAGTTGTTATGTCTAACAAGGATAATTGTGTGATGATGATAGGTGGAAGTGGAGTAGATCTGAATACTAATGTGCGTAAGCCAACATCTATGTCTGATTTACCTATAGACTCATTGGGTTGTGGGATTTGTGGGTCACAACTATAGATTCGTGGTTGTTGTGGACCTACTATGGTCATGTGTGGAATCAGTCCCTAATCCCTAGTATCCAATAGTCGTATGCCTTTTCGGCCTCTATGTTCAGAATTAACAGTTGTGTAATCTTTTTAGAGTATCTTACAGGCGTTCTTGCAACCTAAATTCTTAAACTAGTATCTATGTCCGTGAGAGTGTCTCCTACGTCTGGCTATGGGACCAAAGGATCACAACCGAAATGTTTTTCTCTCTTCAAGCCCTTCTACAGTCATGTGGATATTTGTCTAGGGTAATATGTAGTTTGGCTGGTTTGACCAAAACATGTGTGCTTGGTCGTCTTCTACGTTTAACCCTCTTAACTGTGAGCTGATCTGTTGTAAGTCTGTTGTTGTTTGGAAGACTTGGATTCTAAGGTTCTGATCTATATCAGTTATTTCCATAATAAGATTGGGTTGAGGCACGATTGGCTTGAATACGTATTCTCTGGGCTCTCTAGGTCCCGTGATTGTCATACAAAAGGAAATGATATAAAGCTAACTAATGACAAAATAAATTAACTATGCAAGATATATCTACGTATATTCCTAAATTTGATATTTATCGATAAACTACTAAAAAATTTAAAGAGCAATTATCTAATATATCTAAAATCAACAATTAAACTAATAACGTAGTTAAAACAAACAAAGCAACCGAGTATAGCTACTTGTCTGTGCAATTTGTAGATCTATTCTAAATAACCTGATAACTGATCTACTCTATTTGAAAGACTCTCGATCCTACCTCAGAAGTGAGGAGTGAATCATAGTTTCTCAGAAACTATCAATCCCCACAACTTCCCTGGCAATATCAAAAGTAAAATTAACTGAAATGAAATGATTGGCTACTCTATTTGATATGCTTTTAACTAGAACTTTGAAAGCTAGAACCTGATTCTGTAGAATAGTGGAAAATCCGATGGTGTGTGACCTTGTCCCCTCAGTGTGATCTCCTCATTCCTTTCATGCTCACGTGGATCTAGAAAAGTGTGTAATGCTAGCATCAAAAAAGTAGATATTGGAACAATGGTAGCTTAGGATGCAGACTCGAATATAATGCGAGTAGGAGAGGGATAGCGCAAGAGTATAGAGCTTGGCTTATGCAATTCCTAGTGGGATTTATTTGAGTCATGCAACATAAAACATGTCCAGAACCTGAAACTATCTTATTTGATGAACAAAACCTACAACTTTAATGGCTTCCTATTGAAAATCAAACTATCCTACTCCAATTGATTGGATGAAATAATAACAACACTTGCACAAGGAGAATATGTGGCTTTCTGACAGCTAAACAATACTAACCATGCATACAACAAATGAAACTATGAATCCTAAGCAAAATTGAAAGGCTAAGCTATTGAAATGAGAAATTCAGAGGCAAATTTGAGGGGCCATTTGCTTGAGCACAAGCCAGCTATTTATAGAATCCCATTTACCCAAAGGTGAAAACCAAATTGATCTCTTAAACCATAAACAATGCCAAAACACTATTCCAGGGAACTAGAATCATAAATACAAGCAAAGGCGGTGAAAAAAGTTGGTAAAATTGATTTTTACATGAGTCGTGATAAAAGAACATTCTAGAAAAACACGTGAAGGACCGATCGCCGCCGGTGGTATCTAGACGTGGTGGTCACGAGACCGCCGCCTGGTGGGGCGGTTTCATCACTGAAGACCAAAAAGCAAAGGAAAAGGGGGAGAGAAAAAAAAGCACATGGGGCTAAGGGGGCATGCGGATGTTAACACATATTTGGAGAGCTTTTTCGATCCCGAACACCTCATGAGGAGACCTCGTGTCATCATTGGGGTACGTGTAATGTTGTTCTCGGTGGTGCAAGAAGACTACAATTTTTGGTACATACATATTGCCCCTCGAGAATCATTTTAGCCATGAAGAGGCATAAAATGGTGGGTCCGAGTATGGTGGTCCCGAAATGGGAAGTTAGAAGTTATACCTAATACGTCCGTGTGTCGAAATGATGCCATCCAAAATTCCCGCCACCTACAAAATGAAAAGAGGACTCAAGTGCAGATAGACAAAATAGATCAAAGAATAAATACTAAAATATTATGAAATGAGGACGTACCATTTGTGTGGGGATAAGAACTTACCTCCATCGGCGCTCCAAACCTATGCGAAAAGGGGCATTCAAAACAAGTTAGGTTGCTATATATGTAAAAGTGGGCCCATTTTCCTATTCATTTGTGTGTTGATTTGGTTGATTTTGAGCTCTGGGACCCATGATGACGGTTTCTCACGAGAGTATAGTCAAAATTTTGGGATGAGATCATGATCATGCCTCCACGAGCGGAACACCGACCCGCGAGATCACAGGTTAGTTTTTCTCGATTTACCATTCTTATCCCCTAAAATATTAAAATGGTGAAATCTTTGTCATGGGGATTATTTTTGAAAATGTCAGTTTTAATAGGTCTATCTAGGGGGCACCTACTGGGTAGGCTTTGTTTGAGTCAAAATGGTCTTTATTTTTCCTTTTTAGTTGTTTTAGGGCATATGACCCATGTGGGTTTTGGGACACGACCGCCACCCCGAGCGGGCGGTGGTGGCACAAGACCACCGCCCCTGATCGTCAGGCGGTGGTTATAAGACCGCCACCTTTAAGGCGGCGATTACCGAACCACCACCTTGCTCAGGGCAGAGGGGTCCTGCACATAATGTAAAAACAACACTCATTTGAATTTATTTTTGCATTTTTAGCATCCTTATATGTTTTCATGATTTTTCTAATGTCATTTGATACTAACTTACTCTTTTTTGTGTGCTTTTGGGTGTATGTAGGTGAAGGAGGATTATATTCGATGGAGCCAAGAGAGAGAGAGTGTGATTGGCTTCCAGCAATATTATATGCCCTTTCTCAAGATGAGTAGGACACTCTTCAGAGGGCCGGTATATTACGCATATCACGGGTCCCACATGTTGCACCATCTAGTCACATACTTTGTGACTTATTTTCATATTGGGATGCCGATCGAACACTTTCCGATTACCAGGGTCAGGGGTGAGTGGACCATTACTTTGGAGGATGTTTACCATATCCTGGGGGTCCCGATTATCAGGAGACGGCTCACTCTTGAGACAAGAGGTCACGGGCTCGAAAAGCATAAGGGCCTCATATATGGGAGATGCAATTATCTCCACTAGTTCGAAGAAGGGGGTGAGGGTCCGATCTATTCCTAGCCTGCCTATCCCCTTGATTCATTAGGCCATTATGGGGATCCTTGCCTCGAGATTGATCGGGGACAAGGGAGGAGACACTTTACTTGTATTGCTGGTCCCCCATCATTGCACAGATTGAGGGACATGGCCGGATTTACGCCTGGGGAGCCGACATTCTTGGGACCACCTATCATGATTTGTACCGGGTGGTCCATTTATAGGGGCAATCATTGAGCCATCCGACCCTAGTTATGAGCTGGGTCTACGAGCGTTTCATCCCTTATGGGAGAGGTGTAGAGGTGGCAGATCCCGAGAGCTGAGGGCAGCCGATGGATGACAGATGTCGGTGCTCGAGCACCTCACCAGCCTAGTTACCTCCCTGACCACTGATGACATGGAGGCCACACCTTATCAGGCCATGGCAGGTTTATGGGGTGAGGAGGCTCTTACTTTGATTTCTTGCTCCACCACAGGGCAACTTATGGACAGGGATGGGGAGGGTGGAGATACATCCTTTTGGTCGAGTGCCTCAACAGTTTGGCCTTCCTTACGTGGGTATGCTTCCCCCAGTGGTGCCAGTATATAGATCAGTTCGAGAGGCCAGGGGAGGTCCTAGAGGCCGGGGTTGGATAGTTGTTACTCCTGGTGTCCCCATTGCAGCTAGGTGGGTAGTACGTGCTCGAGGGAGAGCCGGTGCTCCTCAAGCACCCTTACTTCAGATTGCGCCGGTCCCGCCCACAACGACAACCCCATTGACATAGACTCTGAGTCCGAGGAGTTCACAGGGGAGAGATGGAGGAGGAGACCAAGGCTGAGGCTAGTGAGTCGGGTGGAGAGGAGGACAACGATCCTGAGTGGCATGACACTCAGGATATCTTACAGGTAGAGAGGGCGGAGTAGAGTGTGAGAGGGTGACCCTAGCTTCAGAGGAGCCACTTTCTCAGGGCTTAGGTGGAGAGGATGAGTCCATAGTAGGATGATATGTTTCCCTAGCCATGGGAGGAGTACATCAATCAAGGCGGTGGCATCTCGTGTGGCAGTGTGTCGCCGACCCTAGGATCCCTCTTGAGGCCTGGAGATCCGAGTGAGTTATCATCCCTCTCTTAATATTTTTCTTTAGCTAGGATTTTATCTTAGTTGCTGTCTCTACTCTTGTTTGCATTTGTTTTTATCTCTTGATTATTTCTAATTCATTTTCTCCTTTTCTTGCAGAGACTGCCGATGAGTGGCGAGACCTGATTCACCGGGTATGCACCGATACCCTGATGATCCCTATGGAGAAGACCCATGTGGAGCTATCCGTGGATGTAGGGGAGCCTCAACAGCTGGTAGGCATATACCGATGTTTTTTCCCCTATCTGGCATGTGGCCAAGATGGTGTCTACCCTCCGTACCGAGCTGGCAGGGTACAGACAGCAGAGCGCCTGATGAGGAGTCACTCTCATGGTGAGGCCACAGCTACTCCTCGGGACCGTGAGCCCTCTCGTGCACTCAGAGCACCGGCATAGCCGAGTCCTAGACATGGGCATGCACCCTCAGAGGGATCTCATAGGGGTTGAGAAGCCATTTATCTCTCTTAGACTGTTTGTATGATGTATTTTGTATTTCCTGGGCTCTTTGAGCGTTTTGACCATGCTTAGCGCATGATGGCATTATACAAGAATTTTGACTATATATATATATATATATATATTCTTTTTGGATCAGACTCTTGGCATCTATGAATTTGTGATTCATTTCCATATGTAAACTATAATGTTGTGTTTATATGCTTTTCAGAATGTATGCAATGGAGAACAAATGATACAAATGTTTACTTTCTTTTTTTGTATTTCATGATGCTGATATATGATAATGTAGACACAATGTGATTTTGAACTTTAGTTTCTTATAAGAAATTTTTGGTACTTCATATTTGTTTGACAAAATGAGATGATAAACCAGTATGATGAGCAGATGAACTTGCCCCACTCCTAACTCCACGCAACTAGTAAGATGCGAGGGCTCATCACCGAGAGCTAGAAAGGGCACAAGCTATGAAATTTGTTGAATGGTAGTGATGAGAGATAGACAAAGATTTGGTGGAACCAAATTAGGATGCTACAAACCTACTCTACCCAAGTGACTCCATAGTTTAGAATGCTACTTACTTTGCGGTTTATCTAGACTTAGATCCGTAGATGGCCACATGGTAGACAAAATCTGGTTTTCGGGTTTTGAACTCTCTTGGAATTTTGGACATCTGATTCATTTGTTTTTGACTCAAGATTTCAAAGGTTCATTTGAATTGTTTTCTTATGACCTTCAACATTTATTTGTCAAGAGGACCCCTACACCTTGCCCCATGCTACTAGTAAGAAGCATGGGCTTATCACCATGGACAAGGCATAGGTGAGTAAGGGCATTCCCATCCTTTCCCAACCCTACGTCACTAGTAAGAGACATGTAAGCTCATCACCGAAGGTTGGTAGGGCAAGGAAATGTGTAAAAATAAAATTTTCTGTTTGATCTATATTTGACTTGCTTATTTGAGCAAAATGTCAGTGTGTTCTTATTTCCAAAGAGATATACATAGGGGATAGATGTGACACGATGAAGCTTCTAGAATAGACCATAGGCAAGACACCTATCCTAAGAAGAAACCAAAGGTGAGAACAAGCATGCAGACCTTGGTATGGTTACCATTAAGACTTTGTCATATCTAGCTTTATCTGATGAAATGATTATGAAATGGTTGATGATGCTATGGAAGTGAAGAAGTATGATTAGAGTGTTTATGCCAATAACATCAAAATTTGTAATGAATTACTTTGAGAATGAGTTCCTTGATCACAAAATTGTATGAAACAAGTGGACAAAATGAACCTAACTACATGAAGATGCAATGTAGATATAATTATACAAATAGTGCTGGTCACTTATGCATAGAATTGTTTAAGGTGCAGGGAATTGATAGTTTCACCAAATTCCTCACCTTCCAGTGTACATAAGAGATATGCTCCATTTCCATAGTCCTTCATGACTCGGTATGGGCCCAACCATTTGGGCCGAATTTCCTTCCTTCGCCGGTCTTTTTATCGATCCAGCTATCTAGTCTTAGAACTAGATCTCCTTCATATATATCTCATTCATAGACCTTTTTGTTATATTGCAGGAACATCCGGTCAGCATAAACTCTATGCCACTGTTCAACGATCTAACCTGGCCTCATCTAGGATTTCTAGTTGGGAGAGATGCTTCTCTATAAGATTATTCATCCAGAATCCCTTGTAATGAAATACGGAGACTAGGTATTTCAACCTCAAGTGGGAGAACTACTTCTACTCCAAATACCAGTGAGAAAGGAGTTGCCCCTATTGGTGTTCTTATTGAGGTTCGGTGGGCCCACAAGGCCGTATATAACTTTAAATGCCAATCTCATTTGTTTTCTTTCACCGTTTTAAGAAGAATGGCTTTTAATGTTTTGTTTGTCACTTCAGCCTACCCATTGGCTTTGAGGGTAATACAGGGAGGCCATATGATGATTTATTTTAAATTTACTACATAGCTCACATACCTCATCATTCTTAAAGGAAGTACCATTATCTAAGATAATGATTTGTGGGACACCGTACCTACAAATGATCTGGTTTAAAATGAACTTGGTGATCATGGAACCTGGTATAGTGGTAAGAGGCATAGCCTCTACCCACTTGGTAAAATACTCGGTGGCCGTGATTATGAAGTTATGGCATCTCAGTGATGAGGGAGAGAATTTCCTATCAAATCTAGGCCCCATGTAGAAAAGGGCCATGGAGTAGTGATTGGTCAGAGCTTGTGTTGGCATGTGAATCTCGTGGGAAAATTCTTGACATTTATGACACTTGCGTACAAAAACTATCATGTGTCATGTTCTAGAGTGGGCCAGAAATAGCCCATCCGATGTATTTTATGAGTGGTGGCATGACCACCGAAGTGGCCTCCACATATGCCACTATGAGATTCATATAGAATTTTTTTGGATTCTTCTGTGTCAACACACCTTAGGAGCATTCCATCGAAATCCTTACGATAGAGCACCTGTTCTATAATAACATATTTAGCTACGATAATGCGTAACCGCCTTCTTTGTTGTGTGTAGCACCTTCTGGATACGTATGGTCCATGATATAATTAATAATATCAGCATACCAAGGACATTCTGAGATTGGAGGTCTAGTTTTGATGTAATATATGCATTCATCGGGAAAGTCCAGATCTACTAGATCACCTCCGTCTAATGGGTTATCAGCTAACCAATCTGCAATGATTTGTCCCTTAACGGACTTTTGGTTAACAAAAGTTAATTCAATTCACCCATTAAGGTTATAAAGCATCCAACCTTTTTAGACAAGGACCCTTGTGTGAGGAAAGTTCGTAAATGGTCTATTTTTACAATGACCCTTGTTTCTTGATTTAGCATGTAATGTCTTAAGTGTTTGGTTGCAAAGACTATGGCAAGGCATTCTCATTCTGCTTGTGTATAACATGTGTTTCATAGTCGAGCAATGTTCGGCTAATGAAATAGATCACACATTCTCATTTGTCATCATCTTCTTGGGCCAGCATACAGGCTAGCGAGACATTGGTAGCTCATGAGTATAAGATTAAAGGGTGGTCTGCTTAGGTGGCATTAGCATGGGTGGTGACAATAGGAAACACTTAACTACTTCAAAATATTTGTTGCATTCTTCAGTCCAATCGATACTATAATCTTTCTTGAGTAGATTGTTGATTGATGAATGGAAAAGCTTAAATCGGGATGAATCTTTGATTGCACTCGAGTTTCCCAAGAAATGACTTGATTCCAGATTCATCCGAAGGTGGGATCATTTCAAGAACAGCCCATATTTTTGGCTGGTCTACATCGATCCCTCGTGATGATATAATGTAACCTAGGAGCTTCCCTCCCATCACACCAAAGACACATTTTTCTAGATTTAGTGTGACTCCGTATTCTATTAGATGTGAAAGGATGATGCGGAGCACTTCCGGTGATCACAATGCTTCCTGGCCTTGGCCAACAAGTCATCTACGTAGGATTCCATGATTTTGTGAATAAGATCATGAAATATGTATGTCATTGCCCGCTTGGTATGTAGCACCAATGTTTTTGAGACCGAATGGCATAACAACGTAGCAATAGGTTCCCCAAGGAGTTATAAACGTGGTTTTGGCTTGGTCTTGTTCGATATTCTGATTTGATTGTATCCTGAGAACCCATCCATGAGGACAAAAGCTCAAATCTAGATGTTGTGTCAACAATGATGACGTCAATGGATGGTAACAGGAAGTCATCCTTGGGGCACGCCTTGTTAATGTCTCGAAAGTCTATGCAGATGTGTATCTTCCCATTCTTTTTGAGAACGGGAATGATATTAGATACCCACTGAGAGTAATCGACTAGTTTGATGAATCCTACTTGGAGGAGTTTCATTACTTCTTCCTTCACCATGAGAGCTACCTTAGGTTTCATTGGTCTTGATTTTTGTTTAATTGGCTTTGCATCTGACTTGGTGACGAGGTTATGTACGCGATGTGTGGTGCAACCCCTATCATTTCTTTATAATTAAATGCGAAGGCCTTTTGATGTTCTTTGAGGATTCACATGTGTATTTCTATTTCTTCTGGGGTTAACGAAGATCCTAGTTTTAAGATCTTTGGTTCATCCTCCGTTCCGATGTTAACATCAATCATTTCTTCGATTAAAGAAGCGTTACCTTCTTCAAACTCAGGTGGGGTTGGAGGTAGGTCCAGATCTTCTCCATTTTCTACCGCATATATGTCGAGTTCCTTTTGTGGGGGAAGCTCTATCATGGGATTTCTGAAGTAAGAAGACAAATGTGGGATTAAAGACAAATCTACCACGTGATGGGTGAGATGTAACATTGCATAGGCATTTAAGTAATCAAGAGTAGCTCTATCACTATCAACGTGATCTAAGATAGTAGATTTGTTCTCATCTATGTTCATTAAAAGAGGGTTTGACATTTTCTTCACTAATGGTTCAGTACGAAGGGATACCATGAAATGGGTGTCTTCCAACTCTCTGTTTGGAGTGAAGTGAAGCTGAGGTTGCTATTGAATCTGAGAAGATTTTGTTCTCATGGGATTGCCTCAATGGATATGAAGTCAAATCCTTTACTTAAATCTAATACTACTTGTTTTGTAAAGTCTGTAAGTGCTCAGCTCTGGTCTCATACACCTCAGAGACTTGGTTTTCTACTAATTGAGAGTCTCCTAACACCCTGATGTTATTAATCCTGAGCCTTTTAGCTAAGATGAGGCCAAGGAGGAGGGCTTCAGTACTCAGTGCCATTGTTTATACATTCAAAATTTAGTTTAAAGGTGAATGGTAAGATCTTTCCCTCGGGAGAAGTAAAATTACACCTGCCCGGACCCCATAACGACATCTAGCTCCATCGAAATGGAGAGTCCAATATTTAGTGGGAAGATGGATGTTGGGACATTTTCTACGTCAATTTCTTCTACTTCGGTTACTTCTACCATGTAGAGATCCTCTGCTGGAAGAGAACCAACACCTAGGTATATCCCATGCCTACATAATCAAATGGTAGGAAGATTGGTAGATCCTGTTCTAACAATTGACAATATTTGTAGTAGTTCCTAATGATATGGTTTCGACAATGTTAGCCTCATCCTTGAGGGTTGGGATAGTCTTGATTGGGTTCGTAACTTTATTTCTGTTGTAGGTACTAACTTTTCTTCTAGTTTTGCATTAAGTTGGTTTGTCAGGAGTTCAAACTCAGAGTGAATGCCTGGCCTTTTCTTTAGGTCTGCTAGGTGTATATCAAATGGTTTCGAGATCACCTTTTGCTATGAATACCTTTCCTAAGTGTAAAAACCTTACTTCTTGAAATAACGTAGAAGGGATTGCCTTCATACGGTGTATCCATGGTCGGCCGAGGATCATATTATAGTTGGTTTCCTGATCTATAATATAAAACTCAGTCAGGATTGTTTTGGGTCCTAAGGTGACTGGTAGTATTATAGTTCCAATCGAAGTGGCCTTAAGGCTATCATAGCCTCTTAGCATATTCCGAGTCGTGGAACAATTTGTTTCTCCATACCCTAGATTTTGAAGGAAAGAGAAGGGGACTATGTTAACTGCTGCCCCATCATCAACCATTGTGCATTTAACATAATTTTTATAAACCCAGACTTGTAAATATAAGGTTGGATCACCTCTGCATGCAATCTCAACGTCTGTTGGCATTTTGTCTATTTCGAATATAAACTCGGTATCCCTATCCGGCTTGTCCCGAGGGTGGATATCAAAGTCTATATGGTTTACCTGTGTTTCGGGAGGTGGAGTGATGTTAATTAAATGACCTAAACCTAATGCTTCTAAAAGAGCAGCCCTATGGGTAGGAGAGTTCTTTAATAAATCCAAAAAGGAGATATGAGAGAAGGTCTTTGTTAGGTCATTAATCAAATCATAGCACCTATGGGTTTCACTAATATTTGTTGGATGTTGTCTATCTCTAGTGGGTAACTTGGACTCGGCTGAGAGGAATACTCTCATGTCCTTGTTACAACTTCTATGGGTAGTTCAGTGTCTAACTCCACTAAACCGACTATCTTAGGTCATGGCTGACTTCCTAATTGTGGTGCAATTGGTGGATTTAGTGAAGTCGAGGCTTCATGATCATTGTTTCCTGCCATTACACCTTTGTTCGTCCCATTTGGATTTAACCTATTATTATTGTGATTTGGGAGCGTGATCATTAAAGATCTTGAGGGGTGCATTTTGAGGGGAAACTACCCCGTAAAAGTATTTGGTGTTGGTGACGTAGGATCTGCTAAGAACATATCTATGAAAAGTTGTCTTTGTTCCTCTGGCACATGTTGCATGAATTTATTGTAATCACGGCACGTTCTAGTGTCATGGCCTCGAATCTTGTGGAAACCACAATACGAATTGGGATTATAATTCCTAGGTTGTTGGTTTGGCACATATTGTGGTCCAAAACTCTAATCAAACCGTTGCCTATTAGGATTAAGGTTTTGTATTTGTTGTTTTTGGTTTTGGTTCTAGTTTTGATATCCAGTTGGGTTTTGATTTAGACCCTGTGTCTAGATCCACCATTGTTGTTGTTGTGTTGTGGATGATTAAAATCCATTGTATTGATTGTTGGGGTAAAATTGTTGTTTCGTTGATTGTTAATCAGTGGTGGAGTATTTACAACATTTTCCCTTTTAGCTTGGTCAGTTACTCCATCTGTGGTTGTGCCACGATTTTTGTTAAGGATTTTAGGTCCTTGATTGACATTTGTGGTAGTAGGATAAGTCGTAGTATTCTGTTGGGGGTGATTAACCTCCCATTTGCTCCATATGTCTTACGACCGCTATCTATTTCCGCTTGATCTATTCGGAGAGCTCTCAAGTACTTCATCGTAAGTCCTTAGTGGGAACTTTTGGACTTCTTCCTTCACCTCTCTACTGAGAGAATGAAGGAATAAATCACATAGTTCCATTTGGTCCATGTTTGGAGCACTTGGCCGAAGAATAAAGGACTGTATGCCATCTCTGGATGAAATGAGCAATAGATTCATTGTGTTCTTGCTTAATGTGTAAGAATTCCCTGATTCCTGTTCTCAACAGTTTGTTCATGTCAAATGCCTTGATGAACTCATAAATGAGTTGTTTAAAGAAATGGATGGAGGCTTTAGGTATTCTGTAATACCAATCGAGGGCGATGCCCTCTAAAGTTTTGGGAAATATTTTGGCAACAACCCCATCCCAAGGGAGTAGTTCTCGAATGGTTATGGCATAGGCCTTGATATGTGCATTCGGGTCTCCCTCCCCTTTGTATTTGGGAAAATCGGGAAGAGGTCTTGGAAGCATGATGCTTCATATGGTGAAGTCTAAGGGCTCTTTCAAATATTCTTGAATAAGTCCCTATCGCATAGGTTTCACCATTAATGGTGCCTGCTGAGGGGGTGGAGGTGGAATGGGTTGTTGATATGGCGTAGCATGTATGCATTTTTGGGACATAAGGAAATCCCTGTGGTTGAGAAAGCATGCCAGGAGAGGAGAACATATCTCCTTGTGGCGACTTGGAGTACATGTTTAAGTATGAAGGGGTATTGTCTAGGAATGGATTATTTTGTACTAGACCGGGAGGTACCGGAACGGTGTTAGAAATGGTGGTTCTAGTTGGCGCTTGTTGTGAATACTGAGGAGGCATGCCCAATGTGCCTATTCCTGTGAGGAGGTCTACTTGGCTAGGATGGTGTGGAGGATTGGAACTTCCTGCCTGCATGAATTGAGAATTTTGACTTGCTTGAGCAAGTTCTAATCCTCTAACCTTTTCTATTAGAGTTGAAATGACTTCATTTGGTGAAGTCATGGTATTTTTCCTTAGTGGCATTTGTTGTATATCCTGATGTTGTATAGGCATGTGATACCCCACTATGAACTGATTGTTTCCCTGCCAAGTTTCCCCGAGGGCATTTCCTATATGTAGTGGCATGGAGGTATTTTCTTGAAAAGAGACCTCGGGTTGTGTTTGTAAACTTCCTATAGGTGGGTACATACTCCGAGAGCATTGTTCATTCTTGGCATAACGCACTGAATGTTCATCATCTAAAACTAGGTATGGATCTGATTGTCTACTAATTTGTGGTCTAAGCAGCACCTGAGGAGATGAACCAGATTCTCCTATGAACATCATATTGTTTGAGCCTAAAGGCTCCATTTGTTGCGTTTGAGCGAGCTGATCCAACTCCTCTGTTTGGAAAGATGAGCTATATCTAGTCCTTGGAGGTGGAGTTTGTGTTGACAACCGGTTGGTTGAATAATTGTCACCCCATACTAAGAGCGAGGGTGATGACTGTCTATTCAGTTGAGCGTAGTATGCCTCAAGACCTAGGAGAGGTCTGCCATATGCATCGAATCCTAACATATTCGGGGGTATATGAATACCCGCAGAATAATGGGAAAGAGCGAAGGTGGAAGAAAGAGGTAATAGAAAAAGCACTATGTGTTTACGTCGGGTTATATTTTGAATAAGCCGATGAAGGCTAATGGGTAGAAAAGCGAAAAGTATAAGAAAGAACAAGTAGAAATATGAAAGCAACCGTAAAGTAGGAAGTTCACGTCAGTTCACCAATTTTGTTGTGAAGCTGATGAAGCTAATGTGATAGAAAATAATGAGGTAGAAGGTAATAAGTAGAAATATGACTCGAACCGTTTTTTCACGTTGGGTTCACCAATTTTGTATGATGGAAAAGTGACAAGCGAGCATGGGAATCTACAAGTAACTCTTCCTCGCACCCGACCTCCCGAGGTCATGCCGAGACAGCCGGTGGGGATGGAATATACGTGGGGTATAGGAAAACTAGTTAGGTAATCTTATATCTTCGACACGCACTAAGGGAATCTATGAATCTAAGGCAAAGAAGGCCCTCCTAACCTGAATTGGCATGATAGATCGGTTGGCAAGGATGACTGCTCGAAGGCTCCAATCAATATCGAGCTCTGCATGATCCGATCTATGGGTTGTGGGATACGTGGAAAATGACCTGGGATTGTTTCGTGTATGTCTCTAGATAGGGTCATATGATGGATGATGGATATATAGTGGATTCTATGGTCGATTCTCTAGTCTAGTCCAGAAATCTTTAGCTTTGTTAGTTGCTATGTCTAACAAGGATAACTGTGTGATGATGATAGGTGGAAGTGGAGTAGATCTAAATACTAATGTGCGTAAGCCAACATCTATGTCTGATTTACCTGTAGACTCGTTGGGTTGTGGGATTTGTGGGTCACAACCATAGATTCATGGTTGTTGTGGACCTACTATGGTCATGTGCGGAATCAGTCCCTAATCCCTAGTATCCAATAGTCGTATGCCTTTTCGGCCTCTATGTTTAGAATTAACAATTGTGCAATCTTTTCTGAGTATCTTACAAGGCATTCTTGTCAACTAAATTCTTAAACTAGTATCTATGTCCGTGAGAGTGTCTCCTATGTCTGGTCATGGGGACCAAAGGATCACAAATTTCAACGTTTTCTCTCTTTCAAGCCCTTCTACAATCATGTGGATATTTGTCTAGGTAATCTATGTAGTTTGGCTATTTTGACCAAAATGTGTGTGCTTGGTCGCCTTCTACGTTTAACCCTCTTAACCGTGAGCTGATCTGTTGTAAGTCCGTTGTTGTTTGGAAGACTTGATTCTAAGGTTCTGATCTATATCAGTTATTTCCATAATAAGATTGGGTTGAGGCATGATTGGCTTGAATACATATTCTCTGGGCTCTCTAGGTCCCGTGATTGTCATACAAAAGGAAATGATATAAAGCTAACTAATGACAGAATAAATTAACTATGCAAGATATATCTACGTATATTCCTAAATTTGATATTTATCGATAAACTACTAGACAAAATTTAAAGAGCAATTATCTAATATATCTAAAATCGACAATTAAACTAATAACGTAGTTAAAACAAACAAAGAAACCGAGTATAGCTACTTGTCTGTGTAGTTTGTAGATCTATTCTAAATAACCTGATAACTGATCTACTCTATTTGAAAGACTCTCGATCCTACCTCAGAAGTGAGGAGTGAATCATAGTTTCTCAGAAACTATCAATCCCCACAGCTTCCCCGGCAATATCGAAAGTAAAATTAACTAAAATGAAATGATTGACTACTCTATTTGATATGCTTTTAACTAGAACTTTGAAAATCTAGAACCTGGATTCTCGCAAATGCTGGCGAATCCAATGGTGTGTGACCTTGTCCCCTCAAAGGTGATCTCCTCATTCCTTCATGCTCACGTGGATCCAGAAAAGTGTGTAATGCTAGCATCAACAGAAGTAGATATTGGAACAATGGAAACTTAGGATGCAGACTGAATATAATGTGAGTAGGAGAGGGATAGCGCAAGAGTACAAAGCTTGGCTTATGCAATTCCTAGCGGGATTTATTGTGAGTCATGCAACATAAAATGTCCAGAACCTGAAACTATCTTATTTGATGAACAAAACCTGCAACTTTAATGGCTTCCTATTGAAAATCAAACTATCCTACTCCAATTGATTGGATGAAATAATAACAACACTTGCACAAGGAGAATATGTGGCTTTCTGATAGCTAAACAATACTAACCATGCATACAACAAATGAAACTATGAATCCTAAGCAAAATTGAAAGGCTAAGCTATTGAAATGAGAAATTCAGAGGCAAATTTGAGGGGCCATTTTCTTGAGCACAAGCCAACTATTTATAGAATCCCATTTACCCAAAGGTGAAAACCAATTTGATCTCTTAAACCATAAACAATGCCAAAACACTATTCCAGTGAA
Organism: Taxus wallichiana var. yunnanensis; assembly: GCA_018340775.1. Classification (NCBI taxonomy): domain Eukaryota; kingdom Viridiplantae; phylum Streptophyta; class Pinopsida; order Cupressales; family Taxaceae; genus Taxus; species Taxus wallichiana. Next base: position 336,038,829 of record CM031237.1, on the reverse strand, counting down.
ACCAAAATCATAAATACAAGCAAACGATTCTTAACATTCCCTCGTAAACCTATCACATGTGCATGTAAGGTTTCCACCTAAACTCCATCACCATCTCCACCCTATGTGGTTGCCCATACCTATGCCAACCTGGGCCTATAGGGCTCACACCGAGCCTATAAAGTGGCTACCTATGCCTCTAACCTTGTGAATTGTCCCTATAACACTGTAATCTATGCCTCGAAGGGCGAGACATCAACCTATAAAGTATCCCTCTCGCACTATGATAGTTGGTAAATATGGTTTCCCTAGCCGCGAAGGTGCAACCAAGTAGTTGTGCCTCCCACCACTACCTATATCCATTAGTGACTCTGTGTCATCAATCCACCTATATCATGCCTGCTCCTCCTTTCCTATAGGAACACTTGAGCATGGTGGAGATAGGGGTCTCTCCACATCATCTTTGTGGTACTTTGTGGAAAAGGTGGGGGTACATCCTGTTATAGCCCAAACCGCCATCTAATCCTTTCTATGAGAATCATGTCATGCTCCCTAACACGCCACCCATGTATTCATCTAAGTAGTTGAAGTTCCTATAACTCCTCAGCCATGTCTATATATGATGGATAGTACACATATGGTCTCCACACAATATCAACTGGAGAAAGGCCCTCCAATCACTGCCTATAGTATAACACATCATATGTGTCCCTTGGCACCCTTGGCTATCTAGCGAATGGTACTCATCGTTTGAAACCAAATTTGACCAAGTCACCCCCAAACTAGTCCTATCATGGAAAAATGATCGGGAACACACACACGATCTACTCATATGCCCAACTATGTAATAAAAATGTACATCACATACCAAACTACCTCAATCTTGCATAGGCCCATAGCTCCCTATATAGTTGAACCAGGAAAGCCAGTGCCCAATAAAAGTGTACCCGCTCCTCGATCATATCTTGCAACACCCCCATTAGTGCTTGTAAAAACCTGCCACCCTTAGAATGGAAATGCAAAGCATCCAACCGCCACAATCATCAACACAGATAGCCTAGTCTCCCATGAATAGGTTGTATACATATCTCCATAAGTGAGACTCGTGTTATGATTTCTCAGCTCGCCCATCACCTCACCAAAAACAACCACATTTTTCTCCACCGATGCCTCGAGGCGAAATGGAATATATTGGCTCCCAACAACAGGAAGTTACAAAATCCTACATACATCCTCCAATGTGATGGTCATCTCTCTTATCGGTATGTGAAAGGTATTGATCATAGAATCTCATATATCAATGAGAATGACCATCAAACTATGATCACGGGGTATACCCTTATAGTATCGAATCACACTATGTTCAACCTTGGTCATGTGCTTCCACCCTCCGCATCACAAAGTGGATCGCATCATGTACTAGTAGGGGTGGTACTTTGTCCCACATCCTCGGTTGATCTATCACTTGTATCATCGAATACAACCGTGGAAAGACTTGAAAACCCCACCCTAAATCCCCTCTTACCCACTACACAAGACTCACCTACAAATCTACTCGTACCATGACATCTGTACCCATTATTTTAATTTATTTCACCCGACATACCTATCCCATATCACCGAAATCATATTTTACACTCTTCTACCTACATTAATCTTCACCTACCCCTTCTTCACCTATTTTAAAATTTCCTACCTAGCCCTTATTACCCCTATTTACTCTTAACCTCAACTTCCACTAGTCACCTTGACCATCATAGCAAATTTTTCTTTACCATCATCACCCCTTTTATCTAGTATCGAGTCACCTTAGCCTTAACTAATGCTTGACTAAATTTGACTAATGTCGTCAACCCCGACCATCATTGGTCTCTCATCACGACACCCAAAATTGAAAAATCATCCCCCATTCTTCAAAATTCACAAAATAGCCTAAAAACCTACTCTAACCTACCCCAACCTATCCCGCCTTCATTCACAACCATATTTAACCTATGTGTGACCTTCCTACTCCTCATTTCCTTCATTTTAACCCAAAATTTCCAAATAAAAATCCCACCCAAACTTTTTAACAAAAATCAATTTCAACCAATACTCTTTTCAATCAAATATGAGGGATTCATATTGTCTCCTACCTCTAATCGATGACGCATCCACGGTGGCATGTATAGCCACTATGTTATTGGTCCACCCGATCCCTCTCCCACCTTTGCCATACCCAAATCAACTCCTCACCTCCAAATGAATCAAATGAATCAAATCAATCAAATAGGTCTTGTGGACCCTTCAATCAAATGTCAATCACCTACTACATGGTTTGTCACCTCAACTCAATGCCTTGTACTATCATTTTCTAAAAGTGAAAAAGTCAAAATGAATCCATAAAACACATTTTTTCTTTTTTATCTATAAATTGACATGACCGATGTCGATCATGTCGTGCCCTAGCCAACCAATGTCGCTTATACCATATGTTGATTTTCATTTCCAGCTTCCTATCCAGATGAGTGTACGAGTAATCAAGAAACATGAAACAACATCAAGTATACAATGGCTTAGTACCTTGGAGATGACAATGGATGATACAAGCCCAAAGTTGATGTCAGACTCCTCAGTGTGATCCCACCAAACTTGTAGCTCACATACACTAGGAAAAAAAGATTAAAGATTTTATGTGGGGGTTGCACTGACAAAGTAAATCTAGGAAGCATTAACTTCATCGATGGCTATCAACCCCCATGTTCATAAGAAAAGAATGAATATCCAATGATAAGATGACATGCCAAAACTATAGAGATTTGCAATATGTTGAATAAATAATATAAATATGATACCAAGCTAGTGTTTCGATATAACAACAAATTGATCGTTAGAGTGACAATATGAGACCAATAGAGCTTCACCTCTAAATACTCCACAATATGATTCAAATATTCACAAAATTTTTGTAAAAATGTTGTGAATTTTAAGCTTGAGAATTTTAAGAATTTTCTCGTCCCCTTTCGGAGGGGAGAAAGAGTCCTATTTATAATTTGAATGTGGATTAAAATAAAGGATTAATGAATAACTATAATTTGTAAAATCAATCTTGATTAAGAGGACATGATGAAGAGTTGATTTGATGGTGGGGTTCATGATGTGAGAAAAGGAAAAGATGTGATGTGGAGTGGGGACATGGCTAGGTGTAATAGTGAAGTCATGTGTTAACTTTACACTATTGATTTTGGATTAGTTGTCGAGACAGGAGATTTTGAATTGTTGACTTTATGGGTGGCGTTGATAATTTAATAATTTGAGGGGATTGAATTTTTAGGTGGGAATTGATTTTTAACGAGAATTGATTTTGACTTAAGTGGGGAACATGTGGGGTTGTTGATTTGTATATATATTTGTGAATTATTTAATTATTAAATAGTTTGATATGACTTATTTGAAAGAATGAATTATTTAGCATAATATAGTTTTGGCATGTGATAAGAGATTAATATATTTATAAGATTAATTAACTGAATATGAATTATTAGTAGGAAATTATATTTGAGTAAGCATCTAAAGGAGACCAAAATGCGAGGTTATACAAAAATTTGGTGTCTACATTTGCCCATTTTTATTGAGTGGTTTATGATAGCAAGCCATGAGACAAAAATGAAAAGGGTTAGATGAGAGATGTGTCCAAGTATGGATGAAGACATGACCAAAGGCAAGATGCCGCGGCAAAAAAGGATCACGATAACAATAAAAAGTATAGCGGTGACTCCAATATCACATCGGTAGAGGACAATTACAGTCTCAACGAAGACAGGATGACAATGTTCTACGAGTCTAGTGAGTGTGTGAAGACCACTACAGTATGGATGTAAACCATGATGACCAATGGGTCACGAATCGTGAAAATCACGTGTCCACAATAGGAACAAAGATGAAGATAATGATGCCCCAAAGACAAGGCACGAGAAGGAAAAATATTTAATTATATGCATTGACAAGTACAAGGATGAAAAGGTGAGATAAAATGCCCTAAAGGTGTGATAAATATAATGGTAATCATGTTTCATAGGAAAGATGCATAAGTGTTAGCAAATTAGAAGATAAAATCAATCCTACTTGTTCGATAAGTAGGATAAGTAGTCAAGATATTTTTTCGACAAAGTAATAGCAGAGAAAATATTCATGGAAGAGTACAAGATCAAATAGATGTTGGCTATTATGGTATCCTCCAAGAAAAAAAAGTTTCCGGGAGGATGGGATGAAAGATGTGGATGATAGATGATAGAGATATGATAAAGTGGACATGGTCAAGTAGAAAGGACATGGTTGAGGAGAGGGTCAAATAGTAGAGAAGGATGATGAGAGAGGTGAGAAGATAGATGAAAGCATGAAAGAGAGAGAATAATATTCAATAAGAGGGTAGTGGAAAAAGATAAAGGGGAAATAAATAGGTAAGGTACGAGGGACCTGGAGAAAAAGAAAATAGAGAAAGTGAGCATGAGAAGAAGGGAGGGAGGAAATCTAAACAAGAAGAAGATGAGATGAGAGGGAAAAAGAGATTAGAAGGGAAGTTGAATGTATAAAGATATATCATAGTAAAGAAGCAACAAAGATAATAAAGAGGAGAAATGGTGAAAGAAAGAAATGATGAAGGACAAATAAGAAGACAAGAAAATGATATAAGAAGGGATGAAAGGGAGATGGAGATCAAAATAGAGGGAGAGAAAGAATGGATCATGAAAGAGATGACAAAACTGAGAAAGAAAAGTTGTGAAGAATATGAGAGAAGGATGATTGGAGAGATGAATATGTATAGTAGGATGGAAAAATTAAGGAGATGAAGAAGATGAAGAAGTTAAGGAAGATGGGGAGGAGGTAGAATGGAAAAGAGAAAGAAAGACAATATGAGGAGCTAGGAAGATAGGGGTGACAGAGAAAGAAGCTCAGTAATGGGGAATTGAAAATAAGAGGGAAAGAAGGGATGATAGAGCCAAAATAGGAAAGGAATTGAATATGAAACGAATGCATGGAAAAACATGTTGATGGTGACATGGTCAAGAAGATGGGACAACACCGGTGAGTCGGGTTATCAATGGAGGAGTAAGGCGAAAGTGTGAGGAGAAGAGGAGATGAATATGATGAGGTGATTTTTAGGAGAAAATTGGGTTGATAAAGAGGGATAGGAGGAAGGAATGGTCAACAGATATGATCATGAATGATACCTTGTCTAGAATGACAGTCTACCTCGAGTAGGTTTTTGTGCTGCATGGGGAATTAAGTAGATGTGCCAAGTTTGGGGGTGATGGTCCGAGATGGTGAAGAAAAGGATAATGAACAATGGTGGGGGATGAGGAGTTGTTGGATAATGAATGCTACTTGAGAGTTATCCTCAAGTAGAATTCACAAACTGCAACAGAGGTCAAGTAGAATTCCTAAACTGAAGAATGCATTAAAAATATTTCTTGAAGATAATAATTGATTTCATGGATTTATGGATGATGTTGATAGGGGACATCCTTAAGAGTAAAAATATAGATTTAGATTTAATGATATTAATTTTGATTTAAAGGTATAATTGTAATAAAAGATGATTTTGATGAGATGGGTACCACATAACCATAGCAAGAGGTCATGTAAGAAATTTATATTCTTAATCGTATATGAAGTAAACAAGAAAAGGTACTATTTATAGCATTACACTTGCAACCAATAGCATGTGTTAGTACATAACTAATGAGATTTGATTATATCGCAAGACCAAGAGGAAGATATGGATGAAATATGCTCATAATCCTAATGTTGAAATGACAAAGGAATTGGAGATGTATCTTGTACGTGGGAAGAAGGTTCTCCAAAGATGGTATTCCTTAAGTCTATGCCCTAGCTCTGGGAAAGGGAAAGAACAATAATAGAAGAAAGCTGATCAATGCGGGAAGCTTTTGAATGCCATAACAAAAGAGTAGCCATCCTTCGAGGGTATGGTCTACTATATATACAACATAGATGGCGAGGATGATAGCCGTCCTTCAAGGGATCGGTCTATTTTAATACATAACGTAGATGACAAGAATAATATAATAGCCGTCCTTCAAGGGATCGGTCTATTTCTTTTGATTTTGCTTGGATTTTGATTTGTATATTGTTCTCTTATGTATGAACAACTATCCTTCAGGGATCAATCGATTTTTGATAACTTTGGTTTTTCCTTTTGCATACTTGAGTTTGAGCTTCACATGGGGATATCTAGGAATAACTAAGTAAGCCACTTAAAAGGGGATAAGGAATGTACAAGAGACACCCTGGACCCTTCGCATGGCTGTAATAGGAGAATGAGAAGGTAATGGATGTAATGATTACGGGATTCTCACCGAATGGGAGAACTTATCCATATTGAATATGCTATAAGTAGATTCATTGTACTTATATTCAAGGTCATATCAAAGTAGTGATGGTAGACCACATAATTCATATCATTACCATGATAGATGGAAGTGGATAATGGTGGAGACATGGTCTAAAGATAAGACTATACTCATAAGTGTGTGTACTAACAATAGAATGGCCGTAAGTGCAATGCATTAAGAGGTTCAATCTCTAGTTTACCAACAAGGAGAGAAGACATTAAATTTGTGACAAGATGAGAGCTTGCAAAGGATTAGATGTGATAGACAAGTAGGAAATAAAACTATGTCCTTAAGGAAGCAAAAATATGACCACAATGGTGGGTTTTGATGAAAATAAAAGGTGCCCCAAGAGAGACAAAAATATGGCCACAATGGTGGGCTTAAATGAAATATGGTCCCTTAATGGAAGGACAAAAATGGCCACAACAATGGGCTTAAGATAAAAATAAATGATGTTCGAAGGGATAGATGCATATGGCCACAAAAGTGGGCTTAAAATGGGGTGGATATTTGGAGGATTAGCTTAGATCGAGATGGATTTGAATGAGTTAAATAAAATAATGTCAAGGAGTAAACCCCCGACATCAAAGAGGAGTTGTTTAGATACGAAATGAGTTAACATGAATGATATGCTTAAGGATGAGAGGAGGCTACTCCCTCAATGAAAAGGATTCTATCCCTGTCATAAAATTAGATGTGGACGGGTGAAAGAGATTGGATGATGATAACCTTAGATTTGGATCAGGTAGATGTATTTGGGATCATAAGAAAACAATGTTGATAAATAAGGGAGGACCTTACGTATGAGTAACATGCAAAGGAGATATGTTAATGGAGGATGAAAGAGAATACATAGAGACTTCGATAGATGTGGAATTAGTCGTGGATAAAACATTAGAGGGCCAATCCTCAAAAATATCATCTCTTTCAATGAGATCATGAATGACAGTCTGAAGGGCCTTACAACATTCAATTTCATGACCCGGGGTATAATGGTAGGCACAACTGAGGTGGGGATCAAACCACAATGGCTTCCTACTATTTGGGATAAAATCCTTGGCACAGGTGGAAATGTAATGGTGGAAATTTGTAATAAGTTTTGAAAGGTTTCCGCATTATTATATGTATTTTCTTTGGACTTGGTTTAGAATACAAATTCTGGGATGTGGTTGTATGAGCTGTCTTGGAGGATTGTGTCATGTCATTCCATAATTTTGAGTCGAATCTCAAGGGAATGCTAGATATTTTTTATTTTGGTTGGTAGAGTGATTGTGATGCCTTAGATGGAGATTGATATTGCCCCAAAACAGATGATGCATATTTGGTATTTGTTGGTGAAATGTCTATCTTCTTTTGGGGACACACAAGATATTTTTGTGGATGTGTACCAAGGTTCTTGGATTTGGATTGTGAAGAAGCATTCTTGGGAGATGTGACATTGATTTCAATCGGAGATTCTAAAGGTTGTGTCGTAGTTGATACAGGTGAATGGATTGGTATTTTCATGATGGATGTGGGAGTATCTGTAGATGAGATGGGAGGAGCATCTGAAGTTGCTACTAGTTGAAGTGATTTCCAATGTTCTTCAAATGATGTGGAATAAGAAGATGGTGTGTTCACATTCACAGTAGTTGATGTGATTGGCATGAGTAGAAGTGTGGAAAGAGGAACTAAGATAGAATCAATAGATGGTAGGATATGTAAATGCGGAATAGATGAGGATGGGGGAGTATTAGGAAACCCGATGGATGAAGATGTAGAAAGATGAGTTGTATTCATTTTGGATGGGGAAGGATGTTCCTCCCGAGTGAGGAAATCATCTTCCTTAATGAGGTCATGGACGATGGTCTGAAAGGCCCTACACTACTCAATGTCGTGGTCGAACATGATGATATGCGCAAATGCAATTAGGATTGAACAATGGAGGTTTTCTACTATAAGGGTCCCAATGTCTAATGGGAGGAAGAGTGATCATAGAGATTTGAATTAGATGTTGAAGGATATCTGCATAAGACCTGATCGAAGTGTCATATAGAAGACCACTTTTATGGCTTTTAAGATGATTTTTTATCTTGGATTTAGACATGGAACTTTGGGATATCGATGTATGAGCCTATATAAGTGATGAGGATGGAGATGAATTACGTTGCACTTTTAATGTTTTGGTTTTAGTTTTAGTGTTAGTTGATGATTCAGGGTCACGTGAACCAGATTAAGGAGGCACTTGAATAACTTTTATGGAGAATGAAGGATCCTCTTTAAAATATTCTTCACTTGGAGGTGACATGATTGTGGAAGTGTGTGAAGAATGAGGGGACATTTGCATTTGGATAGATGAGGTCAATAGTGTAGATGTTGAAGTGGAAGGAATAGATTGGTTTGGTTTGGGAAGGATGCATCCTTCCTTAATGAAGTCTTGAATAATGGCTTGAAATTCTCAATGTCGAGATATCATCTCTAGGGTGTGATGATATACACAAACAAGGCTGGAATTAAACCACGGTTTCTTCATACTACTGGGGTCAAAGGCCCTAATAGGCATAAGTGTGATTGTAGAAATTTGTAGCAAGTGTTAAAAGACCTCAATAACTGATTTGACTGCAACATTAGGAGGTGCTTTTTCCGTGTGTGGAATTTCTTGGTCTTTAGAAAAGGAGTGGATGTTTGAGATAATTCAGATGTTTAAGACAAAGTTCAAACATATTTATGTCTTGGTGGCTGATAACTTGAGTCATGATTTTGGATTATTTTAGTTCAAGGGTTTGGGGTCGATTGTTTAGAAGAAGGAATATGATTTTCTGTATAAGATAATACCGAGGAAATATTTGAGATGTTCCGTCCTTGGGAGGAATGACAATAATTTCTACCGGAGGATCCGAAGGTGGTACTGATAGAGATGTAGGAAGGGATATTTGTTTGTTGGAATCTAAAGAAGGTGAAAATTGATTTGCTGCACCGATGTGGTAGAAATATTATTTTGAAGTTGAATCCAGATGAAGATGTTTTAAAGGTTCTTCAAATGATGTGGCGGCAAGAACAATTTGGATGTGGTAAGTCCCGGAATTGGGATTGGGCCACTGGTTGGCATTATGGGTAAAGATGAAATAGATGTGGGTGATGGAGTGTATGAGGTATGTTCGGATGCAAAATTAATAGTGGATGTGGGAAGATGTGCTAAGGTGAACATAGATAGGACCGAGGTTGGTATGGGGGTGAGGGTTAATGGAATGAAGAAAGGGGGAGCTTCTAGTGAGGTGGATATGGTGGGTGATGAAGAAGGTAAATATATGGATGGATCTAGATTTATACCAACAATATATATAGTGGTATTGAGCAATCGTGATGTAGAATCGAGTGATGGTTTGACTTATCGATGTGGGTGTATGGTTTAGAAATGGTTTTTAAAAAATATATAAAGGTTGATTGGATGAGGAATTAGGCTTATCCACTTTAATTTCTCCTTTATTGGCGAGTCTTTAGACCAAATCCTTGAACATCCGACATTTCTCTATGTCGTGTCCTCGACTTGATGGTACATGCAATAGTGATCCTCACAATACCACACATGCCTTGTCTAGATTTTTCAATTGGTTGGATAGGTGGAAGCATGATCCGAAAGGAACGATAACCAGATCGTACCAAGCCAAGAACACAGATGCTAATTAAACACCATGATCAATAAGATGAAATTAATTCACCAGAATAACTTTACATAAAACCTTTGCAAACAAATGAGCAGCAATATCATATATTATTATGGAACTCAATGTAATACATTGAGAATGGGCCTTGCTTAAATAGGCAAGGAATAACAATCTAATAACTAGTCAAGGTTGTAGATCAAGCCATAAATCAAGGAAATAACTAGTCATCAAAGAACTAGTCAAGACCATAGATTTAGGAGAGAACTAGACATCAAGGATCTAGTCAATACCATAGATCAAGGAAAGAACTAGTCAATACCATAGATCAAGGAAAGAACTATACCTAACAACTAGATAATATCTTCTAATATCTAAATAAGATAAAATAAATATCCACACACATAAGTGGGTGAGGATAAATACAATAAAGGTAAATAAAGTACCTAGGTGAACATGAGATAAGGTAAATAACTACTCTAACACCCCCTCAAGTTAATCTAGGGGCCAAAAATAGAACTGGCATGTCCACAATATGAGTCCCGACAACTAGGCCTGATGAGGTATTCATGTACAATAACTAGGAAAAAGGGACACCGCAAGGTACCCAAAACTAGTAACAACAAAGTAAAGAGAGTAAAGACCTACTCCAAGGCATCCCAAGAAGCTCGGCTCAAAAACTCATACAATGCTGAAGAAGTTTGGTGTGCACTGTGGTCTGAATCCACTACTCGATCACAAAACTCAAAAACAACTGACACTGGGTTTCACTAGAATAGCTCCATACAAGGAGACTGTCAACGGAGTGATGTCAAAAGTCTAAAAAAACACCAAACATAATTCGATCAACTGCTACAAATAGGTGTGCCATGATCCAAGAATAATAACCAAAGCAACAAGGAAAGGACACAAAATCTAGAGTGTCATAATCCAAGAAAAGCCAAGGTAACAAGGCAAGGACACGAAACCCGAAGAAGAAGAATCGGCAGAAAACCCTCCCATACTTTGCTTTGAATGGGTGGAGTGACGCTATAAATCTATATGAGTTGCCAAAACAACTACTTGAACACCGACAAACTAACACTTTGGGCTCCACCGAATAGCTCCCCCATAAGAGAGATCAGATCAAACCATAAATCAAGGAAATAACTAGTCATCAAAGAACTAGTCAAGACCATAGATTTATGAGAGAACTAGACATCAAGGATCTAGTCAATACCATAGATCAAGGAAAGAACTATACCTAACAACTAGATAATATCTCCTAATATCTAAATAAGATAAAATAAATATCCACACACATAAGTGGGTGAGGATAAATACAATAAAGGTAAATAAAGTACCTAGGTGAACATGAGCTAAGGTAAATACCTACTTTAACACCCCCTCAAATTAATCTAGGGGCCAAAAATAGAACCCAGCATGTCCACGGTATGAGTCCCGACAACTAGGCCTCGATGAGGTACTCATGTACAATAAGCGGGGAAAAAGGGACACCGTAAGGTACCCAAAACCAAGAAACAAAAACTAAAGAGATTAAAGACCTGCTCAAGGCATCCCAAGAAGCTCGGCTCAAAAACTTACAAAATGCTTTGAAGAAGTTTGGTGTGCACTTTGGTCTAAATCCACCGCTCGATCACAAAACTCAAAAACAAGCGACACTAGGTTTCACTGTAATAGCTCCTTACAAGGAGATCACAACGAGTGATGTCAAAAGTGTAGAAAAACACCAAACATAATTCAATCAACTACTGAAAATAGGTGTGCCACATTCCAAGAACAATAACCAAAGAAACAAGGTAAGGACACAAACTCTAGAGTTTCACGATCCAAGAAAATCCAAAGTAACAAGGCAAGGAAATGAAACCCAACGAAGCGGATCAACACCACACCCTTCCATACTGCTTTGAATGGATGGAGTGACGCTACAAATCTATATGAGTTGCCCAAAATCAACTACTTGAACATTGATAAAATAAAACTGGACTTCACCGAATAGATCCCCCACAAGAGATACTTCAACATGTCAAAAGTGTCGAAAATACAGATACAAAATCTCTCAACAAACAAGAGAGATACACTACACCTGCTAAAGAAAAATGCTCAAAACAAGAAGCATCACAATGCAGAAGGTATAGAAAGTGGAGCAAGAGGTTGAATGGTGGAGGAGCCATGCATGTAGAGTCCTCTCAACAAATGCCTATGTCACCTCCATGAGTGATCAGATATCCACCCCAAATCAACACGGATGGATGAAGAAGATGTTTGCATATGACTTGGTGTAAAATACACAATGGGTGCATGCAAAAGAACATCAGAATGTGTGTCGGAGTTGATCATGTCTCGATGATGAAATCTCGGGTTTCTCAAACTTGAGTGAAGGTGCGAGAACTCATGTGTTGCTCACGATCCTCGAAAGAGTTGAGAAAACAAAAAAGGAGCTCTGTCAATGTGTGACCAATGAAGTATCTCTTTCAAAACCATTGTCATGACAAGAATTCCACTTAACATGTGGAATAGAGGAAACAATACCCCTGTGAATTTCGCCAATGACTCCACTAGTGAGACCCATAGAATGGAGTATGTGAGAAATAAATGCAAAGGTATGCTTCTTAAAAAGGCCATGCAGTGAGCAAGTAGGATACACAACATGTGGTACCGTAATAGAATACGAGATGTGGAAGAGCATGCAAGAATAAGTTTCACGAGTTTAGAAGCATCAAAATCAGTTCGAGGCTCAAATCTTTGCGTATTAATGTCAGGTGGGTACAAGAGCAACAACCGTAAGTGGACTAGGAGCATGGATATGGTTGTCCACAATATGATGGTGATGTTGTAGGCTAGCAATTTTGTTCTGCAGGGAGTGTATTATTGTATCCTTATCGTGAATGATTGATTATAGAAGAGAATTTCACTTCTTGAGCGATCTATTTTCTTCCACAAATTTTACAATATCCGAAATTACGTCCACAATTGATTACAACACTCCTCCATATTTGACACTTTATAATTATAGTGCAAGTCTCAAAATAAATAACTGTAATGGAAAGAGCACGAAAAAACAAGCACTTTTGCAAAAAACAACACTCAAAATCGAGTTACCGATCAAAGTTACAATCTTTTTAATATTTTGCTCTATTATTTATTTTAGGTGCCACTAAAACAAAGTAAAATTTTGTTGCCTTCACCGCATAAATATAATTAAAGGAGGCTGAAGTTAAGTACATACTAGTAGGAATCACAAGTTTTAAGCCCTCATATGACCATACCATATGACCAAGGGCTAAGGATTTTAATGGGTGTTTGCATAACTTACTATTTTGGGGTGTGCCATGTGTTTTCAAGAAAGTCACATCCAACTACCGCTTCTAGTAAAATTACTTCGTTTTTTACAACTGTGTAGACAATGACCTTCATTTGCCAAAAATAGCAACCTGTGGATTTGCCCAAAATAGTAAATATGTGCACAACATCCGTGGACCCCTGCCAATAAAGGAAAGATCTGAAAACCTTCCTGCGTGCTGTGAAACGAGACACCTACGCCGCAACAAAAAAAAATGCCTCTGCGTGAGACCCCAATAAATTCAATAAACCCAAAAAAATCCCACAATTTCTTTTTTCTAGGCACAAATCCCAAGGCGATCCAGTGTGCTTCTCTGTAACAACAAAAAAACCACAAAAAATAACTGTCTATAGAAACGGCCAAGTTTACAGTTGATCTTAGGGTTTTCACACCTTCTGGATCCAATGGAAGCCTCTGTTTTCCATAAAAATACACGTAGCAACAAAATATGACCAAATCCCAAATATATGAATACACAAATAATTTATTTGCAAAATAAAACTTACAGATAGAATCTCAATAAAGAATCTCCTGCTTTGATACCATGAAAGGAACAATAACAAGAACACAGATGCTAATCAAACACCATGATCAATAAGATGAAAGTAATTCACCAAAATAGCTTTACATAAAACCTTTACAAACAAATGCGCAAAGAATATCATATATTATTATGGAACTCAATGTAATACATTGAGAATGGGCCTTGCTTAAATAGGCAAGGAATAACAATCTAAGAACCAAATCAAGGTCATAGATAAAGCCATAAATCAAGAAATAACTATTCATAAAAGAACTAGTCAAGACCATAGATTTAGGAGAGAACTAGACATCAAGGATCTAGTCAATACCATAGACCAAGGAAAGGACTAGTCAATACCATAGATCAAGGAAAGAACTATACCTAATAACTAGCTAATATCTCCTAATATCTAAATAAGATAAAATAAATATCCACACACATAAGTGGGTGAGGATGAATACAATAAAGGTAAATAAAGTACCTAGGTGAACATGAGCTAAGGTAAATACCTACCTAACATGATCAAATGTGTTTTGATTAAATTTTTGAAGATGGTGTTGTATGATTCTCCCAGCAGTATAAGCCCGGGCATTGGTCGTGTAAATCATTGTTGGCCTCTTGTAGTAGATGTAGGTGTAGGAACTAGGATTGGGTCTATGGTTGGTATTATGGGTAAAGATAGAATAGATGTGGATGAGGGAGTGGATGGGGTATATTGAGGTGTATAATCAATGGGGATGCTAGATGGACAATATTAATTGAATAAGAATTAAAATTGCATGGTGTGGAAGGTAGAAATAGATTTTTCGATGGTGGATTTGGGAAGATTTGTTGGAAGATATCCAAGAGTTGAGGTTTAATTGGTTGGGAGGTTGTGTAATGTTGGGAAGTAAGGAAATAATGGGATTGATGAGGACTGTTGAGATACAAGAAGTGCGTTAAATGATGTAGGTGGGGAGGACAATGTAGTATTGGCATAAGGTGACTGGGGATAAAGTAGAATTATGTGGTTGAGAACTAGAGTTAGGGTGAAAGAATTTGTAAAGGCAACTATATGGAGATAAAACCGAGGTATTGATTGTGTTAGATTTCGAGGAGAGTAGTAATCTAGTTCTCCGAACTTAGCCATTTTGGTCCCTTTTGGTGGTCAAGCACACCTTTATCTGTGTACACACGAGTAAATTTGCACCCTTCATTTCCTTTGGCACACTTTTGACGTGTCGACACATCAATTGTTGCGCCTTCCCGTGATGCGCCTTTCTTGCGTGCGCGCCAAGGCGCATGCGCCTTCATGTTAACAACTAAATTGTTGCGCCGTGTTTTGGTGCGCCAAAGGGCGCAAGGAATGAAGTGTTGATAGTCTTAAATTTGTGCCAAAGGCACAAATATTTCCATGTTGACACGCGTTTATCCACGCCAAAGGGCACAAAGTTTTACGTGTCGACACATGTTTTGGTGCACCTCTTGAAAAAGTGGTTGGCACATTTATTACACCTTTGCCTATATATAGGCACACCCGCCCTGTCACTTTCACAATTTAAAACACGTGATAACTTTATTCCTCTGCACCTGTCAGCACGCCCGTCCTCCTCGTATCGCGTTCGTGGACCCCGTTTCATCTCTCACATTCTATATATTCCGGGTAGGTGGTTCTTACTCCTCTTATGTTTTGTTTTGATTGTTTGTGTGGTAGGATACAATGGATCTATGAATCCATAAAACCCCCCTCTTGTTCTTTCTTCTTGCAATCTTTCTCCCCAAGTTGTTTTCCTCCTCTTTTCCAGATCTGCTGGCCAAGAGGGCTCTGCCTAAAAACAAATCCAAACCTCTTTGCTTTGCCCCCTTCACCGCTTGAATCAATGTGGAGTTAAGCCTAAAGGATCACAAATCTATCAGAGAGAAAGAAAACTTGAAAAATTGTTTCCAAGCTACATTTTTCCCTTGGCACAATCGCCACCCTTGCAACAGGAAACAAACACACTTTGGGCACACACCAAATTGATTGCAACACATAAGCTCCCTGCACCATGTGTAAAAACCAAGTAAATCCTAAACCTGGCGCAGCGCATCCTCACTTACCACAACAATATGTCATGCAAGCTTTCCCCGCGCCATGCCAAAGTCCCCTTCGCGCACCCTAAAGTTAGTGCTACACGCAATAAACCTGCGCCTTTGGCACACCAAACTTCCATGTTGCATGTCAAATACTTGCGCCATAGGCACACCCTGCCCCTATGCAACACCAAAATTATTTGCGCCAAGTATAAAACTACATAACGGCGCAGCAGCATCCCCGCTTACAATAACAACATGATGTCATATGCAAAATCCTTGCGCCCCGCCCTTTCGCGCGATTTGTTCCTCAGTAACACTCCGATTCATTCAAGTGCGCCATTCTAATAGCTCTGCAGCCTACGTAGTGTTCCTGCGCCCTGCGCCCTGAGGCCTTAAAATTGCTAACTCCTCATTCTATTCTCATAGTGCTTTAATGGAAGATCTCGATAAATAATATGGCTCTTTGGCGTTGACTTCTCTTCTTCTTCTTCAGATCAACAACTCGAACTCGATCCATATATGTCTACATCAAGCAAGAAGCCAACCAAGTCAAAGGGTAAGGCTAAGCTTATAGAAGAAGAGATGAAGTATAAATACCAGAGGGTCGATGCCCGAGTCCCAGTAAATGTGACCTGACATAAGAGACTCGAACTCGGTCACATCGACATGGAGGATTTCTCGGCCGCCAGAACCAGAGAGTCACAGAAGTCCTCGATGGACAAGTCAGTGGGCAAAGTGGACTCGCATTTTGCTAGGGGGATCCCCGCAGCAAAAAAGAAACAATGAATTTATGATGGTAGTGGCCCGTTGTTACAACAAAGACACAAGGTGTGTCGAAAATGAAAAGGGCGAGGTCATAATCAACCTCACTGCCCGACACTTCAAAATCATGCTAGGCATCCCTCACCACCGACACTTTGTGGTTATAAGCCAAGAGGACTACACCAAGGCATGGGAGGACAATGAAGACAAGTGCATGCAACTGATGAATGAAGTGTACTTGAAAAACAAGAAGGTAATAACCAGATGGCCACAGGTTATTCACCGCAGTGACTTCTCCGAGGAATTGAGCGACACCATCACATTCCTTAGTAGAGTTTTTGGGCTTTCTGATGCCCATTACTTTCACAAATGGATGCTCAGGTACCTTGAAACTATGAACAAGAATGTGCCAGATCAACGCTTTGAGTGGGCGGAGATCATAAGCAACACCATATCCGAGCAGCTCCAACAACTCACCACAACGGGGAGATTCTACATGAACTCCTACGTAGTCTACGCTGCAGCCTCGGAGAGGGATTATCCAAGACACTGAGCCGATGCGGGGTTTGGCCCTAGGTAAAAATATATGAGTACTACCCGAGAATCAAGCCGAGAGAACAACATCCCGCAGCTTTACTAAAATCAACGATGCTTTTTCTATGGCATCATCTACCTTGAGGCCAAACATGACTCACTACGAACGACCAAGAGCATTGTCACAAAGAACAGAGAGTGGGGGCCTTATTTACACAATTTCCCACCTTCACCTATCTCAGTAGCTAACTTCGGGAGCCCACCAAATTGCCAAGATACGCTGCCCCAAGTTGATCCTCGCTGAGCTATCCAGATAGCTCATAACATACCATGAGAAGTGCCTGAAGAGAAAGAAGGGTGGAACTCCTTTCCCCTTTACAGTGGGCAGATACACATGCATCTCTCACCACAAAGCCCGGAAATGGTTGCAGAGCTAGAACTGCTCAATCTGAAGCACAACTTCCTGCGAGGCCCACTTTTGATCCAAGGAATTGCCTTCCCAAGGAAAAACTCGATCCAATCCATATTCCACAGATCGAGGACATCTATATCGACCTGTACTCATGAGGTCAAACTTAGAAGGAAGGACCACTCCCGCTTGGCCTTGGCAGAGATTATTCAATACGGCATGGCCATTGTTCCAAAGGGTTATCAAACTACCGATCAAGAAGTTGATCGTATATCTGGATACGATGGGGACAATCGCCGCTTTTCATTGCGATCGACAGAACAAAAGTGCACCCTGCACTATCAAGAAAGGGTCAAAGAGACATTGCAGAGGATAACACTGGTGCAGAATGAATGGCCTTATCTACCTCGGGGTAGATTTCACTACATCCCCATTGGGCAACGCACCTGTCATGCCAAAGCATCTACCAAAGGTCAAAGGCAAGGATAAAGAGGGCGAATCAAGCTCTGCTCAAGAAGGAGCTCCTGAAAGTCCTCCTTCCGCTACACAAGAATAGGTTGTAAGTCTGGTATCCCTAGAGAAAGAAGCAAAAGGTGTTCCGACGGGCACATCCACTCAGGGTGTCGCCACTACTACAACCACCGAGGTCCCTTCTATCCCTTCTCCCTCTCCTCCTTCCTCCTCGCGTGACCCAAGTGACCATTCCTTTGGTCGTGTCCTCTCCCCCATCTTCTACTGTTCCCCCTTCCTCATCATCCATCTTCTCTTCTCTCGCGGAGCTGTCCCCCACCATTTCTTCTCTCATCTCTCAGCTCCCTTCCATTCCCATGTCTACCTCCCCTGCAGTATCCCTTCCTCCCGTGAGCACTTTCTCGCCTCCCTCTCGATGCCACCACCAAGTGTCTCTACCCATTTCCCTCATCCACTCGCAGCTGCTCCCTCTTCTACCTCTGGTCCCATTCCCTTAAGTCCAACATGGATCTCCCAGCATCTGAGCCAACAAAAGAGGAAAGTCCCTATCGCACCGATGGACTTCTCCATCATCCCAACAAAGGGGGCTAAGAAGCAAAAGCCTATAACCCGCTTCTCTCAGAGTGCATCGGGAGAAAGAGTAATGGAGATTGCATATCCCGATCCTTCAAAGGGTAAAAAGGATCTGTCTCCGATAGATTATACAGTGACCCAAGTCACAATGGGAACGTCTTCGAAAGTCTTCAAGGAGAGGCCCTATCTCATGGTGGATGCCCTTTGCAAGAAACTTCAAGAAGCAAAGGAGGAGAAGAGGTTACTAAAAGAACAAAACAAACATCTTCTCCACGCCCTACAGAAAATGGGCAGTGCACCTCCTACAACTGCCACCGAAACTCCTGAGGTCCTAAGTCAGGACAAGATAAACGAGTACGCCAAAATTGGTGAACAAGGTATGGCAGTTTCCACCTGGAGAGATCAAATCCTCAAAGACAGCGAGGAGGTAATAGTCAAGTTCACCGAATTGTATCAGAATATCAGTCAGGTGAACAAAGATCTCCAGTGATCACAGGACCTATCTCCGAGGAGTTGACCATGCAAGGTCACAACACGAAATTTCCAAAAATGCTCGACTCGCTTCACTCACGATGATCTAGTGAAATTTGGCATTTTCAATCACCCTGTGGTACCCAAAGAAGATCCTCACTGCTTGGATTACCGGGTCGACTGATGGAGTTCATCCTGAAAAGATTGATAAAGTCAAGGAGGAAGCCCTGATGCAATGCATCAAATGGAGCAAATTGTTCTCGAGGATGTCTCCAGTGCTTGCTTACTCCTTCTTTCACCTTGAGGAAGGCAGATGAAACTATCCGATCTTTTAAAGAGATCATCTCGCAAGGGTTAGGGCCAAGCCACTTTCGACACCGAATGCATCAACAACCTTCTGGCTTGCCATGATTTTGTGGGGTTCCTGATGGAGGCAGGAAATGAATATTTCAAACTCCCCGAAAACTCGTAGATGAGAGCGGAGACTTGTGAGGTCATCGGTGATCATACGAAGGGTCCCGCCATCAATCAACTCAGCCCATGATCAAGAAATTCATGGAATATCGACTCGGCCCACATCACCTCTCCCGAACAACAAAAGCAAGATACCCCTTTCCAACCACGAGACGATGATGAATAGCTTTCTTCCTCTTGGCTTCTTTTTTGTAAATATCTAAGAGTATGTTGGTACAAATGATGACCTCATCCATGTTGCACCATGGGATGTTGTCATCCACCAAGTTGTCCAAAGTCAACATTGACTTTTAGATATTTTGTAGATATTTTGTAATTAGTTGTTGGTTGCCTTTTTTCCTTCTTCTCTCTCTTCTTCTATATATACTTGGATACTTGTCATATTCAAGGGGTGGATACTTTTTAGATGAAAAATAGAAGTAAGAAGAAAAGACTTTGAGCTTTTTGTAACAGAAGAAAATATTAATACAAATATTAAGACTTTGTGCTGAATATGTGTGTTATGAGCATTTAATCTTTCTTATGTCAGATTTATGCATTTATTCTGTTGAATCTATCTCTACTTTTTTGTCATTTATTCATCAGTATTGCTTTGTTCATCTATGCAAGTAGGTTCGGCTCTGTTTACTACCAGCCCAAAACATAGACCCTCTGACCTTTCTGCTTTGGAATTCATTTCTTTTCTCCCTTCAGATCTTTCTATCTCCCCACCTCGCTTCTTTCCCTTCTTTTCACAGTTGGAAATACCTCTACTGGGATGAGATCCCAACCCCGAAGGCAGAATATTGTGAGACTTGCATAGATTCCTGCTGGTAGAATAGCAATAAACCAGTTTCACTTTGCTGACTCAAAGAGGGGCTATGCCCTACACACTATTGGCTCGTCTATCCATAGATCTGTCCACCCGATAGATTTTCGACCAACAGTTTTTGGCGACTCTACTGGGATCGAACAGATCTAATAGATCTATGATAGTGGTATGTTAGAAAATCAATAAAAATCAAAAAATCACTACCTGTTTGCAAATTTTTAACTTTTGTTCAAAATCCAAAATTTTTGCAAAAGTGATCCAAACTGAAAATTTTCTTCAGGATCCATAGATCGGGACTAGTTAGAGATCTTTAGTTCACTGAGTTTTTACAAAAACCCGTATTTTTCCGTAGATCTGAGTTTTTGACTGTTTTACAAAAATTTCAAACCCTTACAAAAAGTCAACTCTAAGATCCAAAATCAGCCTACTAAGTTGGCCGTTATTTTATCCCCATTAACATTTGTCATTAAACCGCAATCGGTTTTCAAAAGAGGGATAAAATTAAATATTTAGAAAAGTACATGCTGCTGATTTTTGTCAAAAAATCAGAAAATCAGCAAGTACAACCAAAAAGAGTTTTTAGGATTTGCTCCAAAATATTGCAGATCTGGAAGGTACACTGGCAGGGTGAACCATTCACTCATAGCAGAAGAGCTCATGGAGTAATCGATCCTACTTTTGATCTACTTCAAAGGCACAACTTCAGTGTTACACCGGCACGCTTCCCATCACTAAGTTCAGCTAACCGGTCATCCAGAAGTGTCTCACCTCCACGAAGGAAGCATCTCTCACAAGGAATATCCTCATCTCTTTGTAGTGCTTTGCTGCTTAGTGGAACTATGCTTCCAGCTCACGTCCTTTTTCCAGCCATTCAAATGGCAGTGCCATGGGGAAATGCTATGGGCCCACTCGCTTTGCCACACCCCGTTCATGCGCTCCCTCACGGAAACCGGAAGAATTTTCCTAAATTTGATGGTAGCGGGAACCAAAGCACGGATTCACACATATCCGCATTCATCATGTCATGCAGTATCCTAGATGTGACCCATGAAGATGTGTCAGTTCACCTCTTTTCTAGAGACCTTGCAAGGACCAACAGCAGAATGGTTTCAGCATTTGCCGGCCGGATCTATTACTAGTTGGGCCACCTTGCGAACTGCATTCAAAGAAAGATATAAGCCTTCAGAGGACGCGTTCACATTACTATCCAAGATCACTCACCTGAAGAAGGAGGTCAATGAAACCATGCGTGATTTCATCACCCGTTTCAATTCACTAATCAACCGGGTTCCACCTACCATGCTGCCAACGCCAGAAAATCAGAAATGTTTCTTCGTGAACGCCATGAGCTCAAAAGTAAGTTTCTTACTCTTACAAGAGCAGGTCACTACTTTGGTTCTCACCCAAGCTGCTGCCATACGGATTGAAGATAACTTGCTAATATCTGGTGAATTAAAGCGAGAGCCATCCAAGCCAAAAGTTTCAGCTCCTTCTCCCGCCACTTCATCCGATCCGACATTCCAAAAGATGGCAAATGACTTGCTCGCATTAAAAAGCAGCTAGCTCAGTCTTCTCCTAGCTCTTCATACCGGGATATCCCACGGAGGAATTTTACTTCTAACAACATGTTCACAAAGGCCGCGCCTACCTGCAACTCCACGGTTGGCACTCGAGGCCCCTCCGGTCAATGCTTTAGCTGAAATCAAGAAGAGGAGCAAAATTATGAAGAACCTTCATCGCCAGGTGAAGATGATCAAGATGTCGGTGAACCGACTGAACGACTCTACTATCGGGTATATGGAATTTGATGAGGAAGAATCTGATGAAGAAGAGGGTACCCAAGGATATGCAAGCGGGCAATCATATGTTGTTTTTACCCACTCGCAAGGAAAAGAAGTAGAAGTGGCTGCCAATATGCAGAAAGAGAAGGCCGTGTCACACACACCTCCAACCATCGCTAAACGAGGTAGTCCCCTTCCCGCCAACCTGTTATTAAATCTTTTTCAAAAGATCTTTTTCCCCTATCTCCCCTCTCGAATCAGCCCTCTCATGTTCCTATCAAGACCAGTAATCCTACCCTACCATCGCGAAATGAGGGACTCATTCCTTCATCAACGCAACCCTTGGCCACGTTTGACATAATTGATCACGCTAAAAAGACCAAGATCCAAATGTCTGAAGCCGAGTATCTTCAGTCAAATCCCGAGCAGCTTGTAAGGTTGACCAAATACATCCAAAGCCAAGCTGTCATAACTACTCAGGTTTCCCCAAAAGGAATCCTTTCTACTCCTTCTGCATCTCGCATAAATGTTGCCTCGACATCTCGCATCGTGAAAGATAGAACCTTTCTATCTCTCCTCCTAATCAATGGCCACAAACTAAGAATCGCATAATTGATTCTGGGCTTCCGATAACGTCATGCCAGCAAAAGTCACCCATGCCCTGGGCCTCACCCTTACCAAGCCTTTTGGTAGATGTTATTCCTTGGAAACCAAGCAGGTTCCGTTGATCGGTCAAATCAAAGACGCATAGTTTGCATTTGCAGCGTTCCCAGAGAAAAGAGTAAAGATGACCGTCCTTGTTGCCGATATTCCGGCAGCATACGGAATTCTATTAGGAAGGAGTTTTTGCAGTGAGGTTGGTGGAGAGATTCATATGGACTGGTCTAAGGCAAGGATTCCCATCAAAGGTATAATGCAAACGTTGGAGCCGAATCACAAAAGAAGTACCTGGTTACTAACTCCGATGACCCCAAAGCCCAAATTCTCTTCGAATCATCAGGGATGGGAAACTATTTCTTGTCTACTAAGTCTGACAAAATGGATGTCCTCGTCCAAGCAGAGGATCTTAACAAGATCTGGACATTACAGTTTGATGGCAGTTGCGCGACTAGTGGATGCGGCGCTGGAGCCGTGCTAATATCTCCCGAGGAAGAGATTATCCCTCTCTCTTTCAAGTTGTAGTTTTTCAATACGAATAATACTGCTGAGTATGAATCTTTGCTACTGGGCATGCAAGCCGCAAGGGAAAGAGGAATCAAGAATCTGAAAGTACAGGGTGATGCAGAGCTGGTCGTAAATCAAGTTAAAAGGATATACCAAGTGAAGAATGAAAGGCTCAGACATTACCACAACGCGGTATGGGACAACATCGAGGAGTTTGACGCTTTTTCAATAAAATCCATTCCGAGAGCTCAGAATGACATGGCCGACTCATTAGCCATCTCAGCATCCCTCATGCTCCCTCACCCAGGTTTGAAAATAGACACATATACCATTGAGGTGGTTTTCCACCCAAGCGTGCCGGACAATTCTCAACACTGCAGTATTCAACGATGACAATCAACTCATTGCCTTTCTTGAAAAAGTGGAAAATTTTAGTGAGCTTCATTTTGAAGGATCCACTTCCACATGCCGTGAGTCTGTTACTGATCAGAATGGGGAATCCGAAGGAAGCGATGGCATATGTCAGCTCAAAGGAAATAAAATTCCGAAAGGCCTGGTTTCTCTAGAGCGTTTGTTCGACAGGCACGATCATTTTGTCAAGAAGAAAAGGTGAGATGATCCTAACTCCTCCCCAGAAACCGAACCGGTCAATTTAGGTTCGGTAGAACATCCGCAGTTTGTAAACATTGGAAAATGTTGCACACCCGAAGAGAAGCGGAAATTCATCAAATTGCTGAAGAAATACATGGATGTATTGGCGTGGTCCTATGCCGATCTAAAGTCTTTCAAGCCAAAGGACGTCCAGCATGACATCCCGTTGAAAGAAGATGTCAAACCCTTTCACAAAAGCAGAGACACTACAATCCTAAGATCTCAGGTACTATCCAGCTGAAATTCAGAAAATGCTAGATGCAAGGATCATTTTTCCTATCCATCACAAGACTGGTGGCAAACATTGTGCCAAGAGACATGCAAGAAAGAATGGTGAGATACGCATATGCGTAGATTTTCATAACTTGAATCAAGCCTCCTTGAAGGACAACTACCCCCTTCCCATAATGGATCAAGTTCTCAAGCAAGTGATCTGATCAAATGTTGTCCATGCTTGATGGTTTTTCAGCTACAATCGATCAAGTCTCACCCAAGACCAATTCAAAACAACATTCACTACCCTTGGGGTACATTCGCTTATAAAGGATGCCTTTTGGTCTCGACTAATGCCGGCGCCACTTTTCAAAGGGGCCATGGACTTTCACATTCAAAGGAATGATGGGAAAAGTCATCGTAGTCTACTTGGATGACTTAACTGTTCTCTAAAATAAAGTGAAATGATCATTGCGATCATTTGAGCAAGTATTGATTAGATGCCGGGAACATGGAATCTCCCTAAATCCAAAAAGTCTATTTTCGAGTCACAGAGGGAAAGTTGTCATTGGGACACATTGTAAAGCAAGGAAGGGACGAAGATAGATGCCGAAAGGGTTAGGCTATTCGAGCCTTACTTTACCTACAAGCAAGACCGGCGTTCACTCTTTCTTCGAAAAGTGAACTTTCTCAGCGCTTTGTTCCCGACTTTGCTGAAAAGACTCGCCACATATCAAACATGATGAAAGGATCACCAACTTTCCGGTGGAGCGAAGAAGGAAAGAAGTCATTCAAGATATAAAAGCCTCCGTCACTCACGCACCAGTCCTGGTATGTCCCGATTTCTCCAAAGATTTTATCATGTATAGCTATGCATCCGAGCATACCGTATCGGCTATCTTAATGCAAAAGAATTCTGAAGATGTTGAATCCCGATTGCATTCATGAGCTCTCCTCTCAAGCCTCACGAATTAAAGATGTCTCAGTTGAAAAGCATGCCTTCACCATGGTCAAAGCAGTCAAGAACTTCAGGTATTACATTCTAAATTCTCACACAACGGTATTGGTCCCTGACACGGCAGTCAAGTCAATCCTAACTCAACAGGAGTTAGGAATTTTGAGGAAATTGATTGCAAAAGTCCAAGAGTATGATCTAGATATAAAACCAACCAAGTTGGTAAGGGGCAAGGGCCTATGTCAGCTTATGGCTGAAAACCGAGATTCAGAAGACCCTGAGGAAAAGGATGATTGCACCAAGGGAGCACAAAGCCAGCTGGAGAAAGCCGATTCTCTACCCATGGTTCTATTTGTCGCCACCAACGATGAATGGTATTCTGATATCACTTTCTTTCTCACTTATGGTGAGTGTCCAGCTCATCTAACTTCAAAGGAGAAACGTGCTATAAAGCTCAGAGCGCCCAGATATGTCATCTGGGATGACTGTTTATACAAACATGGAATAGATGGCATCTTCTTGCGATGTGTTGACAAGCCACAACAGATAAAGCTACTTGAGAGTTTTCATGATTCAGCCTGTGGTGGTCACTTCTCCTCTTCCGTGATGGCACACAAGATCATCCGGCCAGGTACTATTGGCCGACGTTGTTCCAGGATACAACCACCTGGGTAGCAAAGTGTGAGCTCTGCCAACAATTTGTCGGCAAGCCAAAATTGGCTACTTTTCCCCTCAGGCCGGTCATTATTGATGAACCATTCAGATAGTGGGGAATCGACTTTATCGAGCACTCCATCCCCAATCGAGTGCCGGACATAGTTATGTCCTGACAGCAATAGATTACTTCACCAAATGGGTAGAGGCCATACCTCAAAGCATGCCACTTCCGAGGTTGTTTGTAGTTTCATCAAAGAGAATATCATTGTCAGGTTTGGTGTTCCAAACAAGATTGTTGCTGATAACGCTTCCAACTTCTCCTCACGAGAAGTTGTTGGTTTTTTCTATGAACACGGGATAACCTTGCCCACGCCTCGATTACTACCCCAGTGGAAATGGTCAGTGTAGAATCCAAAGTAATAAAACTTAGTGGCCATCATACTAAGCTAGTTGATGAGAGTCAAGGACGTGGCACAAGTCATTGTACGACACTTTGTGGGTGGACCGCATTACTCCCAAGAGGTCTCTCGGTATGTCACCTTTTCAAGTGTTATATGGGACCGACGCCGAGCTTCCCATTTCTACAGAACTCCCCGCTCTGCGCTTGGCACGAGCAATCAAAGATGAGACTTTCCAAAATTCCCTTGAAAAGAGGATCATGTATCTATCAGAGCTTGAAGAGAAAAGAATAAGAGTGGTCGACAGGATCACCGAACATCAGAATCAAGTTAAGAAATTGTTCGATAAAAAGGCTAAGCAAAGAGATTTCCAAGTGGGAGATCTCGTCCTCTTGTGGGACAAACGAGAGAGAGCCAAAGGGCATGCACGGGAAATTTGATTCTCTATGGAGAGGGCCTTTCAAGATCAAACAACTCAATGGAGAGAATAGCTTCTATCTCTCATATCTAGACGGAACTGATCTCCCGCTTCCCTATAGCGGGCAGCACCTCAAAATATTCAGGAAGTAGAGCTTGCTCTCTTCTTTGTACAGTTTGCTTTTGTTGTGTGTTTTTTCATCGTGTGTTTGCTTTCATCCTCGCCCTTGTTTTTGACCCTGTTACCCAATGGATAGGCACATGTTGATCTGAGGTTCTCTACCCTTGAGTTTCGCTCAAAGATAGTCCCCAGAAAGAGCCAGCTTGTTATCCTGTAAAATTGACGAGGGCAATTTTATAGGTAACCATACCAAATTTTGTCCTGGTCCCTCGTCAGGACCCTCTCGCATTCGAATGTTACAAAATCCCTTTCCGGGAAATCTAGTTCTCCGAACTTAGCCATTTTGGTCCTTTTTGGTCTGGGCGCACCTTTTATCTGTGTAACACAGAGTAAATTTGTGCCCCCTTCATTTCCTTTGGCACACAGTTTGACGTGTCGACACATCAATTGTTGCACCTTCCCGTGATGCGCCTTTCTTGCGCGCCAAGGCGCATGCGCCTTCATGTTAACAACTAAATTGTTGCGCCATGTTTTGGTGCGCCAAAGGGCGCAAGGAATGAAGTGTTGATAGTCTTAAATTTGTGCCAAAGGCAAATATTTCCGTGTTGACACGCATTTATCCACCAAAAGGGCGCAAAGTTTTACGTGTCGACACATGTTTTGGTGCGCCTCTTGAAAAAGTGGTTGGCACATTTATTGCACCTTTTCCTATATATAGGCACACCCGCCCTGTCACTTTCACAATTTAAAACACGTGATAACTTTATTCCTCTGCACCTGTCAACACACCCGTCCTCCTCGTATCACGTTCGTGGACCCCGTTTCATCTCTCACATTCTATATATTCCGGGTAGGTGGTTCTTACTCCTCTTATGTTTTGTTTTGATTGTTTGTGTGGTAGGAAACAATGGATCTGTGAAACCATAAACCCCCCCGCTTGTTCTTACAATCTTTCTCCCCAAAGTTGTTTTCCTCCTCTTTCCAGATCTGCTAGCCAAGAGGGCTCTACCTAAAAACAAATCCAAACCTCTTTGCTTTGCCCCCTTCACCACTTGAATCAATGTGGAGTTAAGCCTAAAGGATCACAAATCTATCAGAGAGAAGGAAAACTTGAAAAATCATTTCCAAGCTGCGTTTTTTCCCTGGCGCAATCACCACCCTTGCAACAAGAAACACAGTCACGCCTATGGCACACCAACATTGATTGCAACACATAAGCTCCCTGCGCCATGTGTAAACCAAGTAAATCCTAAACCTGGCGCAGGTGCATCCTCGCTTACCACAACAATATGTCATGCAAGCTTTCCCTGCGCCGCGCCAAAGTCCCCTTCTGCGCGCCTAAAGTTGGTGCTACACGCAATAAACCTGCGCCCTTTGGCACACCAAACTTCCATGTTACATGTCAAATACTTGTGCCATAGGCACACCCTGCCCCCATGCAACACCAACATTACTTGCGCCAAGTATAAAACTACATAACGGCACAGGCGCATCCCCGCTTACAATAACAATAATGTCATATGCAAAATCCTTGCCCTGCGCCCTTTGGTGCTGATTTGTTCCTTGTAACACTCCGATTCAGTGCGCCATTCTAATAGCTTTGCAGCCTGCAGTGTTCCTGCGCCCTGCGCCCCTGAGGCCTTAAAATTGCTAACTCCTCATTCTATTCTGTAGTGCTTTAATGGAAGATCTGACAACTAATATGGCTCTTTGGCATTGGACTTCTCTTCTTCTTCTTGCAGATCAGAAATCGA
Source organism: Taxus wallichiana var. yunnanensis (assembly GCA_018340775.1). Classification (NCBI taxonomy): domain Eukaryota; kingdom Viridiplantae; phylum Streptophyta; class Pinopsida; order Cupressales; family Taxaceae; genus Taxus; species Taxus wallichiana. Next base: position 336,010,280 of record CM031237.1, on the reverse strand, counting down.
ACTCGATCCATATATGTCTACATCAAGCAAGAAGCCAACCAAGTCAAAGGGTAAGGCTAAGCTTACAGAAGAAGAGATGAAGTATAAATACCAGAGGGTCGATGCCCGAGTCCCAGGCAGAATGTGACCTGGACATAAGAGACTCCGAACTTGGTCACATCGACATGGAGGATTTCTGGGCTAGAACCAGAGAGAGTCACAGAAGTCCTTGGATGGACAAGCTGGTGGGCAGTGGACTGCATTTTGCTGGGGGATCCCCATCAGTGCAGTAAACAATGAATTTATGATGGTAGTGGCCCGTTGTTACAACAAAGACACAAGGTGTGTCGAAAATGAAAAGGGCGAGGTCATAATCAACCTCACTGCCCGACACTTCAAAATCATGCTAGGCATCCCTCACCACCGACACTTTGTGGCTGTAAGCCAAGAGGACTACACCAAGGCATGGGAGGACAATGAAGACAAGTGCATGCAGCTGATGAACGAAGTGTACTTGAAAAACAAGAAGGTAATAACCAGATGGCCACAGGTTATTCACCGCAGTGACTTCTCTCGAGGAATTGAGTGACACCATCACATTCCTTAGTAGAGTTTTTGGGCTTTCTGATGCCCATTACTTTCACAAATGGATGCTCAGGTACCTTGAAACTATGAACAAGAATGTGCCAGATCAACGCTTTGAGTGGGCGAGATCATAAGCAACACCATATCCGAGCAGCTCCAACAACTCACCACAACGGGGAGATTCTACATGAACTCCTACGTAGTCTACGCTGCAGCCTCGAGAGGGATTATCCGGCACTGAGCCGATGCGGGGTTTGGCCCCAAGTAAAAATATATGAATACTACCTAGAGCTGAAGCTGGAGAACAACATCCCGCAGTTTACTAAGATCAACGATGCTTTCTTCTATGGCATCATCTACCTTTTGAGGCCCAACATGACTCACGGTCGAATGACCAAGAGCATTGTCACAGCAACAGAGAAGTGGGGGCCTTATTTACACAATTTCCCACCTTCACCTATCTCAGGGCAGCTAACTTCCTGGGTGAGCCCACCAAATTGCCAAGATATGTATGCCGCCCCAAGTGATCCTCGTTGAGCTATCCAGATAACTCATAACATACCATGAGAAGTGCCTCAAGAGAAAGAAGGGTGGAACTCCTTTCCCCTTACAAAGGGGCAAGATACACATGCGCATCTCTCACCACAAAGCCCGGGAAATGGTTTCCGAGCTAGAACTACTCAATCTGAAGCACAACTTCCCGAGGCCCACTTTTGATCCAAGGAATTGCCTTCCCAAGGCAAAACTCGATCCAATCCATATTCCACAGATCGAGGACATCTATATCGACCTGTACCATGAGGTCAAACTTAGAAGGAAGGACCACTCCCGCTTGGCCTTGGCAGAGATTATTCAATACGGCGTGGCCATTGTTCCAAAGGGTTATCAAACTACCGATCAAGAAGTTGATCAGGTATATCTGGATACAGATGGGGACAACTCGCCCATTTGCATGCATCACATGAACAAAAGCACCCTGCACTATCAAGAAAGGGTCAAAGAGACATTACGAGGACAGAACACTGGTGCAGAATGAATGGCCTTATCTACCTCGGGTAGATTTCACTACATCCCCATTGGGCAACACACTGTCAAGCCAAAGCATCTACCAAAGGTCAAAGGCAAGGATAAAGAGGGTGAATCAAGCTCTACTCAAGAAGGAGCTCCTGAAAGTCCTCCTTCCGCTGCACAAGAACAGGTTGTAAGCTCTGGTATCCCCAGAGAAAGAAGTGGCGAAGGTGTTTCGACGGGCACATCCACTCAGGGTGTCACCACTACTACAACCACTGAGGTCCCTTCTATCCCTTCTCCCTCTCCTCCTCTCCTCCTCGTGACCCAAGTGACCATTCCTTTGGTCGTGTCCTCTCCCCCATCTTCTACTGTTCCCCCTTCCTCGTCATCCATCTTCTCTTCTCTCGCAGAGCTATCCCCCACCATTTCTTCTCTCATCTCTCAGCTCCCTTCCATTCCCATGTCTACCTCCCCTGCAGTATCCCTTCCTCCCGTGAGCACTTTCTCGGCCTCCCTCTCGATGCCACCACCAAGTGTCTCTACCCATTTCCCCTCATCCACTGCAGCTGCTCCCTCTTCTACCTCTGGTCCCATTCCCTTAAGTCCAACATGGATCTCCCAGCATCTGAGCCAACAAAAGAGGAAAGTCCCTATCGCACCGATGGACTTCTCCGTCATCCCAACAAAGGGGGCTAAGAAGCAAAATCCTATAACCCGCTTCTCTCAGAGTGCATCGGGAGAAAGAGTAATGGAGATTGCATATCCCGATCCTTCAAAGGGTAAAAAGATCTGTCTCCGATAGATTATACAATGACCCAAGTCACAATGGGAACGTCTTCTAAAAGTCTTCAAGGAGAGGCCCTATCTCATGGTGGATGCCCTTTGTAAGAAACTTCAAGAAGCAAAGGAGGAGAAGAGGTTACTAAAAGAACAAAACAAAATCTTCTCCACCCCCTAGCAAAAATGGGCAAGCACCTCCTACAACTACCACTAAACTCCCGAGGTCCTAAGTCAGGACAAGATAAACGAGTACGCCAAAATTGGTGAACAAGGTATGGCAGTTTCCGCCTGAGGGATCAAATCCTCAAAGACAACGAGGAGGTAATAGTCAAGTTCACCGAGTTGTATCATAACATCAATCGGGTGAACAAAGATCTCCAGGTGATTGCAGGACCTATCTCCGAGGAGTTGACCATGCAAGGTCAAACACGAAACATTCTAGAAAATGCTCGACTGCTCAGTCAACGATCTAGTGAAATTTGGCATTTTCAATCACCCCAGGGTACCCAAAGAAGATCCTTGCTACGTTGGATTACCGGGTCGACCAGATGGAGTTCATCCTGAAAAGATTGATAAAGTCAAGGAGGAAGCCCTGGATGCAATGCATCAAATGGAGCAAATTGTTCTGAGGATGTCTCCAGGCTTGCTTACTCCTTCTTTCACCTTGAGGAAGGCAGATGAAACTATCCGGATCTTCAAAGAGATCGTCTCGCAAGGGTTAGGGCCAGAAGCCACTTTCGACACCGAATGCATCAACAACCTTCTGGCTTGCCGTGATTTTGTGGGGTTCCTGATGGAGGTAGGAAATGAATATTTCAAACTCCCTGAAAAACTCAGAGATGAGCGGAGACTTGTGAGGTCATCGGTGATCATACGAAGGGTCCTTCCCAAGATCAACTTCAGCCCATGATCAGTAAATTCATGGAATATCGACTCAGTTCCACATCACCTCTCCCGAACAACAACAGCAAAGCAAGATACCCCCTTCCAGCCACGAGACGATGATGAATAGCTTTCTTCCTCTTGGCTTCCTTTTTGTAAATATCTAAGAGTATGTTGGTACAAATGATGACCTCATCCATGTTGCACCATGGGATGTTGTCATCCACTAAGTTGTCCAAAGTCAACATTGACTTTTAGATATTTTGTAGATATTTTGTAATTAGTTGTTGGTTTCCTTTTTTCTTCTCTCTTCTCCTTCTTCTATATATACTTGGATACTTGTTGTATTCAAGGGGATACTTTTAGATGAAAAATAGAAGTAAGAAGAAAAGACTTTGAGCTTTTTGTAACAGAAGAAAATATTAATACAAATATTAAGACTTTGTGTTGAATATGTGTGTTATGAGCATTTAATCTTTCTTATGTCAGATTTATGCATTTATTCTGTTGAATCTATCTCTACTTTTTGTCATTTATTCATCAGTATTGCTTTGTTCGTCTATGCAAGTAGGTTCGGCTCTGTTTACTACCAACCCAAAACATAGACCCTCTGACCTTTCTACTTTGGAATTCATTTCTTTTCTCCCTTCAGATCTTTCTATCTCCCCACCTCATTTCTTTCCCTTCTTTTCACAAATTGGGAAATACCTCTACCGGGATGAACCCTATTTACACTATGCGAGCACGTAGAATGCATGGGGTTTATTTTACCTCAAATTTGAAATATGAAGTTCGATGTTGACAATCAACCAGGAATGGGAAAGTACAATGTAGAAAAGAGAAAATAGGGAAAACTAAAGAATACATGTATATCACTTTTCCTTTTTATTTTGAAAGTGCCACTCAGTGATCTAGAATGCCCGAGTACCCTAAAATGGCACCATTTATGATTGCGGATGAGGTCGATAAAAATGTTTTGCATGATGTGTTTGATTTCAATATTGGTCTTTGACAACATTATTTTGTGATCGCAATGTTGTAGATGTTATCCTACAAAAAGGAAAACAACTGTAAGACACGAGGCCGAAAATAGTCTATTTAAGTAATAAAATATGGTGGTTGGAAATGATTTTTGAGATGATTTTCAAATGATGAAAAATAAAACAATATTAAATCAAAATATTAAAGACGGAAAGTGAACCAATATACTATCAAATAATTTAAACAAAGTGAATAACCTCATTAAATCAAAAGCATTGAGCTCTTAGCTAAAAATTATAAGCAAAGGATGGATCTAATGATCGCGATAAAAAGGTATGAATCCAAACTCCTGCCAACTGTATTTATTTATAAATGGATTCAAGGTTGTAAATTTAGCATTTAACATTTCTTTTCACTTTTTTGCAAACTACTTTCAATAGAGCTGAATTTGAAATTCACAAATTGATTAAATCAAACATATAATAATATAACACTATAATTTTTTTGCCAATTCCTCAACAATATATTAAAATATTTGATCCCAAAAAAACTTAATTAGAAAACAATGACTACCATTAAAACATATATTCAAACAATTTATCATTACAAATTGATGAAAATAAATTAAATACATTAAAATAAACAAAATAATGAATAACATTAATAAAGATATACTTAGGGAACAACCTAAGTGCCCAAAGCAAACAACAATTTTAATTTTTAAAATCAAAATTACAAAAATGAATATAAAGTATTACTAAATACGAAATCTAATCTCGTATGTACTTGAAATGAATACGGTGTTGTCCTGTAGACGAGGGCACGTTTTAGACATATGATGACGCAATGAGAATCATAAAAATTCTAAACAAACAATGGATGCTAATGCCATAAACATTGTTTGTAAGTGTGTTCTATAGACTTGTAAACAACCTACTTTAAGGAGACTACATAGTTACTATCCACAGAGCTTTGCACGAGTTGAGACTAAACCAAAGATAGTGGAGTAGAAGGACATGACGATCTATGCACACCGATGGAAATAGTTAGAAGGATCATGTATCGGATCAATGGATGTAGTCTTACATTGCGTGTCTATCGGTGATATCTTAAATTATACATTTGTGGGCCATACAATTGCTAATATGAAACTGGTGTGAATGTAATGCTGAGATGGAAATAATTAGAAGCAATTCAAACACCAAAATCTCGTGAATCGACCAGATAGGCTAAAGAAATCAATAACATATGCTTTATAATGAATTATGAACCGATCGACGCAAATTTGATATCAAAATTTATAGATATATGAGACTAATACCAGAATTAGATTTTAGATGTATACAATACGTGTTGAGAAGTTGATAGAAACATTAAAATACCAGAATTTATAACTACCAGTAGGAGCTAAGTCAGCTAACTATAATGCTTTGATAGGGATCTTATACACTGCATGGAGTTGAGGCAGTAAAACAATATAGGGAGTTAAGTCATATGAAAGAGAGGTGAATGCGTCAGATGGGAGTGTGGGCAGAGGAGTGAAGTTGGAGCTGGGGTCGAATGGAGTTGGGAGATGACTGGGCTCGGGTAGAGAGAGATGAGAAGCGGGTGAGTGGAGATGGAGTGGAGGAGGTGGCCAACGTGGGATGGAGAGTAGCGCAGGTAAGTCTGTGTTGAGGATATGGGAGCTCGGGTAGGAGAGTAGGGTGTATGCGTGGAGAGGGATGTGGGGCTCAACGAGCAAAGGAGATAGCTCGGATGGAGTGGAGGTGGCCGAGGAAATAGTTAGGGGAATGGGTTCTATGGAGTAGTTTAGGATAATAACAATAACAAAAAGAGTTATATATATGTTTGTTTTGTTTGTTTTTATATTTATGTACTTTATTTTTAAAGGAATATAACAATAAAATTTAATAACTATTATAAACAAATTAAATAATAACCTTATTCAAAATCACAAAAACCACCTACCTTATGGCAAAGACAAAAATGTCTATATGTACAAAGGACACCACACTAGCAAAGATAATTAAATCTTGCAAACAAGTGAGTTTCAAAAGAAATATTCACAAAAGATCATCACAAGTAACGATAACCAAAAACAAAAAATAGATCTATACCTGAGCTCCCATATTTTCAACACAGACTTACCTAAGCTTTTGGGGATGATAGATCTCCTAAGAATTCCTATGGCGGCGAGGGAAGTGGAGATGTGGAAAAGGAACCAAAAATAGATCTATACCCTCTACATGCAGCGGTAAGAAGACTACAAACTCCTTTGCTGATGTGGTCTGCAAGCAAGCAAAGATCTCTACAAGGAACTATGATATGCCATTGAAACCCTCGGAGGAGACCCTGTGCCTGAAGCTTGAGGTGGATCTGCTTCTAAAGGTGTGTAAGGAGGAAGAAAATCTCTCCCAACTGGGTCTCATCTATAGATTTCATAAATTTTGGCCAAAACTTTCTCAACTTCATGACTGGATTACACAGAGATGGAGAGAAAAGATTCAAGGTAAGATTGAACTTTATCCTTGTGCAAAAGCATATTTCATTGTTGTTTTTGAAACCCCTAAAGACAGGGATTTGATTCTTATGCAAAACTGGGTTTGGCATGAACATGGACTCATGGCTAAGCCTTGGTTTCCATCTTTTGATCTCACAAAGACTCTTTTGACACCTACCCGGTTTGGGTTCATTTACCTGGACTCCCACTCCAGCTTTGGAACAGATCTTGTTTGGTTGCAATTGGGAATACTCTAGGCTCATGTATGGCTATTGATGAGAAAACCTCCATTCAAACCCACACTACTTATGCACGAGATCCTTGTGGATCTTGATCTATCCAAAGCCTTACCAGAAAAAAATTAAGCTACATATTGGTGAAAGACTCTGGATATAGAGATTGGACTATGAAGGACTTGCCTTTAGATGTCGATGTTGTTTTAACACTGGTCATATTAAAAATATTGTGAACATTCCCAATTGAAAATCAAGCTGCGTGGTGGAAAGACTCTCTACCAGAGCATCTAACAATCAATCCCGAGAAACTCCGATTCACGAAAGTTAGCGTCCACATGCAAGATAACTCACCCATCATGGAAGTCTCTTCAAATAATGCAGAGAAGTTAACCCCAGACACTAATACATTAATCAACTCTGCTTCGACTCCCTTACTAAAAATCCCACCCCGCTCAAACTAATTGAAGTGGTTATTCCAATATCAATGGAAGAAAGAAACGAAGAATGGAAGGTAGTGGATAGGAAAAAGAAGGGATATGGGAAACCTAAATCCCCCACCATCTTGGAAAAGGCATGATTCTTGTCTTTTTGCTAGCTCTTATCATTATATCTGGGTTGTTGGTCTATTTTATAGCTTTGGGCAGCTATTCTGATGTTTGGTTGTTGTCTATTAGCTATTTTTCAATTGTTGGTTTGTTGTTTGCAAGCTTTTCTCTTGGCATATTGTTTTCTACCGTTGGGCTTATTGTTCATATCTAGATTTTGATCCCTTTTGGTTATGTTACTTTGGTTATATCTGGCTTTTGAGTCATGTTGTACAAGGGTATAGTCCCTTTCAAAAAACTATTTACCAATAATAAAAAATGACAACCAAAAACAAATAAGATAACCGTCATCTTTACGACACTTGCACACAACAAGTTACGCAACAAAAATGACCAAATCTCAGATCTGATCCCACCAGGCGTGCCAAATATTGATCTGCATTTCCAGCTTCCTATCCAGATGAGTGTATGAGTAATCAAGAAACACAAAACAACGTTGAGTATACAAGGGCTTAGTACCTTGGAGATGACGATGGATGATACGGGCACAAAGTTGATATCGAGACTCCTCGGTGTGATCTCGAAAACCTGCAGTTCACATACACTAGGAAAATAATGATTAGAGATTTTATGCGGGGATTTCTTGACAAAGTAGATATAGGAAGCGTTAACTTCCTCGGTGGCTGTCAACCCCCATGTTCATAAGAAAAGAATGAATATCCAACGATAAGATGACATGCCAAAACTACATAGATTTGCAATATGTTGAATAAACAATATAAATATGATACCAAACCAGTGTTTCGATATAACAACAAATTGATCATTAGAGTGACAATATGAGATCGATAGAGCTTCACCTCTAAACACTCATAATATGATTCAAATCTTCACAAACAATTTTGACAAAATTGTTGTGAAATTTAAGCTTGAATTTCAAGAATTTTCTCCTCCCCTTTGAGGAGGAGAAAGAGTCCTATTTATAATTTGAGCGTGGATTAAAATAAAGGATTAATGAATAACTATAATTTGCAAAATCAATCTTGATTAAGAGGACATGATGAAGAGTTGATTTGATGGCGGGGTTCATGATGTGAGAAAAGGGAAAGGTGTGATGTGGAGTGGGGACATGGTTAGGTGTAATAGTGAAGTCATGTGTTCACTTTACACTATTGATTTTGGATTAGTTGTCGAGATAGGGAGATTTTGAATTATTGACTTCATGGTTTTAAGGTGGGAATTGATTTTTAGGTGACAGATTGATTTTGACTTAAGTGGGAACATGTGGGGTTGTTGATATATATAAATATTTGTGAATTATTTAATTATTAAATAGGATGATATGACTTATTTGAAAGAATGAATTATTTAGCATAATATAGTTTTGGCATGTGATAAGAGATTAATATAGTTATAAGATTAATTAACTGAATATGAATTGTCGGTAGGAAACGAGATTTGAGTAAGTTTCTAAAGGAGACAAAATGTGAGGTTATACCAAAATTTGGTGTCTACACCATAACCACATCACCACCTTACCTTACATTACCTTTTGACTCACCCCATGCACACTTTTCCCAACAAAGATGTTGCTCCAACATTTTAACCTTACCAATACCTATTATACCCTACACCAAAGCCTAACTACATTTACATTTCCTTAACAATGCTTAAAGACATGTTATTTACCTATACCTCAGCCTTACTAGTTCCCTTACCTACATACCTTGCCTTGAACCACCTTTGGTGAAATTTAATTTTGTGTACTCCCTATACCTTGTGATTTTGTTACCCGTGTTGTTTAATCTAATGACCTTAACTTTCCTAATGACATGATGTTTACCCCGACCATACCTTTGGTGCCGTAGAACAAAACCTATTACTCATTCCTACACATGACCTCATTGTGCTTTATGACAATATCTTATACCTCGGATACTTTGAATCACTTCAACCTCATTTGGATAATCCTATCACCCTTTTGACAATGTATAGTTTGCTGAAGCTCCTTAACATGGTACCATATTGCGTGTATGTATATGTGTGTGTGTTCGATTTCCATTACCCATTACCTAATATAACCATTACCCATTACTCACATATACCATACCCTTACTTATAAACAGCCTACCTCCTTATCATCACTTACCCATTTATCAAACCACTCCCGACTACGTTTAACACCTTATCAACTCCTCCTTTGAGGGGGTCACCTTGACCCACACTTGGGGCATACCTCACCTTCATCCGTGCTTGGGAAATCCTACTCTCACCTATAATTGGGGCAAGAACTTCAAATTTTTGTCAGCATTGCTTACTAATACATACGTGAAAAAAAGGGAAAATGTAGACACCAATTTGGGTCACACTTCCCTTGGTCCCCTTTAATTAATTAATGTAATGTGCTCACCTAACCATTACCCTTTACTCCAAATTCATATTAATTTAATTACTTATAATTGAATTCATGTTTATCCTCACATTATTAATTGATTTAATTAAGTTAATTTACACCTCACCTAGCCACATCACCTAGACACCTCACCATGGACTTATTCTTAGTCTATTAATTAACTAAGACTGAGTCTCTACTTATCTTAACCAAATGGGACTCTTTCAAACCCTAAAATTAAAGTCTTATTCCTTCTCCAACAACACTCCTACTTATCTAAGTGCTAACCCTCACTTGAGACCTAGATTGACAATCAGAGCACGCCAAAAATAGTAAAGATTTGCCTTTTTTTTGTAAACCTACGATTTCTCTCCTTAAATGATGTTGGTTATCCCTCAACCGATGCATCGGCCACCTTGACCATCATCGGTCACCTTATATACCCTTTGGAAACCTTTTATTAAGGTTGGTAATTTTGAGTTCGAGAGATCTATTGCATTCAAGCATAAACTAGAGACTTCTCAGCATCCAGATGATAAAATACACTCAACCACATGCCCAAGCAAGCATCTGATACTCATCCAAAGGCATTAGAATATTCATGGGAGCACTCTAGGAGTATTACCATGGCACTAACCACAAATTTCTTCATGGATCAACCACTTCCTTCCTTCACCTACTAGACCTATAAATATAAGTAAGTGTATTTGATTTTCATCATTTGTACTTTCTTAAAGTGTAAGTTCATTATCTTTCATTATTGGATCTTATTCTTTCCTGCATTCCTCCATTCCCACCTTCTTACCAATCTACCCATCCAACCACTCATGACCTTCTAGCTCTCTGTACTTGACCTCTATGCATTCCTGAGTCTTCTTGACATTATTACAAACCTAACCATCCTCCCTTCATCCTCTATGCAATCACAAAGAATTCAAAATTTACCTTTTATTTAATTACCACCAAATTTCCCTACCTACACCGGTTATCTTAATCGTCATCGATTTCCCCTCTTCACTAGCATTGGTCACCCAACCGACATCGATCTCTATGTTATCTTATTCACTTAACCAAGAAAATCACAAAACCTCTTTAAAACCTCCCCAAAACCTCAAAAACCTCATCCAAACCTGATACCCCACCTACAACCTCACAATAGACCTTCCCAACTCTTTGTGTAAACATAGAGAGATCCTGGACACCATTTTTGACATTCTACCATTTCCCACAACAACCGATATCATTCATCCTAAACCGTCATTGGTCATAACTGAACCGACATCGTTACCTTGACCAACATTGGTCTTTATGCTTGGTAAAATTGCCTTAGACCAGCAAGCTTCCTAATCACCCAAAAGTCAACCCAAACTTCACCAAATCTTACCCAGACCCTATCTGGGACCCTTAGACCACTGCATATATTACAACCTAACCCCAATAGGACCTACACAATTTAGTTATCAAACATTTAATTGGATTCACATGGATAGTAGTCTGAGATACCTAAATCAGAACACTAATATTAAATTATTTTATTTGCATGTTCAATTATTTCATATTGAGTTATATATGAGTGGATTGAAAAACGTAGAGGAATATAGCACTAGTTCTGCATCTAGCTCATGCTAGGAAGTCTAATAAATTTTCTATTAACTTTATCTTGTGGTTTTTTTTGTATTACAGGTAGTTCCTCCTAGCCAAAAGGAAGCTCACACAATCAGCATTGAATCGAAATCGAAACATGCGGGACTCGACCTTGACCAATATGATAATAGGTATTCCTCAAGACCCTTTTACATTCATCTATGTCATTATCTACATAATACGGTGAAACAAATACACTTGTCCAATCATCGAGATATATATAAAAAATTAAGAATGAATTCTTGAAATACTTGCACAAAAATGCCCGAAAAGACTACAAGCGCATTCTTGATCAAACGGCATAAGCGTGCATGAAAAATTCCCCATTTAGTGGTGAAAGTTTTCTATTCACGACCCTCTTTTACAATTCACACATGATGATACTTAGATAATTCATCGGTGAAAGAGTAAATCTCATGCCTTCTGACTCCTCCAAGATCTCATCGGTAAAGAGGGTGGGAAAATGATCAATAACACATAAAGCATTCAAATCCTATAGTCCACACAAATCTTATCCTCCCATCCTTTCTAATACTAATGAACATCAGGCTAACCCACTCTGATTCTTCAATGGGCTCAATGATACTAGACTTAAACATCTTATCAATTTCTTCCTTTACCTTAACATATAGATTAGGATTCATCTTGTAAGGCCTCTTCTGTTCCTAATTTTTATTTGCATACCTAAATAAGGGTGTATTCCTTTTAACTCATGATAGCCCTCAGAAATAAGTCTTGAAATTCACACATCAACTCAAAAATATTAGCCACCTCCTTCTCAAACCAATAATCACCAATAATACCCTCTTTAGGTTCTGCATCTATCCCAATATTAACCTTCTTTATATTCATAGGCTCATGATATGTGCTGCCTTCTCATATGTTATGCCCATTACCTCTCATGTACATTCGGTGTGGTAAGCATATCAATTATTATCCTCATCCTCGAAGTGTGAAGACTCTAGACGGATAATAACCTGGATGTTTACCACACTAAAGGTACGTGCGAGGAAATGGACATAATAGATGAGAAGGCACATGCGTATCATGAGCCTATGAATATAAATAAGGTTAATATTGGGATAGATGCAGAAACCTAAGGAGGGCATTATTGGTGTTTATTATTTGAGAAAAAAGGAATACACCCTTATGTGGCTAAGATTGTTGAGTTGATTCATGAATTTTAAGACTTATTTACGGGGCTATCATGAGTTAAAAGGAATACACCATTATTTATTAGCAAGATGCGAATACAAATTAAAGAAGGCACGTGCGATTAGGAAGAGTTGCGTTACAAGATGAATCCTAATCAGGTGTTAAGGTTAAGGAAGAAATTTCATAAGATGTTTAAGTCTGTATCATTGAGCCCATTGAGGAATCAGTGGGATTTTTATAGGCTGTCTAGCCCAATGGTCATTAGTATTAAAAATGACCGGAGGATAAGGATTTGTGTGAAAGAATAGACTACATGGATTTGAATGCTTCATGTGTTATTGTGATCCTTTTCCCACCCCCTTAATTAAAAAAGCAAGATGAGATCGTGAAAAGTTACAAGGCACAAGATTTACTCTTTCATTGATGGATTCTCTAGGTATCATCATGTGTGAATTGCTAAAGAGGATCAAGAACATAAATTTCACCACCTAGGTTAGAATGGGGAAGTTTTCATACATAGTAATACCATTTGATTGAAGAATGTGATTGCGATCTTTTTGCGCATTTTTGTGCAAGCATTTTTCAGACTTCATTCTTAATTTTTTACAGGTATATCTTGATGATTGGAAAGTGTCCATGTGTTTCACTAGATTATTGTAGATAATGAAATAGATGAAGGTAAAAGGTTGAGGATTTCTGAAGTCAGTCAAGATAACACAAGATCAACGTCGGTATCATGTTTTAGTCGAAGAGGGTTGAGTGTAAATTTAGGTTGTAATTAAATAAAAGGTAGATTTGGACTTCTTTGTGATTACATAGAGGATGAAGGGAGGATGGTTGGGTTTGTAATAATGTCAAGAAGACTCAAGAATGCATAGAGGTCAAGTACGGAGAGCTAGAAGGTCGTGAGTGGTTGGATGGGTAGATTGGTAAGAAGGTGGGAATGGAGGAATGTAGGAAATAATAAGATCCAATAACAAAATATAATGAACTTACACTTTAAGAAAGTACAAAATGATGAAAATAAAATACACTTACTTGTATTTGTAGGTCTAGTAGGTGAAGGAAGGAAGTGGTTGATCCATGAAGAACTTTGTGGTCAGTGCCACGGTAATACTCCCAGAGTGATCCAGTGAATATTATAATGAATTTAGAAAGGTATCAAATGCTTTCTTGGGTAGGTGGTTGAGTGTATTCCATCATCTGGATGCTGAGAAGTCTCTGGTTCATGCTTGAATGTAATAGATCTCTCAGAACTCAAAATGACCAACCTCAATAAAATGCTACCAAAGGGTATATAAGTTGACCTATGATGGTGAAGGTGGTCGGCATTGGTTGAGGGATAACCAACGTTGGTTAAGGAGAGAAATCCTAGGTTTGCCAAAATAGGAAAATATTTAGTATTTTTGGTGTGTTTTGATTGTTAGTAGGGTCTCAAGTGAGGGTTAGCACTTAGATAAGTGGGAGTGTTGTTGGAGAGCTAATACAAATTTAATTATAGGGTTTGAAAGAGTTCCATTTGGTAAAGATAAGTATAAATTCAGTCTTAGTTAATTAATAGGGTAAGAATAAGTCCACGATGAGGTGTCTAGGTGATGTGGCTAGGTGAGGTGTAAATTAACTTAATTAAATTAATTAATAATGTGAGGATAAACATTAATCAATTTTAAGTAATTAAATTAATATGAATGTGGAGTAAGGGGTCATGGTTAGGTGAACACATTACATTAATTAATTAAAGGGGACTAAGGTGTCTACATTTTCCCATTTTTTTTTCACGTAGCTTGTATTTGTAAGCGTCTTGCTGAAAAAAGCAGAAGTAGTTGCCCCAATTATAGGTGAGAGTGGGGTTGCCCCAAGTAGGGATGAAGGTGAGGTTGCCCCAAGTGTGGGTGGAGGTGATCCCCCTCAAAGTAGGAGATGATAATGTGTCAAATGTAATCGGGGAGTGGTTTGATAAATGGATAAGTGATGAAAAGGAGGGTAGGCTAGTTATAGGTAAGGGTATGGTCATTGTGGGTAATGGGTAATGGTCATATTGGGTAATGGGTAATGGAAATCAACACACACACACGTATACATCGCAATACAATGGTACCAGGTTGAAGAGCTTGCAAACTCTACATTGTCAAAAGGATGATAGGCTTATCTAAATGAGGTTGAAGTGATTCGGGTATCAAGGTATAGGATATGGTCATGAAGCATAATGAGGTCAGTGTAGTAGAAATAGTAATAAGTTTTGTTCTATGGCACTAAAGGTATGGTTGCGATAAACATCATGTCATTAGGCAAGGTAAGGTCATTAGGTTAAACAACATGGGTAACAACATCACAAGGTATAGTGAGTACATGAATTTAAATGTCACCAAAGGTGGTTCAGGTCAGGGTATATAGGTCAGGGCATTGGTAAGGCCGAGGTATAGGTAAATAACATGTCCTTAAGTGATGTTAAGGAAATGTAGGCTTGTGGGTAGGGTATAATAGGTATTGGTAAGGTTAAAATGTTGGAGCAACATTGTTGTTTAGAAAAATGGGCATGGGGTGAGTCAAAAGGTAATGTTAGGTGACCTTTTACGCTAGTTATGGTGTAATTGACATCAGTTGGCTATGGCATGACATGACTGATGTGGGTCATGTCAATTTGGGGATAAAAAAAAAAATCCATGTTTTATGGATTCATTTTGACTTTTTCACTTTTAGAAAATGATAGAGGAGAAAGTGAGGACTAGAAAATGAAAATACTGAGGTGTTGAGCTAAGGTGATAAGCCATGTAGTAGGTGATTGACATTCGATTGATGGGTCTACAAGACCTATTCGATTGATTTGATTGATTCAATTCATTTGGAAGTGAGGAGTTTATTTGGGCATGGCAGAGGTGGGAGAGGGATTGGGTGGACCACCAATGCAGTAGCTAGACATGCCACCATGGATGCATTGCTAATTAGAGATAGGAGGCAATACAAATCCCTCATATTTGATTGAAAAGAGTATTGGTTGAAATTTATTTTTGTTAAAAATTTTGGGTGGGATTTTATTTTGAAATTGTGGGTAAAAATGAAGGAAATGAGGAGTGGGAAGGTCACACATAGGTTAAATAGGGTTAGGAATGAAGCTAGGATAGGTTTGGGTAGGTTAGAGTAGGTTTTTAGGCTATTTTGATGAATTTTAAATAATGGGGGGACGTGTTTTTGATTTTGGGTGTTGTGACAGAGACTAATGATGGTAAGGGGTTGGATGACATCATTCGGCTTTAGCCGACATCATTCAAGGCTTAGGTGACTGACACTAGTTAAAAGGGACTAATGATGGTCAAGAAAAACTGGTGACTGTCAAGGTGATCGGTGATAGTTGAGGTTAAGAGTAAATAGGGGTAATAAGGGCTAGGTAGGAAATTAAAATAGGTGAATAAGGGGTAGGTGAAGATTAATGTAGGTAGAAGAGTGTAAAATATGATTTCGGCATTATGGGATAGGTAAGTTAGGTGAAATAAATTAATATAATGGGTAAGGATATTATGGGACAATAGGTTTGTAGGTGAGTATTGTGTAGTGGGTAAGAGGTGATTTGGGGTGGGGTGGTCAAGTCTTGACAAAGTTGTATTGGATGATGTAGTCGATAGATCAACTGAGGATGCGGGAAAGAGTACCACCCCTACTAGTATAGATGCGGTTTAGTATGACATAGAGGAGTGGGATTACATGACTAAGGTTAGATTGAGCACAATCTAATGCTATAGGTGTATAGCTCGGGATCATAGTTTGATGGTCTCTCTCATCGATAGATGGGATTCCATGACCAATACCTTTCACTTACCGATGGGCAAGATGATGACCATCACCTTGGAGGACATATATAGGATTATGTGGCTTCCTATTGTTGGGGAGCCAATATATTCCATTTTATCAGAGGCATCAATGGATTTGGTCATGGATATGTTTGGTGAGGTGATGGGTGAGATGATAAATCACAACATGAGTCTCACTTATGGAGATATGTATACAACCTATTCATAGGAGACTAGGCTATTTGTGTTGATGATGGTGGCGGTTGGATTCTTTTCATTGCCATATTCTAAGGGTGGTAGGTTTTCGTGAGCTCGATGGGGGTGCTATAGGATATGATCGAGGAGCGGATATGTTTTTCTTGGGCATCGGCTATATAGGGAGCTATGGGCCTATGGGAGATTGAGGTAGTTTGGTATGTGTTGTACATTTTATTACATTGTTGGGCATACGAGCATATCATGTGTGTGCGCCCAATAGGTTTGCCACAACAAAACTATTTTGGGGTGGTTTAGTCAAAGTTGGTTTTGAACAATGGGTACCTATCGGTGGACAACCAAGGGTGGTGAGGGACACATATGATGTGTTATACTACAGGAAGTGACTGGAGGGCCTTTCTCTAGTTGATATTATGTGGAGACCATATGTGGACTATCCATATTATAGAGGTATGGATGAGGAGTTAGAGGAACTTTAACTACTTAGATGGATATAAGGGTGGTGTGTTGGGGAGCATGAGATGATTCTCATGGATAGGGTCAGATGGCAGTTTGGGCTACAACAAGATGTACCCTCACCTTTTCCATAGTACCATAGAGATGACATGGAGAGACCCATGTCTCCACCATGCCCCAAGTGTTCCTACAGGATAGAAGGAACATGCATGAGATAGGTGGATTGATGATGTGAGAGTCACTGATGGATACAGGAAGTGGTGGGTGGCACAACTATAGGTGGCACCACCGAGGCCAAGGTAACCATATTTACCCATTTTTATAACATAGAGTTACACTTTACAGGGTGAGGTGTCCACCCTTTACGCACGATGAATAATAGTGTTACGGGAACAACTCATTGGGTCGAGGCATAGGTAGCCACTTTATAGGTTTAGGTAACGGCCTTAGAGGCCTATTTGCACAGTACATGCACCTACATAGGGTGGAGATGGTGATGGAGTTCAGGTGGCCACCTTACAGGCACATGTGACAAGTTTACGGGGCCAATTTTCCCCGCAAAGGCATAGGTTGTGGCCTTACAAGCCTAGGTTGCAACACAAGTATGGGTACTCCCATAGGCCCAAGGATAGGGTCCCATATTACAGGCACTGCCTAGGATAGAGTCTTGGTGCATAGGTAGAAGGGCATGCATTAGGATAGGGGCCAGGCCATTATTAGTAGGGAAGATTTGTTAGGTTACAGTGAGACCCATGGCACCACTACATACTATGTTTATGGTGAGTTTTAGGTATTCCCTAAATGAGGCTCGCTACTATCAAGATCATCTGATGAATTTTGGTATAAATGTCTCTTCGTATGCCGATTATAGAGCCCAACATGAAGCTAGTGAGCAGACTAGATCTAGGAATCACAGTTTAGGGAGAACAGGGGACCGTTGATCCATGGATAGGGAAAGGGAGAGGTTACAAATTTAGGGAGGCAAGGCCTAGGTGAGGGCCATGAGGAGACCAGACCAAGACCCATGGAGGGTGTAGAGATCTGGCAGGGTGGGTGACATGTGGGGAGGAGGATACATGTGAGACTAGTTAGGAGGATATCAGGTGGGGTGATTATTAGTCACTTGATATGATCATTGTTTTGATTTTTGATATATATGTGCGGCGTGGCTCATGAAGACGTGAGATTGTATATGAGAGTTATTTGAGATACTTGTATTAATTTATATCTATGTATATATGTATTGATATACAGACTTTCCCATTTATACAATTGTCGATATTTATTGGATGGATGATGCACTTGTTTTAATTTCCATTATTATAGTGTATTAATGGAAACTAGGTGAAGTAGGCATGATTGAGTCAAGGTCATGTAGGCACAATTTAGTTTAGGTTAGTTAGGCATGATGGAGTCAGGTTTAGGCATGGTGGAGTCTAGGTGGCTTAGGCATGATTGAGTCAGGTATAGGCATGGTGGAGTCTAGGTGAGTTAGGCATGATGGATTCGAGGTTTAGGCATGATGGAGTTTAGGTGATTTAGGCATGATGGTGTTAGGTTTAGGCATGGTGGAGTTTAAGTGATTTAGGCATGATTTGGTCATGTGTTTGGGTTTAATTTAATTTCCAAGTTATTGGTAGTATTGAAAATAAATGATGATGTATATGTATGTTGTGGTATAAATTTCCCAATGTTTGATACCATTGAAATGTGAAATGAGTGATGTATGAAATGATGATGTTATAAAATGGTAAATAGGTATATTTTATGAGTGTGTAATTTCCAAGTTTTGTGTAAAATGGAAACTAACTAAGGTAGAATGTAAATAGAAAGGGAAAAATTGATTAGGGAAACGGTGGCTGAGCTAGCACATGTAAGGGCCCCATGCCCTCGTAGTGCTCTTTCGAAAAGGGAGTCTCACTTTGTACATATTATTTTAGTTTCTCTTTCCTCTAAGTGCTTATGCACATTGTCTTGTTGTAGTGTAGATTTATTTTCTCTAAGTGCTTTGCATGCTCTGCATGTTCCATTTGGAGCATGTATGATTTCAATTTTGTACATAGTCGTGGTTCTATTTTGTTGCTCTTATGCGATTCGTTAAGAGAGACGATGAAACCACGATTAAAACAATTTTCTACTCTCATAAATCTTCATTTCAAGATTTCTTAGGAAATTTGACAGTGCAAGAAGATAGGCTTGTGAACTAGAGGAAGAATTAGTATCGATTCATATTCTTGAATCCATTCCCAACAGAATCTGACAAAGCAACTAATCTCTTCATCTAGCAGGCAAGATGTCCCTATGAGTTGCCAAATTGTTATCCATATTTCACCCCCAGGAAAAATATTGGATCGAATCACGACCCCACATATAAAGAACCTGAGAGAACTCATTTAAATCCTATAAATTGGTTACAAAAAGATTCAACAATGAAGTGGCGAGAGATGAAGAAAGAGCAAAGGATCTTGTACAGAAAGAAGCGACTCTGTCGGGCCGTTTCTACACCTTAAATCCATTCTCCAAGTTATAGAGGCGGGAAAAACTATAAGATAGAAGGGTTAGACAAGAAAAGGGGATGCTACGAGAGGAGCCAAAAGTAAGAATAAGAAGAAATGACGAAGATCCGAAGTCCTCGTGATTGAAATGGTTTAGCAAAAGGTTAAAAAATGACTAAGTATGGAGGAGGTAGTGGAAGAGACCACGTGTCCTAACGACGCTTCTCAAAAATGAATCCAAAAGGGGAGCTCAAACTTGCACTAGCTCTCCATGTAGCGAGATGGTCAAAAGAGTCAAGGGGTGGGTAGAAAAGCTTCAAAAAATTGGCTAAATATGAAAGTGTAAGCAGAGAGTGCCAAGTGTTAGCATAGCGCATCTCCAAAAGTTGGTCCTAAGGTAGAAGCCCAAATGAATGTGAGCTCGCCATGTAGCCAAAAGCCTAAAAACTAAGAGGGACCGTTGAAAATTTCACAAAGTAGCGGAGACCGACAAGTGTCAACTCAACGCTCCTCCAAAGGAAACTTTGGGTCGGGTTTGCAAACAAGCACGGTGCCTCCACGTGTCCTAAAAAGGGGGAGTTAGTTGAATAGTCAATGCATAAGCAGCCGATGGAGGCTGCCAAGTGTCTTAAGGGCACTATTTCAAGGGTTAAATGGAGAAAAGGTTCTTGAGTGAGAGAAAAAGTGACACATGTCCCAGGGAAAGCGGAAGTCAAGGAAAAAGTTAGTTTTTCACCCTTTGCCCCAAAAGGTGTAAAAGTTATAAAATGACCTGCAAATCTACCGAAGGAAAAAGTCAAGCATTTAGACCTAAGTCAAAACCGAGGCGAGGAGTCGGGGAAAAGGTGAAAATTTTCCTTTCTTCCAAAAGGCACAAAAGTAAAAATAGGAACGCATTTCCCGGCCAACCAACAGGATCCACGTGTCCAGGGCGAGCTTCGGGGCTACGGGATTTTTAAGCTTTGTGTTTTTTACGCAAAAGGGATAAATAGTAAATTACGGGCCCGATTTTTGTTCCAATCGCTGCCACATATACGAAGCAAGAAGGGGGAACCATTTTTCAAATTTTTTTCCCACTCATTTGGAAAGAATTGATGCAAACTTCAAAGGGGCATATATTTCGACCTAGTGTTCGAAATATTACAAATTTGATGCCATTGGAAAGATCTCAATGTCGTCTACACCATGGGAGTCTAAAAATTTAATTTTGAGGAGGTTATGTAGGAAAAAAATGGTAAAATGTCTTTGGGCCTTCAATGCGGGATAATCGGTCTCAATGACCAGATTGGATTCGATCTATTCCCACTGTTTCCTCTTCCTTCAACGCGTCGAACTAAGGATCAATGTAGAAAAGGTGGATTTGGGGAAGATTTTAGCAAAATAATTAACAAAAATGGTTGATCTTCACCTACATTTTCCCTTCTCTCTCTCTCTTTCTTCTCTCGATTGAATCTATAAATACGGGGCGTGGATTCATTGTAAAGGGTTAGACATTTTTAGTTTTACCCTTCTCCTTTTGGCAAAGGGATTTTTGGGGTTCAAGAATTCCATTAAAATTGTAATACGTTTATGCCTTTTGGCTATCTTGTAATGAAGCGTATCAATCTATAAAGCAATAAAAATACATCTGTGATCGATTTTAGATCTTTTCTCATTTCTTTTGCTTCGATTTGGTCTCTCATTACAGATCTATCTATTTGTGCTTGTTTATTGTACGCATTTTATTGGTTTATGTTGAAGGAAAACTAAGTGTTCATCATTCCTTTGGTGCATCACCTAGTAGTTTAGTTATTTCTTATTTCGTACTCTTTATCCCCTGTCTCCTTGGCAATTTTTTAGATTAGGTATAGAAAAATATCCTTTACAAATCCTTACACATGCACTTACTGCGAGAGGGATGAAGAACCAACCTTTAATCTGGGAGATTTCCCATCTTTGCAAGGTCCCAAACCTTAGGATAAGTTCAATGTTATGTAATAACATCGATGATTCTGCCTTAGAAAACCATATTCTTAAAAATGATTTGGGGGTCTTTGTGATTTTGTACTAACAAAAACCTTTAAAAATATCTCTCAGTAAATCAGCCCTAAAAATTGCTTCAAAATGACAAGCTAGGGTAGATATTTCACTACCGAAGAATTCCCTATTATTAATGCTAGGATGGATCTCTCACCACCAAAGCTAGGGCTCTGCTGGGATTTCACTCCACAAGCTATATATTTGCAAACAATAGTTGCACATGAAAGGAGATAATTAGGTATGCAAGAATGCCTTTCCTTTCTCCCCTAACTTTTTATATAGATTCTCCAAGGCATAGATCCCTAATAAACCCTAGTCGCATTTTTCCCTTGGAAGGGATAATAAAATAAAAGTAAGTTACTTTAATTTTTCCTTTTTTAAGTCGCCATGGTCCAAAATTTATCCCTCAATGCAAAGTTAGAACATTAGTACCATTTGGCCCCTTCCTAATGACAAAACGTAACATCTAGTCCTTCCAAAACACCTTTTTGCATATGTCAATGAAGAATTATAACAAAATGGACTATATATTCATAACCAATAGCTTCCAAGATCCAAAGTCCCTTGGGTATGATCAAGGATTGGACTCGAATAGTGCGACTTGGGCCCTTGGCATAGGAAAGGAGACATTACAAATACATGTATCTAACCATGAGTGTTATTTTGATCCCAAAATTTGTATTGTAAAAGTTGGATAAATATGTTAAATGAAATTGAATTTAATATATTATAGTGCATTTCCGATTGTGCAATTGATGATTAAATAATTATTGTGTTGTGTTCCTTACCTTGAAAATGTAATAAAGAAATCTAAATGAATAGTCAACCCTAGTATAAAATTCGTGCATAACTATTCTTCATGTGTGATTCTTTTTAGCATAGGAAACTAAAACCTTAGGATAAACTTAAATCTTTACACTCGATGACACCTCTAGTTTACGTAAATACGATCCCAAGTTGAGTTTACAATCATAGCATGTATGCTTATCGACATCATCGTTAAACCGTTGGTTAGGAATGACATGGTTAAAATTTGTCTTGAGTATGTGGTCCCCTCCTAGGATTGATAGTTGTGTGTGTAGTAAGGAGAATGTGATTTCCTTATGATGGTAATCTATATGTAACCAAATTCTAACATATTGTCGAGACCCTCTTGGTCGGTACATGCATAAACTGAAGAGTGTTAGGTAGAAAATATCACCAATTACCCTTAAAAGTCACCTTTAATAATTGGGATTGTAAATTAACTCGATACCAAATCTCAATTTTCATTTGGATTCTATGATGAAATACTAAGACTTAATGGCGAAACTTAACAAAAATTAGCGTATGATTAGTTTGAGGAAACCTAACCATAAGATGATGTTCTTAGAGAAATGTGAAATTTAGGTCGTTCTCTTATCATGTTTAAACCATCTTGTGGTGAGAAACAAGACCCACATTATGTAAACTCTAATGTGAACCTTAACTCCTCATAACCGTGAACTATTCCATATTTCTCTCTAAGTCCTATTAGGTAATGGATCTCGATGTGAAACTAGGTGATTATGTTCTTAGAGAAAATCCCTTAAGATAGGGACTAATAGTCTCATCGTAGAAACAAAAGTCCCTATTAATAAATAGGCTACACAATTTATTACAAAAGCATATGAACCTAGTTAGGGAAAACCCTTTTAAGTTTGAAGTAAACAAAACTTAGAAACCTAATATAGAAATAAAAATAAGGAAGTATGTTGTCATTTAAAGTTCCTTGACATTATTAATTAATTATTTCAACATAAATATAGTAAAATTATAATTGATGCTTGACCTTTGGAAATATAATCGTGGGATGTTATTGTTAGTGTGAAAACACGTTAAACCCCAAATGAGTCCTATAGGTCTACTTTTCTAAGGTAGAATCATCTAGTGTGATTGCATAACATGGAAATTTTCCTAAGGTGTGGGACCTTACAGATTAGAAAAGCTCTCCAAATTAAAATTTAGTTCTTTATCCCTCTTTTAGGTGCATATGTAAGGGTTTTGCAGAAGGATCTATATCTATACCTAGTCTAAAACTTGCCAGAGACAATGATAAAAGAGCACAAAAATAAGAAATAACTAAACTACTGGTGATGCACCAAAGGAATGATGAATACTTAGTTTTATTTCAACACAAACCAATAAAATGGATCAATAAACAAGAACATATAGCTAGATCTGTAATGAGAGACCAGATTGAAGCAAGAAACAAGAAGGATCCAAGATCCATCATGAACGCATTTTATTTCTCTATAGATTGATACAGATTCATTACTGAGATAGCCAAAAGGTAGAAATGTATTAAAATTTTAATGGAAGGCCTGAACCCCACAAATTATTTTGTTAGAAAGATAAGGAAGCTGTAAAACTAAAATATGTCCAACTCTTTACAATGAATCCTACCCCACATTTATAGATTCAATCGTAGAGAAGAGAGAGAGAGAGAGAGAAGTGGGAAAATGCATGTCAAGACTCAACCACTACTATTAATGCTTCTGTTAAAATATTACCCAAAATTCATCTTTTCCACATCAATCCTTGTTTCAAAGACCTTGAAGGAACATGAAATGATGGAAATCGATCGAATCCAATCTGGTTGTTGAGACTGATGATCTTACATTGAAGGCCTGAAGATGTTTCACCATTTTTATCCTACCTAACCTCCTCAAAATTAAATTTTCAGACTCTCATGGCATAGATGACATCGAGATCTTTCCAATGGTGTCAAATTTGCAATATTTCGAGCTTTAGGTCGAAAGATATGCTTCTTTGAAGTTTGCATTGATTCCGTACAAATGGGCAGGAAAACAATTTCAAAAATGGGTCCCCTTCTTGCTTGGTATATGTGGCAGCTAGATTGGAACAAAAATCAGGCCCACAGGTCCATAATTTACCACTTGTACCTTTTGTGTAAAAACACAAAGCTTAAAAACTCCATAGCCCCGAGGCTCGGCTTGGACACGTGGCTCCTTCTCAGTTCAGCCAAGAAATGTGCTTCCATTTTTACCTTTATGCCTTTTTGAACAAAAGGAAAAATTTCACTTTTCTCCTTGAAGCCCCACCTTGGCTTTGACTCGAGATCCATATTTTGACTTTTCGTCTTAGTGGAGTCGCGGGCCCTTTCATAACTTTTACTCTTTTTGAGGAAAAAGGCAAAAAACTAACCTTTTCCCCGATGCCCCACTTTCCCCTAGGACATGTGTCACTCTAGCACTCACTCGGGAACCTTTTCTCCTTTTAACCCTTAAAACAACACCCTTAGGACACTTGGCAGCCTCCGCTGGCCTATTAATTCTTTGACCATTCAACTAACTCTTTCCCCCTTTTAGGACACATGGAGGCACCGCGCTTGCTTGGCTTGGAAACCCAACCCAAAACAACCCTTTGGACGAGTGTCGAGTTGAAACTTGTTGGCCTTTGCTACTTTGTGGAATTTTCAAAATTCCTCTTACTTTATACTTTGGGCTACGTGGTGAGCTTGCACTCATTTGGGCTTCCGTCTTGGGACCAACTTTTGGAGATGCGCCACATTGACACTTGGCACTCTCCACTTACACTTTTATACTTAGCCAATTTTTGATGCTTTTCTACCCACCCCTTGACTCTTTTTGACCATTTTCTATGTGGAGGGTTGGCACAAGTTTGAGCTCCTTTTTTGGATTCACTTTGGAGAAGCACCTGTTAGGACACGTGGTCTCTTCCGCTACCTCGTCCATACTTAGTCATTTTTGAATTTTTCCCGAAATGTTTCGAGCTAGAGGACTTTGAATCTTCGTCGTTTCTTGTTCTTCGAGCTTTGTGTTCTTCTCGCAGCATTAATCTTTAGTGTTTGACCTCTTTATCTTATAGTTTTTCCTAGCTATGATACTATATCTTGGAAAATGGATTTAAGATGTAAAAAGGCCCAAAAACTAGTCATTTTCTTTTGTACATGATCCTTTAATCTCTCTTCGCCTCCTCCACTCCATTGTTGAATCCTATTGTATCCAATATGTAGGATTTGAATGAGTTTTATAGGGTTTCTTCTATGTGGGGTTGTGATTCGATCCAATATTTAGCTCGGGGAAAAATATGGATAACAATTTGGTGACTCACGGGGACATATTCCTACTAGATGAAGAGATCAGCTTTCTTGTCGTATTTTTAGGGTATGGAGTCAAGAATGAAAGCCTCGATACCAATTCTACCTCTGATTCATGAGCTCAGCTACTTGCACTCTCAAATTTTATAACAAAATCTTGAATTGAAGGTTTTTGAGAGTAGAAAATTGTTTCAACTCCGTGGCTTCATCCTGTCTCTCTCGAATGAACTACATAAGAGCAACAAAATAGCACCATGACTATATACAAAATTGAAATCATACATGCTCTTTACTAAGTGGAATAGGCAAAGTGTGCAAAATCACTTAGGAGAAAAGCAATCTACACTACAACAAGACAATAATGCGTAAACACTTAGAGGAATGAGAAACTAAACTAATATGTATAGAGTGAGACTCCCTTTTAAGTAGCGAAGTGTTTAAGATAGATCCTGTTTAGTGGAATCTGTAACTCTTCACCCTCCAATGAAGATAATTGGAAAGCATTGCTACTTTTTCATATTTTTACTATATAGGGGCCACTCCAGATGGCATCGAACTTAGAATTTCTCCTGTTTTTCTTGATCTGCATCCCACTTCAAAACTAGGTCTCATTCCCTGGAAGGTCCTTACTTTTGATTTCTTATCAAAGCATTTCTTGATTGAAACTTGATTCTTCTCCAATGCTTGGATAGTATTCTCTCTAGCTTCTTCTAATTCTATCAGCTGTGTACCGGCCTTGATTGGTCCAAATTCAGATATTTCTAGTTGCCTCTCAAGCTCTAATGCTAGTAACTCAAGTGATATAGGAAAAACTACCTCTTTCCCACGAGATAAGCTTGAATGGAGAGCTTCCTCGTGGATTTCTTGGGTGTTATTCTATCAGCCTATTAGGCCGTTTTGAGCTTTCTATGCCAAGTCCTTTGATTCTCATCCGAGTTCTCTTGATTATATTTAGCAGGGTTCTTGTTTGTGGACTCACTGCCATTACCCCGAGGGTAATAGTTTAGCGTGGTGCTCAAATAAGTCCCATTCTTAACAATCGATCCTCTTATTTTGGAACCTATAAATGCTAATGCATTGTCTAAGATGATGGTGGTTGGTACTCCAAATTTGGTCACTATCCCTTCATAGAAATCCAGGATACTATACTCATTTTCCTATTTGATTGCCCTTTGCCTTGGTCCATTTGGTAAAATAATCTATGGTCTGTTAGGATCCATTTGTGACCTTGGATTGAGTTTGGATTGATGACTCCAATGAAGTATAATCCCCACTACATGAAAGGTTGGCCGATCGAGACCGAGTGTAATGGAAGTGCCACTAGCCTCTCTTTTCCTTTGAAGAAAGCACAATTCTTACACCTTTTTGATCCATGTATAACAATCACTAAACACTCGGGCTAATAATATCTTGCTTTCATGATTTTGAGTCTTTCACTCTTGGAGAAAAATGGCCTCCAAAGCTACTTCAACATGGAATTCTTGTAGCATTCTTTCAACTCCGATTTGTCCTAATGCATCTCAAAGATGCCATTGATGTCTCTTTTAAACAAGACACCATTAATGAGAACATATGGGATGTCCCGTAGCTTGAAATGCCTTCTTTTTTCTTTATTCATCCCATGAGGACACATGCCTATTTGAAGGAAGTGCACCATGTGTTGGGTCCAACAAGGAGTAGGTACATCATCTCTCCCTTCTTCTTGATCATCTTGTAAGATAAGAACAACCTCCTTCTCACTATTTGCTTCATCTTGTAGAGCAAAGGCTAGTTGCTCACACAAGCCCCTCCCACGAGACCATCTTGGTGACCTTAATCTCAATGTCATATTCTATGACATGAGTGATCCACCCTGCACATTTCTCATTTAGGTCCTTGCTAAGGAGGAATTCTTTGACTCCTACATGGGAGACCAATAGTTGGATTTTTTTATTTGACACCAAATTCTTAAACTTCTTGATCACTTTGATCACCACTGTAACTTACTTCTTAATGAAGTAATATCTCATGTCATAGTTTTCTAGAATTTGACTCGAAAAAGGAAATTGGCTACTCTATTTCTTCTTTGTTCGTTGGACTAAGATTGTAGAGATAGTGTTACTACCACCAAAGGAATATAGTATGAAATCCTTGGAGAAATATGGATTTACCAGAGTTGGGAATGTGATATGACCTCTTTGATGGCTTCAAAGCTTGTCTTTACTTCAATTGTCCATCCGAATGCTAAGATATTCTTCAACATCGGTGTTATTGGCTTAACTAGCATAGAAAATTTTTGGGACAAACCTTCGAACAAAGTTGATCTTCCCAAGAAGCTTTGAAGAACTTTCTTGTGACTTAGCAAAGATGGCGGTGCTCTTATTACTTCAAATCTCCCCGGTCAATTTTCAAGACCTCCTTAGACATAATATGGCCTAAAATCCTACCCTCATGGGCCAAGAATATGCATTTTTTAGGGTTCAAAGATACCCCAAATCTCCTACATCTTTAAAACACTTGCCTTAGGTGAAAAAGGTGGTCTGCTTTGCATTCTTGGAGAACATAATGATATCATCTAGATAGATCAACACTATCTTGTTGATTAGCCCTTTGAATGCCATATCCATGGCTCTTTGGAAAGTAGCACTAGCATTGGATAGTCCAAATGGCATTTTTGTATGCATAGGTGCCCCATTTGGTGGTGAAAGCAGTTTTGAATTGATCATCTTCTTTCACCATGATCTGATTGTATCCTGAGTAGCCATCCAAGAGAGAAAATCTCTCTGACCCAAACACCACTTGCAAGATCTGTTCCATTAAAGGGAGTGGGTAGTGATCTTTGAGAGAGGCTCTATTCAAATCCCTAAAGTCAACACACAACTTGATTTCTCCATTTTTCTTTCTGACTGGGACCAGATTTGCAACCCAACTTGAATGCTTGATTGGGAATATGATACTTGCCTCTATTAGTTTGTTCAGCTCCTTCTTCATCAGAGGCTCAATATGTGGGTTGACTAGTCTCTTATTCTTCCCGATAGGTAGAAACAAACTAGATCCAATTCAATTGTGTGTTGTGCTAGTTTTGGATTTAACCCTTAGGTCTTCATAGCTCTAAGGAAACACATCAAGAAATTATTGGAAAAGTTATATGAATTCATACCTTTCTTCCTCGGTGGCCACCTTGCCGATTTGAAGTGTTTTGTCTTCTTGGTAACCGGGATTGAATCTGAATCTTCTCCTTTGATATGCATGTTATCCTTCTCTTTTTGAATTGATCATTAGGACTGAAAATGGATTCCAGTGTCACTAAACCTTTAGGAAGCTTGTTTTTATGCAACTATACTATCTCGATTTCCATCACGCTACTCTAATTTGCTCTGGTTTCTAGCTAAGAATTTAGATTCTTTTACAAAAATTTAATGATTTGTTGATCATTCTCAAACACCTACCGAATGTATTATTATTTGCACTGCTTGTGGCCTCACAACCACATAGATATTTGGCTATTCTTTGTCTCTTTATATGTTTTCCACAATATCAAATGCTACTCTAACTACTACAAGTCTATCAACAACTTCACTCTCTTTCCTAGGTATAGACACAATGCTGAAGGCTTCAAAATCCTCCATGAGATCACATACCCTACTCTTATAGTTATTGAGATGTCATTTTTAACAGCATTTAGTCCTCTCGACTTGAATGACAACTAGTTCATGTCACCAAACACTTGCAAGTTCTTGATTCCTAGCTTTCTTTGCCCAATGAAGGCGTTGGACTACATTGTCATATTCAACAAGTATTATTCGAGCAAGAAAACTGGAATCTAAAGGATGCATAATATATCATACCTTTTGGAGACATAACCATAGTTCCTCATCCAGCCCTTGTCTACTTCTTGAGCCATCAAAGAATAATTTCCATACTTCATTGTCATCCTTGTATTTTGGCTTGATTAGGCTAGGAAGAGGATGATTCTCTTCATGTATACAAGTATACACCTAGTTCGATTCTTCCATTTCCTTGTAGGGGTCAAAAGAATGATTTTTGGCCCACTCATCTAGAGTCAAGTCAGGGATACATCTAAACTTGGTATCTCGCTTCATTAGTGCTTAGGAGGTCTTCTTGATCAAAAGCTCGGCGTTTGGAATTGATAGGGCTAGGCACATAGGATTCAATATGATAGTCTACAATAGGTTCGATATGATTGTGGCCTTTGCCACATACCTTTTCCTAAAGAGCATATGTGAACAATCGGTAGATAGGTAGCCTCCAATTTTGGAAGTGAAGTCCCTAGACAGGACATAAAGAAAAATGTGGTCGAAAATATATGATGGACATGTTTTGCAAAGACAGTTACATTGGGGCAGGTGTGTAGAGTGAGACTCGATCTTTGATGATTCCCATAGTGGTCAATGTTGTCCCATCTAATTGAACTACTCCTTTAGAGATAACCTCATATTGAGACCCAACTAATCAGCTATTTCTTTGGGCATCACGGAACTACTAGCCCCGAGAATCAATCATGCAATTTTGTACTAATTTTTCTCTAATGTTTAATGATACATCGAATGGAGGGTCTCCATTTATTATCTTGTTGTTCTTTGTGGTTCCTCTCGAGGTTGAACTGCATTGGAAAGTACTCTCTTTTGTTGGTTAGGGGGTTGATTTGAGCTTGACCAATTCTACATGGCGATCTGTAATAGATCCCTCTACCCTGGAATGGAAAATGACTCCCATAGTGAAATGTTCACACTTGTCTCTTTCATTTGCGCAATAATATTGAATGAGCTATCTTTTTCTGCTGCCCCTTCCTAGAAAAATTTCTTACTTACACATGAGTTGCTACAACCGATGCCTAGATGTGTTTGGAAGGTGGCTGAGATTGGTTTTGTATGTTGGGAGTTACTCTTGGAACACCAGGACCTTGTGGAGTGGTGGGAGATTGAGGTCACCTAAGTTCGGTGGTTGGCCTTCCCCAATATTTCTCTTTTTGACCATGTGTTGGCAGCCACACTTTAATAAGGGGATTGATTCATCCCACGTAAATCTTCATCCTACCAATTGACAAGCATAGTCTCTCTTGGAGGTTCTCCTTGTTGAGCTCCTTCCTACTTTTGATCTCCCTCTTGAAAGGTTCTTGTGGGCAACATACCTGGTTTGCACCATTAGATCCTGATTTAGAGCACCATTAAAACACATTGATTGGTTATGGGGTTGTTGCATGGGAAAACCAATCATATTCTGTGCTATATTGTTTCGTGCGAGGATCAATGTCTTTGATGTTGACACTTTGTATTTGGATCATAAGACCTAAAAGGTCTAGCAGCTTGAGGTTGTCCTTGGTTCTCGGCTTTGATTTGTATTTTGAGATGGTGGTCTATTTTACTGATATTGGGGTCTAGCCTCGATCTGAGTCCGAGGATGATATCACCTAGAGATTTGTGCATGTTGCCTTTTGATGGTCACTAGTTCATTTCCTGGTTTGATAGTTGTTTCATCACCTCTTGAAGCTATTTAGAGGTGTTAGATGATGAAGTGGAATCTTCAACTAAACTTTGACTCCACAGGGGTGGGTATAAGAGCTAATGTAGGCATTTTTCTAGTATCTGGGTTTCCCAACTCGGGTATAGAGGCATGGATGGCCTAGGAACTATTTTATTAGTGTGGATCAAATGGTTCTCGAATCCTATAGAAAGGATATATGATGCTGGAAATTTAGTGCCCCCATTGAATGAATCATTAGAGAAATATCAGAATTTAAAGCCTTGAGAAAGTATAAGAAGGCAACTTCATTTATAGGCTTTACTGTTGTTGGAATCCTATCCCAAGTTCACTTTGGAATTTGAGGTTGAAGTCTCAAGCTTCTCCTTGGGGGCTCTCTTTATAGTTAGTTGCTCCGTGAAGAAAGACAAATTGTCACCTTTCTCCCCAAACTGGTTGTGAAGGGTTGTGCATAGCTGATTCCAATTTTGGATAGAGCTTTCCTTAAGACTCTGAAATGTTTTGAAGCCTTCCCTTTAAGTTAAGAGGTGAGTAAATTAACTATAATGTCCATCTCATGAATCTCATAGAATGTACGAGACATTTGCAATATCCTGGACATGATCACCAAGAGAAGTTTGGTTTTCCCCAGGTGAAATACGGGATACTTTTAGTGCTGCAATAGGTACTAGATTTTGTGCATTCAAGGCAAGTGGACTACTAATAATGAAGTTAACATAAGGATTTGGTGAGCGATTCTCGATTGGTCTGAGCACCCTCTTGATTGAATGAAGGTCTTGATCTATGGTGCCATTTTTACCTTACACCATGTTGCCCTAAATTTTCAAATATGTATCTACTCAAAATATGTTTTACCCTTTCATTTGATGAGTCTCGTAATTCTTCCCCTCTAGTTTAAATTCTTAAAATGCTCACAAACTAGTTGTTTTGCCCAAATTTGAAGCAATAATCCAAGTTTACCCTTTTTTGTGCCCTAGTTTTCCAATTTTGTGGGCTATGTCATTTTCCTTTTACCGAGATCATGGAAAAATCAAAATTGATCATATCATAATTATGTGCAATTAAAAATCCAATCCCAAGGTCGAAAATTTTCAAAAATCATGCTTCATTGATTTAAAATCAAAAAAATCTGCCATCCTTGGTGAAAAATTGAATTCTAGGGCATCCTTTGAATGTTTTGCATTTTGTGATCATACGGGTGTCATTTTCCCGTCAAATTCATCCTCGAAGGGTATTGGAAATGTGGCTTGTTTTCATTGGCTGAGGAAAAGCTAGGAAGTGTTGTAACTTTCATTTTTCACCTTTTTTTTTTACAAAGGCGCATTTCGGGCCAGAACCCGTTTTTTCAAAATTTGCCTACGTGGCATGTTCTCGATTTGTAGGGGGTGGTGGGTGGTCGGATTCCCTTAAGGTTTTTAGACCTTATTTTGTAAAAAATGTTAAAGTCACAAAATGGCCCAAAGCCCCGCAGCCAATCGGGAGTGGACACGTGTCCTAAAAGACCAAAAAGGGAGGAGCGGGCCGATGGGGACTTAGATTTTTAGCTCTTTCTTCAAAGTTTCAAAATCAGTTTTCGCCCCCACTTTGCACTGATTAGAGGAGGACACATGGCATCAATTTTGAGTGGGTCGGCGGAGAAGAAAATGAATTTTTTTCCCTTTTGTGAAAAGAAGGCTTAAAATTAAAAGTTTGGAGCATAGCCCCACGGCTAATCACGGATGCACACGTGTCCAACATGGTCGGAGGAAGTGCGGGCCATGGAGGAAATGGGAAATTTTTCCTATTTTTGGCAAAAAGAGAGTTAAGGAAAATTTTAAGCCACTGGCTCGCAAGTTAATCAATGAGTGACATGTGGTGGGTAGAGTAGACAAGGCAAGTCGGTGGGCAATGAGGGAGCGGGAGAGAATTTTTTCTCTTTTGCAAAGAAGGCTTAAAATAAAAATTTTAAGCGATGGCCCACTAATAAATCATCGAGTGACACATGGCAGAGGACAAAGCGGGTCGGCGGAGGCGGAGAATTTTTTTCCACTTTGAAAAAAGGGTTTAGAATCAAAATTTGGAGCACTAACCCACGATGAATCACAAGGGGACAAGCTGGTGAGGGAGAAATCGAGAGAGGAGCGGGCTGTGGGGCAAAAATGAAAATTTTCCAATTTTCTAAAAAGGTCAAAATGCACACAAATTGAAGCGCGATCCTAATAGGACCCACCATGTGCCACGTGTTAGCTCCAAAATTCAAAGGTGGAGGGGCGGGGACAAAATGAATTTTTTTCCAAATTTTCAAAAGGTCATAAGTAAATGTTTTAAAACTGGGCCCGATCCAACCATTTTTGCCATGTGTCCGGCCTTATCCTAAAATTAAAAAGATAAGTCAGGCTTATTTCTAAGTCCGCATCTTCCACGTGGAGGGCTAGGATTAAAGATGGATAAGATTGACGGTTTCTATGCATCTATTTGTTTCGACCACATGAGATCTCCAAGAAGCTTGGAATCACAATTTTTGCATCAAAAGTCATCAAATTTATAGTGATTTTGTGTCATCTTGGCCTTCCAAGATCATTGGCATCACTTTCATGGCTTAATTCTTTGATTTAAGGTGATTTTGAAATAATTTTTCCCTAATCAATCTAAAAACGTGAAATGACGAAATCAAAAGTTGCTTGAGGTAATTTGAAAAGGTAAAAATGTGAAAATGATGAGTAAAAGGTGTTTGCATGCCTCAATGATGAAAAACATGCCTCCGGATGGATAATGATCTAGATATTTGTAATGATTTAATCTTTTTGGGCACACCTAGTATCCTAAGAATGTTTTTCCGTTTGATGTCATTTTCATTGAATCATGAGGATTGTTTGTAAAAAACTTGATCCCATGGCATATTCCTTGCTTGGAAAGAAAGCTCCAAGGTGGTGAGAAATATATAATGCATGTTTTGAGACATGCAAAAAGGTCGAGAAAATTTGAAAATCATGAGAAAATTCTGAGAGAAGGCTCATTTTCGGAGAAACCCACCAAAGAATCAAAATAATTTCTTACGTGTTGGATCTCCATGTATGTGAGTTGGTTACAAGTGTATAGCCGTCACACAACTCGAGATTGTTCATGAAACTCTCCTGTTGATGAATCTAACAAGCTTTTGAGTTAATTTATGTTTTTCTTGGCAATATGATGTCTATTATCATTTTTAAATGCCTGTAAATAGTTTTCATTGTTCTTGTTGCAATCTTGCATTGAAAGTCTTTAGAAATCACACAGAATCTCCATTTCTAGTTGATAGTTTAGTGGCATTTGCAATCTCAAGTTCGAAGAGCCTTCATCGATAAGGATATAAATAAATTTAAACTCACTTTACCTTCCTTGACTATTGCAGATATTGTTTGTAAGACTTTATGGGTACCTTAGGCATGGTTTGATCATGGATTTTTATGTTTAATTTAGTTCTTTACTTCAAGATTTTGTGGTAATTTCTCAAAGATTGTGTGAAAAGTGCAACCCGGGATTCATTTATGCCTCTTACGTTGAAAGAGTATCCTGATTATTTGAGGCATTTTATCATAGTTGTTCAAGTATTGTAGAGGTTTTCAAAGATCCGATATATCCCGCTTTGTCTTGTCAACACCCCACAAAAAAATTCATTCAAAGAAACTAATCCTACCCATACTATCCATGCATTGCATTGAGTGTCAACAAAATAATACAATTCATTTACAAAAATGTATAGAGAAAATCAAGATCATAAAATGTCTCTAGTAACCCTTGCCTTACATTGAAAATATCTCCATAATCTGGGAGTGACAACTTGTGAAAGTCGATTTGGAGTCTTGATCATATTTTCCCAAGGCATTTTCATACTATTTGCGTAAATTGAGGAATATCTTCATCTCCTTCACCATTTTGGGGTTACAATATAGGTTCTCTTACCTTGGTTGAAAGACACAACCTAAAATAGTGAGGGTCAGATCAATTCCTTTCAAAGTACTACCCATCTCTCCACAAATCGATTGCAATTAGATCACATCCTGCTACAAAATGACACACATCATGATCTATTTGACTTCAAGCTTCATTCCATATCTTTGATGCTACTCAGATTGAAAAGGAAAAAAAAATTTTGGGTACCAACACCTTCCAGTGCCATTTCCAGGGAGTTTTTAGAATTTCTTGGTGTTTTTGAAGTGTTTGAAGAGTTTGAGCATATGTGTATTCAAGTATTTGAGCTGCTACATTGATAAAATATCATTCTTTGCTTCATATTTGCAAGTTTTAAACAAGGGTTTCAAGTTATGTCTTCCCTTTTTCATTTCCTAGTAGTTCATACACTTTGGGTGCATTGTGATTGATTGATTTAAGAAGAAGAAGGTCTGATTTATAAATCCTTGCAAAGGTTTCAAAGATCTTAGCAAACATTTGACATTATTTTAGTGCATTTGCACAACTAGGATGAAAATCCTTAGTGGCGAATCCTTTTTGTTCTAATATTGATAAATACCAGTGTCTTACTTTTATGTCTTTTACTTTTGTGTTGCT
The DNA here is from genome assembly GCA_018340775.1 of Taxus wallichiana var. yunnanensis. Taxonomy (NCBI): domain Eukaryota; kingdom Viridiplantae; phylum Streptophyta; class Pinopsida; order Cupressales; family Taxaceae; genus Taxus; species Taxus wallichiana. Next base: position 335,974,506 of record CM031237.1, on the reverse strand, counting down.
AATCTCTACAAAACTTGAAGGAAGAATATATCTCTTCATCAAGGACTCTGCCAAAAGAAGTTGTTTACATATTCAAGAAACTCGGATCTAGAAGGGAGAAAGGTGTGGAAGGTTGTTGGGGACTTGAATGCATGAAAGAAGATCCTTATTGTTGAGTTTGAAAGTGAGCAGCTGTTATTGAGGAATACAATTCTTCTTCAAGTGGATCTGATTCAGACAATCCTATTGCTGATTTGAATTCCCCATCGGTGAGGGACCTTCTTGTGCATTTGAAAGGCTTGCTTTAAAATCTTTTCCCTGTATTTTCTAAATTTTCTATAGATCATCAAGAAGGAGAGCCTTAAGAGATGATCTGTTTTGAATTTTCATTCCCATTCCCCAAAGATCTTGTACTCCTCATCAGATTGTTTCACCTCCAAGATCACCTCCACCAAACAATATGGCTGAGCCTAGACCTCCATTTTTTGTTAACACCTTTGGTCCCATAGATTTTAGAGGAATGGATGGTTACTGAATGTTGTTCCACAAGATGTCAGAAATAGATTGCCAAAATTTCAAGGCAACAATGCAATAACTGGTGATCAACATCTCAAACTCTTTGTTAATATGATGGAATATTTTGAGATAGAGTTTGAAGATGTGTATATTAAGTTGTTCATTCATACACTAGAAGAATATGTTAGGGATTGGTACAAGGCTCTACCTGATAATTCTATTGATTCATGGACTGAAATGAAAAATGCATTTAGGTTGCAATATGGTGACAAGACTAATCCTAGATTTCTTTGTCCGAGTTTGAGAATATCAAGAAGAACCCTAATGAATCATTCCATGACTTCAACACAAGGTTTAACAAAACTCGAGAAGGATGCCTATTGGTTTGAGGCCTTGTGGCCGAATCTTGTATAATCAAATATGTAGATGCATTTGATAAAAAGGCAACCTATTACCTCAGAGACAAGAACCCAACCAATCTAAGACAAGCTTTCACCATGGAACTTCAAATTGAGAACAATATCAAAGAAATTAGGAAACCTCTCAAGAGAGATGGTGTAAAATTGATAAACCCTGAAAAACCTCAAGCTAGCAAAGGTGCTGATTTAGAAGAGGTTGTGAAAACTTTGGCAGGGGCTGTCAAAGAAATCTCATACAAGTTGGCAAGAGCTGAGAAGGGAATTGGGTAGACTTCACAAGGTCAGCCTAGGCAGCAAGCACAAGATAGATTTGGCAATCACCATAGGAATGAGTAGAGGTTTGATGAAAAAGGTAAAGGGCCTGTTGGATCTGCAAATAGACATCCTCAAGCATGTGAAGGAAGAGTGTTGCCTGATCCCTTAACTGCTAGGGTTGCATTGTTAAAGAGGTTGCTGATATTGATTGGTGTGATAGGTGTTTTCTATCCCATCCTTCATGTGAAATGGACCAGAAAGAAGGTGAAGATAATAATGATGATGACACGATAATGATATTTGCATGATGAGCTATTCTTCAAGCTCACAAGGAGGACCAACATCTACTAAAGTAATAAGTGCTAGGATAGTTACAACTTTTGGGATTACATCAAATGAGTATAAATATTTCTTCCTCCTCATGCTCTTGAAGTTGATGTACTCGTGCAATCTTTTGAAATTCCTAATAATGACTTTGAATACTTTAGAGCTTTGATGATTAAGAAGTATGATGGTGGTATCCCTTCAGAGGAAGATAGAAAATTGTTGATGAATGTTGTTGTAGCTCAAGAGAAAGACTATAACACTAGAAGCAAAGTCATTAAGGGAGTTAGTCCTCAAGCCAAACCTAAAACACCACTTTGCTCACAAGCATTCTAAAAGAAGCTCCTAGGAGAGAGGCATTTGTCAAAAGTTCTGCTGTCCCAAAAAAATTACAGTCCTCCTCATGCCCAAGCTTCCAAGAATCCTCTACCATCTAATGAATCTTCTTGTCTCCCTTCCAATGTTGTTTTGCCAAAGAGTGCCCCTATGACATAGCCCATGTATTGAGCCAAATTAAAGTGAGTGTTCCAATTATTGAGTTGCTTAGAATTCACGAGCATAAGAAGAGAGCATTTGAATACTTGGGATTAAAAGAAGAGAAGGTTACTCCATGCAGAAATGTAAATGTTGTTGAAACTCCACCTCGATCATTATTGACCTTGAAACACCACCAACAAAAGAGAAGATTTTGGAGAGACACCCGAGGTATATTTGGGGACATCTTTGGTTGATTCCCAATTGAATGTTGATCCATTATTCACAACTTTGATCATAAAGGATAGGCTACTTCACAATTGTATGTTTGATTCTGGTGCATCATGTAATGTCATGCCTCTAGAAGTCATGAATGAGTTGGATATCAAAGTGACAGATGCCTATGGGAAGTGTACTGCCATGGACTCAAGGGAAGTGCCGGTGGTTGGTTGTGTGAAGGGTTTGGTGGTAAAACTTGCAGCCTATCCAGGTAAGAATTTGAAACTAGATGTTGTGATTGTTGATTGCCGTACCAAATGGGGTATGCTTTTGTCAAGAAAGTGGGCTGGAAGTGTTAGAGGAGTGTCCAAATGGATATTTATTTTTCCAACATTCCCATTGAGGAAGGCTAGTCAAGCTTTATGGAGAAAATAAAATGCTGCATTTGATTGAGGATCCAAACAATGCTTCTTAAGAAGTCTTGTTTGTTGATGTTGATGTTGATAATTTTATTGGTTTTGCTGATGGAAAAGAACACAAAATGGATCAATAAAAGTTCCTTGAATAGGTATGTTCTCCTTGGACATTTTTATTTGATGGAGCTTGCTCCAAATTTGGAAATGGAGCCGGAGTAATTCCGATTTCTCCTAGATTGGAAGAATTTGATTTTCTTTCAACCTTAATTTTGAATGTACTAACATCATTGTTGAGTATGAAGCCTTGTTGTTGGGTCTGATAATTGCATGGAAGTATGGTGTCAAGGACATCATTGCAAAGGGAGATTCGAGTTGGTTGAAAAACAAATAAGAAAAGCTGTATGCTACAAAAATCAACGGATGAAGCAATATAAACATGCGTTTAGGATCTAATTGAAATGTTTAATTCCTTTAACATAGTGTATCATGAAAGAAGTATGAATGCTGTTGCTGACAAGTTGGCAGTGTTGGGGTCAAGATTTGAAAATTGCACCATTTCACCTTATTTTGAGTACAACATTGAAGTGCTAACTAGGCCGATTGTCCCGATAATGTGAAACATTGGCAAGTTTTTAATGATGATGCTCAAGTGCTAAGTTTCTTGCAAAACCAAGGTGACTTTTCAAATTAGAATATTTATTGGGAGCCAATGGTCTACATGACTGAAGGAAGAGAAAATTTATTTGAGAAAGACATCATCGAATTGAAAATAAACGCCATTCCTAGAGGTCTTGTTGCACTTGAGTCAAATTTTAACAATGCTGATTGCATCATAAATAGAAACATGTCTACCTCAAGGGATGTGGACCGCATAACTTGGGCACTAATGGTAAACCAAGGAAGATTTGGTTGGGAAACAATTTAAGTAAAGAGGAAAAACAGTCCTATGCCCAACTCTTGAAAAAATATCAAGATTGCCTTGTTTGGTCTTATTCCGAGCTAAAAGCATATAAAGAAGACTTTTTTCAACATGAGATCCCTCTTGAGGCAAATACTAAGCCATTCGATAGAGGCAAAGGCTAATTAATCCACTTATCTCCATGAAAATGCAAGAGGAGTTTAAGAACTTGAGAGATGGAGGTATTATTCAGCCCACTAGATATTCATCTTGGGTTACAAACCTTGTGCCGGTCAGAAAGAAGAATGGAGACATCAGACTTTGTGTGGATTTTAGAATCTAAACAAAGCATCCATGAAGGACAACTATCCATTGCCAAATATGGAAAATATGTTCCATCTTGTGACGAGGTCTGAGTTGCTTTCTACATGGATGGTTTCTTCGGATATAATCAAGTGGTTGTCAAAGAATCATAAATACTTAAGACAATATTCACTAATCCTTGGGGAACATACATTTTTTTAGGATGACCTTTGGTTTGATGAATGCTGGTGCCACTTTTCAAATAGCAATGGATGTTGCTTTTTTTTGGTTACATCAATGAGTTCATTCATGCAATTTACCAAGATGATGTGACTATGTTTTCAAGGCGGAGAGGTCATCATTTGCATCACTTGGAGAAGATGTTGATCGATGTAGGGAGTATGGAATTTCTCTTAATCCAAAGAAGTGTAATTTTGGCATGAAAAAGGCCAAGCTACTTAGTCACATTGTGTCAAAATATGGTGTTATGATAGACCTAAGAGAGTGGAAGTAATCATCAAAGTACCTATCCCAATAACCAAGAAAGGCATCCAATCTTTCTTTGGTCAAATTAATTTTATTAGAAGGTTTGTTTCCAACTTTGTTGAGTCGAATCTTCCAATCACAAGCATGGTAAAGAAGGAACAAGTTATCAGGTGGGAGGAGGCTACCCTTCAAGATTTTGAAGGAATTAAGGATACACTTAAACTTTCACTGTTTTAGCAACCCCAAACTATAAGAGGCCTTTCCAAATATTTTCCTTTGCCTCTGAGTATACCATTGCTTCTATTTTGTTGAAAAAGGATGAGAATGGGGTTGAGAGGCCTATAGCCTTCTTTAGTAACGCTTTACAAGAAGCTAAGATGAAGTATACAATCATGGTGAAACAAGCATTTTCCTTGGTGAAAGAAACAAAAGTTTTCGGGCCTTATATATTGAGTTCAAAAGTTATTTCTTATGCTCCCCACACCATGTTAAAATACATCTTATTAGAGATGGAGATCTCAACTAAAATATGTAGGATGCGTGAACAAACCAGGAGTATGATATGGACATCCAAACCACAAAGTTGGTAAGAGGTTTGGGTCTTGCTAAGCTCATGGCTGAGAGCAACCTGCAGACTGTAGAAGTGAATGAAGTAGAAGAAGAAAGGGAAGATGTTCTTGGGAAATTGGTAAGTTCTGAGTGGTACAAGGATATAATATTTTACCTCAGACACCTTTTTTGTCCTGATCATTTAAATAAAAATTAGAAAAGAGCCCTCAAGCTGGCTTCTCAGAAATACATCATCACTGACTTTGGGCTGGCTTGGAAGAACCCTGAAGGTGTCCTCTTAAAATGCATAACTAAAGATGAAGCTCCCAAGATAGTTGCTGATTTTCATGGGGGAGTTTGTGGAGGACACTTTGCTGGAAGAGTAACAACACATAAGAATTTGAGAGCTAGTTATTGGTGGCCTACTCTCTTCAAAGATGTAACCCAAACTGGTTAGAAAATGTGATAGTTGCTAACGTTTCTCTCTGGAAGACCAAAGCTTGAGGCTCCCTTCCTTTGCATTCATGTATCAATTGAAGCTCCTTTCAAGAAATGGGGATGGACTTCATTGGTGAGATTTCAGATCCTTCTAGTTCTAGCCATAAGTGGATCCTTGTAGCCAGATTATTTTACAAAGTGGGTAGAGGCAATCCCCACCAAGAAAGCAACTCACCAAATAGTTATGGACTTCTTGTTGAATCAAATCATATGCAGATTTGGATTCCTAGTCAAGATTGTAGCTGATAATGCCATGTGCTTTAGAGCCAAACCTTTAATGGAAATGTGCAATGAATATGGAATCAATCTAACTTATTCCTCAAAATATAACCCCAAGGAATGGACAAGATGAGTCCAAAAATAAGAATTTGTTGAAGATCATTAGAATAACCTTCAAGAAAAACAAGAAGAAATGGGGTGAACAATTGAAATTTGCGATTTGGGCTGATAGGATAACTCCTAAAAAGAGTTCTGGTAAAAGCCCATTTGAATTGGTGTATGGAACTCAATATTTTCTGCCCTTGCACCTACAATTGTCTTCATTTCAGTTTTCCCAACAATTGGAAGATCAAGAGCTTGCCCATATGAATCAAGGATCAATCAGATTATCTAGGTTGATGAGGAGAGAAGAGCATCCCATCAAAGGCATGTCAAATTTAGGGAAAATTGAAGAGATTGTTTGACAAGAAAGTCACTCCTAGATCCTTCAATGTTGGAGATCTGGTTTTTGTGGGATAGTATAAATGAAGATAAGGGAAAGCATGGAAATTTTGATGCATTATGGATGGGCCCTTATGCCATTGATATCGAATTGGTGAACATACCTTCTTTCTCAAGGACTTAGATGGGAAATTGCTAGAGTCTGCTGTTAATGGTAGACATTTGAAGCATTTCTTGGATTAATCCCCAAATATGAGGTGTGCACCAATTGTACAGATTGTATAGTATTTGTTTTTACTGCTTTGTTTTTGTTGTTTTGTTGGTGTGTGGTTTACCCCTATTTTTGGCAGCCATTGTGGTCGGTTTCTCGGCTCATTTTGAAAGGATGGTTCTGGGTTTTGACTACCTTGCATAATGACTCATTTGCCCAATGGATATTTTGGCACTTGGTCTACGTTTTTTCCTTGTGGCACTCATTGGGAGTGCCCATCCCTGCGAGAGCCGATGTTGGTGCCATTTTTTACCTTGCACCATGTTGCCCTAAATTTTCAAATCTGTATCTACTAAAAAAATGTTTTACCCTTTGATTTGAAGGTCTGTAATTCTTCCCCTCTAGTTGAAATGCTTAAAATTATCACAAACTTGTTGTTTTGCCCTAATTTGAAGGAATAATCCAAGTTTGCCCTTTTTTGTGCCCTAGTTTTTCCAATTTTGTGGGCTATGTCATTTTCCTTTTGCCATATCGGGAAAAATTGAAATTAATGATATCATACTTGCGTGCAATTGAAAATCCAATCCCAGGTTGAAAATGGTTAGAAATCATGCTTGATTGATTTTTAAAAAAAAATTACCATCCTTGGTGAAAAATTGAATTCTAGGGCATCCTTTGAGTTTTGCATTTTGACATTCATACGAGTGTTATTTTCTGTCAAATTCATCCTCATAAGGTATTGGAAATGTGGTTGGTTTTCATTGGCTGAGGAAAAATGGGAAGTGCTGTAACTTTTCATTTTTGCCTTTTTGACAATAAGGCATTTTTAGTCGAGGGACCCATTTTTTCCAAATTTGCCTACGTGGCATGTTCTGATTGGCAGGGGGATGGCGGGTGGTCAGATTCCCTTAAAGGTTTTAGACCTTATTTTGTAAAAATGCTAAAGTCACAAAATGGTCCTAAAGCCTGCAGCCAATCGGGAGTGGACACGTGTCCTAAAAGACCAAAAAGGGAGGAGCGGGCCGATGGGGGACTTAGAGTTTTTTAGCTCTATTTTTCTAAAGTTTCAAAATCAGTTTTACGCCCACTCTAATCAGAGGAGGACACATGAAATCAATTTTTAGCGGGTTGGCGGGCCAGTGGAGGCAAAAGGGATTTTTTTCCCTTTTGCGAAAAGAAGGCTTAAAATTAAAAGTTTGGACCATGGCCCCATGGCCAATCATAGGTGGACACATGTCCAACGGGGTCGGAGAAGGAAGTTTGGGCCACGAGAGGGAATGGGAAACTTTTTCCTATTTTTGGCAAAAGGGAGTTAAGGAAAAAGTTTAAGCCATGGGCCTGCAAGCAAATCAATGAGTGACACGTGGTAGGTAGAGCATAGAAGGCGGGTCGGCGTGCCCGACAGAGGCGGAGAGAATTTTTCTACTTTACAAAGAAGGCTTAAAATAAAAATTTTAAGTGATGGCCCGCTAGTGAATCATTAAGTGACACATGGTAGAGGATAAAGCGGGTCACAGAGGTAGGAGAAATTTTTTTCCACTTTGCAAAAAGGGCTCGAATCAAAATTTGGAGCGTTGGCGCAAAAAATCACAAGGAGACATGTGATGAGGGACAGATCGGATGTGCGAGGCCCACGGGGTGAAAAGTGAAAATTTTCCAATTTTCCAAAAAGGTCAAAATGCACAAAATTGAAGCATGATCCCAATGGGACCCACCATGTGCCATGTGTCAGCTCCAAAATTCAAAGGTGGAGGGGCGGACAAACTAATTTTTTTCCAAATTTTCAAAAGGTCATAAAGTAAATGTTTTAAAACTGGGCCCGATCCAACCATTTTTTGCCACGTGTCCGGCCTTATCCAAATTTTAAAAAGGTAACTCAGGATTATTTCTAAGTCCACATCTTCCATGTGGAGGGCCGGGATTAAAAGATGGATAAGATCGATGGTTGTTGTGCATCCATTTGTTTTGACCACCATGGGAGCTCCAGGAAGCTTGGAATCACAATTTTTGCATCAAAATTCATCAAATTTATAGTGATTTTGTGTCGTCTTGGCCTTCCAGGATCATTGGCATCACTTTCATGGCTTAATTCTTTGATCTAAGGTGATTTTGAAATAAATTTTTCCCTAATCCGTCCAAAACGTGAAATGACAAAATCAAAAGTTGCAAGAGGTAATTTGAAAAGGTAAAAAGGTGAAAATGATGAGTAAAAGGTGTTTGCATGCCTCATGATGAAAAACATGCCTCGGGATGGATAATGATCCGAGATATTTGTAATGATTTAATCTTTTTGGGCACACGACATCTTGTGAATGTTTTCTTGTTTGATGTCATTTTCATTGAATCATGAGGATTTTTGTAACAAAATTGATCACATGCCATTTTATTTTCTTGGGAAAGAAAGCTCCAAGGTGGAAATAGATATGTAATGCATGTTTTGAGACATGCAAGAGGTTGGGAAAAGTTGAAAATCATGAGAAAATTCTAAGAGAAGGCTCATTTTCTAATTTGGAGTGTTGATCATATTTTCCCTAGGCATTCTCATATTATTTGCATAAATTGAGGAATGTCTTCATCTCCTTCACCATTTGCGGGTTACATATATTGGTTTTCTTACCTTGGTTGAAAGGCATAACTTAAAATAGTGAGGTTCAGATCAAGTCCTTTCAAAGTGCTACCCATCTCTCCAAAAATTTGAGTGCTAGTTAGATCATATCCCCACTACAAAACGACACACATCATGATCTATCTCGACTTCAAGCTTCATGCCATATCTCGATGCTACTCAGGCTGAAAAGGATAACAAATTTGGGTACCAACATAGTCTTACGGGAGGAAGAGTTGATAAAGCTATGTTTGGTGGAGATACGAGACCTCTCGACTCTTCTTCTTCTCCTCCCTCTCTGTCTGGGGATAAGTCTAAATAGAAAAATGGTCCCTCTTCTCTCGTATCTTGACCGTGTTTGTATTCTTCTCATGAACTTACTTGTCTTGCTGAAACCAGTGATTTGTTTCTTTTGGAGGCATGAATGTACAATTTTAAACCTCTTTAAAAGTTAGAATCACAACAGGTGTACATCAATTCCTACCATAATAAGATAAAGACTTCTTGGTCCCACTTTGGTCATGCCAAAGCTGGTAGTACAAAATCACAGTATTCCCAAATGAGTCCTACACAAGTCCGCTTTCTAAGACAAAATCATCTAGTTTGATTGCATAACATGGAAATTTTCCTAAGGTTTGGGACCTTATAGATTGGAAAATCTCTCCATATTAAAGGCTAGTTCCTTGTCCCTCTTTTAGGTGCATACGAAAGGGTTCGCAGAGGATATATATCTATACCTAGTCTAAAACTTGCCAATGAGAAAATGATAAAAGAGCACAAACATAAGAAATAACCAAACTACGGAGTGATGCACCAAAGGAATGATGAAAACTTATTTTGCTTTTGACACAAACCAATAAAATGCTTACAATAAATAAGAGCAGATAGCCGGATCTGTAATGAGAGAAGCAGAATAGGAGAAAAAGAAACAAGAAGGATCCAAGATCGATCATGAATGTATTTTATTGCTCTATAGATTGATACTGATTCATTATAGAACAACCGAAAGGTAGAAACGTATTACAATTTTTTAATGGAAGGCTTGAACCCCACAAATTATTTTGTTAGAAAGAGAAAGGAGCTATAAAACTAAAAATGTCCAAATATTTATAATGAATCCTACCCCCACATTTATAGATTCAATCAAGAGAAGAAAGAGAGAGAGAGAGAGAAGCGAGAAAATGCATGTCAAGACTCAACCACTTCTGCTATTAATGATTCTATTAAAATCTTCCCCAAATCCATCTTTTCTTCATCGATACTTGTTTGGCACCTTGAAGGAACAGAAACAATGGAAATAGATCGAATTAATTTGGTTGTTGAGACTAATGATCCTACATTGAAGTCTAAATAATTTTCACCATCTCTCTCCCACCTAACCTCCTCAAAATTAAATTTTCGGACTCCTACGGTGTAGAACATCGAGATCTTTCCAATGGTGTCATATATGCAATATTTCGAGCCTTGGATCGAAACATATGCCCTTTGAATTTTGCATCGATTCCGTGCAAATGGGTTGGAAAAATATTTGAAAAATGGGTCCCCCTTTTGGATTAGGACACGTAAGCGGCCAGATTGGAACAAAAATTTAGATCCATGGGCCCATGATTTACTTTTTCCTTTTACGCAAAAAAAAACTTAAGAAACTCCTGTAGCCCCGAAGCTCTGCTGGACACATGGCTCCTTTTGGTTGGCTAGGAAATGTTCTTCCATTTTACCATTATGCCTTTTTTGAGCGAAAGGAAAAGCTTCACTTTTCTCCCGACGCCCCACCGTGGCTTTGAATCGGGTGTAAATTTTGACTTTTTCCTCTTGGCGGAGTCGTGGTCCCTTTCATAACTTTTACTCTTTTTGGGGAAAAAGGCCAAAAACTAACCTTTTTCCCGATGCCCCGCTTTCCCCATGACACGCGTCAATCTAGCACTCACTGGGAACCTTTTCTCCTTTTAACCCTTGAAAAAAATCCCTTACGACACTTGGTAGCTGCCCGCATTCGCTTTGTTAATGCTTTGACCATTAAACTAACTCTTCCCCATTTTAGGACATGTGGAGGCACCGCGCTTGCTTGCAAACCCGACCCAAAGCAGCCCTTTGGAGCAGTTTCAAGTTGACACTTGTGAGCCTTTGCTTCTTTGTGGAATTTTCAACTATCCCTCTTACTTTTTATACTTTGGGCTATGTGGTGAGCTTGCGCTTGTTTGGGCTTGTCTTGGGACAAAATTTTGGAGGTGCACCACCACTTTGACACTTGGTAGCCTTTGCTTACACTTTTATACTTAGCCAATTTTCAAGTTTTTTTGCCTGCCCCTAGACTCTTTCTAACCATTTTGTACATGGAGAGCTTGCACAGTTTGAGCTCCCTTTTTCTAATTCACTTTGGAGAAGCGTCGTTAGGACACGTTGTCTCTTCTGCTTTGCCTCCTCCATACTTAGTCATTTTTAGACTTTTTCTGAACTTTTCAAAGCCCGAGGACTTTGAATCTTCTTCATTTCTTCTTCTTCCAATTTCTGGTTCCACTATAGCATTGATCCTTAGTGTCGACCCTTACTACCTTATAGTTCTTCCCGCCTATATCTTGGAAAATTTATCTAAGAAGAAGAACAACTTTGTGAGTTGTTTTCTTTTGTACAAGATCCTTTGATCTCTCTTGGCCTCCGCCACTCCATTGTTGAATCTTCTTGCATCCAATCTGCAAGATTTTAATGAGTTTTCTCGGGTTCCTTCTATGTGGGGTTATGATTCAATCCAATATTTAGCTCGGGGGAGAAATATGGATAACGATTATTCCACAAGAAAGTGAAACATGATCTTTAGTGTAGTGTGATTAAACCCTCTTGTTGTGCATAAAGAACCTATTTTGTATATAATCCTTAGTGAGTACTAAATTAACTATCAATTTATAAATTAGTGAAAGAAACACATACCTAAATCCTTAAACAAAAAAACGTGAACTTCACATCCTTTTAACTTACACTTGATGCATTTGTGTAACAAAGGTATGTTTAAAATCAAGATGCATGCCCTTAGGATTGAATCCTGGATAATACCTCATAGCCTTGTGTGTAAGTAAATAGCCTGTGTGTAAATAAATCCGAGTTAATGAAAAAACAAATTAAACAAGTAATTGAAATAATGTAGATGATCCTTCTTTAACATGATACAGCTTTGTAAGTTAAATGCTAAAATGTATAAATGAAATATTTCAATAAATAAAATAAATTTATGCTTCACACATTATGAGCCTCTCTAAAACTTAAGTTAAAGATTGAAACATAATTTTAATAAATTTGTAATTCTAAAAAAATCATGTCACGGGAAGACCCTATCCATAATTTTATATTGTAGTTGAATTGATATATTGTGCCTTGTCATTTGATAAAAATGTGGCCTTTATGTGCATCATGTGTTTTCATGTTATCTATCTGGGTTAATGTTGTGCAAACATATCATGTGTTGTGCATAGTCCTACGTGATCTCCTATAGTATCATGTGTCTTGTAATTTAAGTAAATAATAAATTATTCCAATATTTTTAGTTTTGTTTTTGTGTGTTTAAAATGTAGGCGTTACATTTGGTATTAGAGCGGAGGTTCATGCTCTCGAACCTTTGGGATGAAATGTAGTTGTGATGATTTTTGCGTGGTGGTGGTCAAGATGGGAAGAGTAATGTGATATATGTTATGTTATGGACAAAATTGTAACTATGATATTGTAAATGCACATGTTGTACATGTCACTTAGTGTGTATTTGTTATCATGGTTATGTGCTTGTGATGAGATTATTCACTCTCATTTTCATGGAATCGATGAGGAGCTCATGTGTGATGTGTTGCCTTATTTTGTGTAAAAATAATGTTATTGAGGATTGTGAATTGTTGAAGTGTCTTGTCATTTCATGATATGTAGTTGTGTTGATTTATTTTTATGGAAAGATATGTGTTTAGTGAATTGGATGGTATCGTGATGTCACCACCATGTTCTTTATGAATTGTGTGTGTCACCATGTTGTATTGCAATTGATTTTATGTTGTGATGTTACTCATTGCGTTAATCATACATATACTTCATGTAATACTTGATGGTTCATGTCGTGAATTAGGGGCATATGGTGAATATATGACCCCTATTGTGTAGTAATTGCACTTTGGGTGAATTATGTGGACACATGATGTATTGTAACCCATGAAAGTGATGATTGTTTTTACCATGTATAGATACCATGTGTAAGACGCTATCGTTAATGTGCATGAATCACCATTATGTTCTTGATGTAGTTATGTGTTATGTTGTGACCCCTACACTAGATGACCTTAAAGGAAGTAATTTTTAAGAGTGTATGTGTGGAGAGAGGAGGTGTGCACTTGGTTTTCATAATCCTTCTCCGATTATAAGTTAGTAAGTAGAGTCTCATATACACTGCGAAAACCCACGGTAATATACTTCAAACTTGCTCCATATATTATGTATTGCACCACCTTAGGATTAACTTATGAAAACTAGTGTCCCATTCTCTTTCGTATATGGGTTATCCATTGAACAATCCTATGTGATTTTGACTATGTTGAGCATTATGGGAGTGTAGAGGGATGATTGACCGGGGATTATGATAGTTTTATTATTTGATATGTTATTTTATGATCGAGGATCGATGTTTGAATGCTAAAAACTCGATGAGTACGGTCCCTTTGGTGGTCATATAAGGCTACATAGTAGTATGATGCATTATTTCTCTACACGTACTTTGTTCCATAATTTAACTTTTCTTTTCTTTCTCTTTTGGAACAAGTTATTTTTTCTATTTAACTTTTGGTTGAGTTGTTGCAATTTTGGGCATTTTCTTTGGTTGTTGCACTAACATGCAAAATTTTGCACTAACTATGACTAATTAGCCATTTGTTTTTCTTTTATTGAAATTTGAATTTAAGTTAAAATTATTCCTTGAGTTTTAAACTAGTTTAATCGGTTGGCCCAAAGCATTAAAAAAATGCCACTTGGAAATTTTGCTTATTATTTTGGCATGTTGGTTCTAATGTTGTATATGTTGTGTTAGGGACATGGGTTCACCAAGGACTGGTGGTACCTATGAGCCCACTTTGTTGTATAGGGGTACACCCCAAGGAGTTATAGATAACTAGCGGGTTGTTGAACCATGAGTTATTATGTCACTTGGGTTAGAGGTTTTTGGACTCTATGTGCTTAGGGCCATAGGGTGACCAACCTATTTGGTGGAGCTAAAAGGAAAATTTATCTTTATTTTATTTCTTTGGAGGTATATGGAGATGTTTTTTGATTCTTTGGGAGATATACATAGTTGTTTCGATGCTTTGGGAGGTATCGGGAGATGTTTTACGATTCTTTACGAGATATATGGAGTTGTTTGTGATTCTTTTAGAGGTATATGGAGTTATTTTGTGATGCTTTGGGAGGTAAATGGAATTAAATGCCGTAATGTTTTGGGAGGTGTATGGTGTTGGGACTATCATTTATGTGTACTCATGTGAGTCTAGTTTTTTTATTAGTGTTGAAGATTGATGCTCCTCATTGATGGTATGATGTTTATTCCATCTTGACACTATGTAGCTACAATTATGGTTTCTAGCTGCGTCAAATGGACATATGTATGTGTACTATTGGGAATTCCATGTTTTTATATTGTACTTATGTTACAAGTAATTTTATGCCAAGCAAATGTGTGTGATAAGTACTATGTTGTGTGAAGCTGTATGTTCTTTCCATGGTTTAGTTGAGGTCCTTCGATGTGATACATTAGTGAAAGTATGTAACAATATGTCTTGTGGACCACTAGTATTGTGTTTGGGCATTTTTTGGCATCATGATGTATGTTACTTTTAGGTGCAAAAGAACATAAGTCAATTTAAATCCTAAAACAATACAAAATTAAGGTATTGAGATTAAGAAGCACTGTTAAGGAAAATACTAAGTAACAATGTAAACTAAAAATACTATTCTTCACAAATCATTAAGAAACTTACCTTCTATCATGTGGTTATGTTTTAGCGACATAGTTTTTTTCACTAGGAAATAATTGGTTCCCTTCTAGGATTGGTTATCATGTGTGTAGTAAGAAGAATATATTCTCTTCAAGTCCGACTTATGTGTTAGGTGACAGAGATCACCAACTACTCTTGAAATTAACCTTTAGCAGATGGGATTATCTAATGAAGTTAATGTTTAAACTTTTTGTACCCTCCCTCTCATTCTAGCCACATTAGTTTGCAAAACGCTATCATCTTAAAAGATATTTAATCTTCACAGATATTTAATCTTCACAACTAAAATTTATGGTACTACACCTAAGAAATATATTCATTAGTTCATTTCTATAACTTAAGAGCCATTGTTCAAAGCAACAACTATGTTGTGTAACCCTGCAAGATATGGATTAAGTAGAGCTAACACCTCCTTAGTATCCTAGATCGACTACAAGTTAGATCTGAAAATCATCTTCATCATTGAATCAATTGCTTGCGGGTAGAAAATGCTAAGAACTCCTTGGAAATGAAATTTCTATGAAAACTTGGTTCCGTAATCCTTATTTATGCCTTTTATGACATTAGGAATATAAAAGCAATTTTTGTTGCATAATCATGAAATGCGTAAACATGGGATCTTAATTTGAAAAAAAATCTTGTGGTTTGTGTGTAGTTCTAAAGCTTCCAATCATGTACTTCTTCTAGATGTTAGACAATACTTCCGTAACTCCTTTTGTTATAAAACAATGCTAATAATGAGACCATAATGTGATGTAAGAGTAAAGCATACAAGAGTGAAATGAGATTTGAGGTTAGGAATAATGCCACTCTTGGAGTCCTTATAACTCAATTAGACATTTCCTTGTGTTAAAAAGAATATGAATTTCCTTGGAGAGATCAACTTGAAAACAAAAGATATTTATAAATCTAAATAAAATTTCTTGACTTGGAAATGTTGAATGGAGATACCGTGATCGAAGAAGGTTTATGGGAAAAAGTTATATTGATTGTAAATCTTCCTTAAATCCTAAGATTTATTTCACGAAATCATGTCATATTCACTTGTGTAGCAAGGAAAAATTTAAACATTGAATAAACATTCAAGAAGCATAATCTTAACATAAGAACATTAGAATTGGGAACTTTATATGCAATTTAAAATATGGCTAATAAATTATGTAAGTTATGGAGATTTTCATAAGGGATAAAGAGCCACTTAAATGATCAAACCGTAAGTTGAGCGTGAAATGAATTTAAGAATATGTAGGTGGAAAAAGGATAAAATTATCCTTGCACAATAATTTTCTTGGCTAGTAATTTTAACTAAGATATAATCGTGGTAATGATGTGTTGTGGGTTTGTCTATCCTTAGGTCCCTTTCTTGTGGTTGGGTTATTGCTAGCATTTTTCAATGGGAAAAGTGTGGCATCAACATGTATATGGTGTTCTCATGTGTTTATGTGAGTCGATAAATTATGTAAGTGTTGTAGTGTCCACTTCCTTGACTCTTTTGATATTGATCCGATCTGCTCACTATATTATGGACATTATTATAGTTTTGATTTAATATGGTGTTAGATGTCGGATCATGGATTATTATTGAATTTGATTCATATATGATGCATGTGGATTATTAGAGACATTTATATGGATATTGAAATATTGTTGGCATGGTTATATTTATGGATGTTGTTTGGACATGTGATATTTTGATATGTTGAGTAGACCTAGAAAATTGAATTAAATGTGATGATCATATAGTTATTGATGATATTGCAAATGATATTGTATATTTTACGGATGTTGTTGTGATTCATATATTTATTGATGATTTTGGAATTATAATTATATATAGTGGATGTTTTGATTGAAGGCGCAAAATGATGTTTTATATATTGCTATATCAAAATAATACATAGAGCAAGCCTTTATATAGGCTGCGAGAGAGGAGGGCAGAGAAAGCTTGATTACATAACTATTTACTAACAAATACTAACAATAATGTATTAATTAAGCTAACATTCCCCCCCTTAATACATTGCTCTTACAAATGTACCCCCTAAACAAATCAAACTTCACCTTGCCGAGAGGCTTGGTGAGAATATCTACAACACTTTGAAAATCCGTGAGGCGATCTTTGGAGCTGAATTTGGTGGTTGAGACACTGTTCACAAATGTAATGACATTCGACCTCAATATGCTTTGTTCTTTCATGGAAAACAAGATTCTTCACAAGCTTCAACACACCTTGATTGTCGCGATTAATGATGAGAGGTTTCTCTTTAAGAATCCCTATATCTGCGCAGAATGTGACATAACCAAATTGCTTCGCACACACTCCTCGTGCGGCGTGGTATTGACCTCGGTGGATGAGAGCAGCACAACGTTTACTTCTTGCTAATCCACGAGATAGGTCCAAATCCGAGATGAAAAACATATCCTGAAGTGGATTTCCTGTCATCAACGGACCTGCATAGTCCCAAATCTGTATATCCTTGTAAGAAGAAGAATTGAGTGTTCTTACGATACTCAGACCAAATTCAATTATACCTTAGACATATCTCAACACATGCTTTTTGCTGCTATCGATGACATTTCTTCGGCTCCTGCATAAATACGGTGAGATAGCTCACCGCAAAGCAAAGATTTGAGTCAGTATAAGTTAAGTAAATGAGACTCCCCACAAGTTTACCCGTAGTAGAGTGCCATATACCTCTGGTGAATCATGGAATCTAGATAATTGCAAACCTTTTTCCTTAGGTGTGGACATTGGTTTACAATTTGACATTCCATATTTTTCCGGGAGTGTCTTGGCATATTTCATCAGGGAGACGAAGATATGATTGTTCTTACTTACGCCATATTTCTAAGCCAAGACAATAGTGAAGTAGCCCCAAATCAGTCATGTCAAAGGATTTCTTGGTCATTCTTTACATCATCTCAAGATTTTCAGAACTTCCTGTGATCACAAGATCATCTACGTACAAAACCAGAATGACAATCTCTGTTCCTACCTTCTTGATATACAAATTTGTATCTAAGGGGCTACAAGTGAATCCATGCTACAATAGGTGATCATCAATTTTTATATACCATGCCCTAGGTGCTTGTTTGAGTCCATAAAGATACTTTATCGGACGACATACCTTGTGTGGTTGATGCTCGTCTCTGAAACCCTTTAGGTTGGGCCATGTACACTTCTTCTTGTAGATCACCGTTTAGAAAAGCACTCTTGACATCCATCTACTGAAGTTTCCATCCATTTTGTGCTTCCAGTGCACAAACAACTCTGATGGTTTTGATCTTCACAGTGGGTGCAAAGGTCTCATCATAGTCAATTCCTTCTTGCTAAGCATAACCCTTTGCAACAAGTCGTGCTTTGTGTTTGTCGATTGAACCATCTGCCTTATATTTTGTTTTGAAAATCCATTTACAGCCAATGGATTTCTTACGGAGAAGCGGATCGACAAGTTCCCACGTCGATTACTCCGAATCGGGAATCATATTCAACATCCATAGCTTTGTTTCCACTTTGTGGTTGGTCTAATGCTTCATGAGCAGTGTCGAGGTTCGGTGCTCTCAACAACTGAACTCATGAGTGCAAAATTTACCTCATGTCTAGCTTGACTTCGTGTTCTAACTCCCATAGAAGTACCAGGAAGTGAGTTCAGGTGTGCATCCCTAATAGTACTCTGGACCCATTTCAGACGTTGGTGTGCTGCTGATGTGAAGATGTGTTTTCCATTGTGTGCAAGATCAAAACAAATCTCCACTAAGATTTTCTTCTCTCGAGAAGAATCATCTTGCTCATCATCCGGATGTGTGAGAAATCTATGTGATGAGGTTGGTGCTTTGGATCTCCATTTTGTGGAAGGGAGTCGAAGGATGACTCATCACATACCACATCTTGACCTCGTAGATCTTCTTTGTCTCGGGATCCATGAGAAGATATGCCTTTGATGTAGTACTATACCCCAGAAAAGACATGGCGGTGTCTTTAGATCGATCTTCTTCCTTCTCTTATCTAGAACATGCATATATGCGATCTGACCAAAAACTCTCAAATGATGAATAGAAGGTTTACACCAGTCCATACCTCTTTCGGTGTCTTGTTACGCAAGATCTTCGTAGGTGCTCGATTGAGTAAATACTGCTGCTGTCTAGGTACTACCTTCCAGCCCAAAACTGATCCTCCAACTTGGCGGTGAGAGCATACTGGCGAGCCATCTCCATGGCAGTCCTGTTGTGGTGCTCAAATCCCATTACTGTTGGGGCATGTAGGGTGCAGTCAAATGTTGCTAAATGCCATGCTGCTTCAGTATGCTAAGAACTTCTTTGACACAAATTCCCCCCCTCGATCTAAGCGGAGGAGAAGAAGAGGCTTCCCAGACTTCCTGGTGGCTTGCTTTGGTAGAAGGTTTGAAAATTTGCAAATGCCTCACTCTTCTTAGGAAATATACCCACATTTTCCATGAGTAATCATCAATGATAAGCTGGAAATACTCAAAACCTTGGAAGCTAGCTGGCAAGGGTCCACATAGATCAGTGTGAACAACCTGAAGATGCTCTGTAGAATGATAAGATCTCTATTTGAATGGACCTCTATGTTGTTTACCCACAAGACATCCCGAGCAAACAGGTAAGGAATGGGAGAGTGGAGGAAGCCCTCTTACCATTTCCTTGGCACTAAGTTGATGCTGAGCCCCGGTAGAAAGATGACCATATCGAAAATGCCAAAGTGTAGTGGACTCTGCCGTTGATGCAGAGAGAGCAACACTAGATGAAGTGGCCGCATCCAATGAAAATAGACGGCCCTTCAGAAATGCTTGAGCAATGACTAACTCTTCCTGGGAAATGATGTAGCACTTGACCCCTTTCTCAACAAAGAATTCAACCTGCATTCGATGGTTAAGAAGTTGAATTACAGAAAAAAGATTTGAAGTCAAACCTAGGAACATATAGCACCTTTATGAGTGTACATCTTCGTGTTCCAAGAGGAATGATGACATCACCAATCCTACTGCAATATACTCTTGATTTTCTGCAGTGGTGATGTGATCTCTCCGATGGGCGGTCACTTAGAGTATGGAACAACTTCTTGTTGCCATTCATGTGTTTGCTTCGCTTGAATCAATCAACTAGACATCTTCGATGGTTGCAAGTCTTTGAGACTAGAACAATGTCGAATGAGTCGTGTCTCTAGTACCTCTTCATCGGAGGTGGCATCCTTACGAGCGAGCAATGTGGCCCTTCGCCTCGATTACGAGCATGCCATCGATTTTTCTTGGAATATCCTTGGCCTGAAGTGCTCTCTTCACCAGAGTTTCCATACTTGCGACCGTTGTAATAACAGTTCACAGTCGTGTGCGTATCCGTGGAGCAAATGTGGCACCACCGATCCACCTTGTGATTATGCTGCTTCTAGGGTGGCCGTTGTGGTGGCCGCTGTGAAGATGGCTGCTGAGGATGTTGCTTCTAATTTTGGGGGGCTGATTGCCCTTTCCGAGGCTTATGTTTTGCCTCGTGATGAGAGCCTTGTCTTCGAAGGCTTCTTGTACATTTTGCATGGCTTCTTCCTGCTAGAGATAATTCACCAAGGTGGAAAAACTCACCTCCTGTTGAGTGATTGTCAATGTGGTGATCAGTGTTTGAAATCAGGAAGGAAGAGCTCGTAAGGTGAGCGGGACTAGCAACTTGTCATCCACTGGTTCACCGAGTGCAGAGAGTTCTACACGTAACTCAGCTACACGCCACAAGAAGGCTTCTACTGATTCACCATCATGCATACTCATCGTATGAAGCTTTGTCTGAAGATGTAACTTTTTCATTAGATTCTTAGCTTTGTAGATGGTACATATTGCGCTCCATGCCTGAGAAGAAGTAGTTTCTTCCCGAATGTATGGCTGCACCTCATCGAAAATACTCGGGTGATGAGCATTAGTGCTTTTGCATCAGCCTTTTCATATTTTTCCAACGAGATCAGCATCGTCTTTGGGAGGGGCATCTTTGCCGAAATGATCCCCAAAGATCTTCGAATTGAATAATCGTCTGCATTTTGGTTTTCCATGTGGTGAAATTTGGCCCTTTCAAGAGTTGGGCATCGGATAGCAATATTTTTGGAGCAGACATTTTCAAAAACTCAAAAATGTATTTTATTTATTTATTTATTTTCAAAAATGGCTACAATGCTTATTGAAGGAATCTGTCCTGAAGATGGGCTCTATAGGCTCGTGTAGTGAGATGTCGACGCTCTTGTGGGCATTCTATTTCACGTTCATCATCTGCATCATAACCACGTTCAAGTTCTACATGAATCCATCGTGCTTGACATCGAACGTCGAACCAAAAATATTCCAATAGTCCTCGGCACACAATCTCATCAAAGAGAATGTTCCCAGTGTTGTGTAGCTCATTGACCAAGGCAAAGAATAGCCTAGTGGTGTCTTCGTTGTCACTCAATGCCCAAATATTTGGTGCATTGCTTGTGGTGCTTTGTGCATCGTAGAAATTTGAGACATACGCGCACATACGTGTAATTTCACACTTTGCTTTACGAAGTTTGTATGGTCTTTCTCCACTTGCAGCGCTTTAATGGAGCAAATAAGAACAAAGCAACGAGGGCTCGAGGGCTCCTACCAAGCACAATTTTTTTCTCTACTTCTTCTTATCTCCACTTTGCAAGAGGATGGCACAGGATGGTTAGAGATGACAGCCACTTGAATACAATGTCTCCACGCACTCTCTCCTTCCACGTAGGTACCAGGACGGAAAATTGCTCGGTCTTCCATGCACACTTTTATCAAGAAACTAGGGTGATCGAGTCTCACGCATAGTGCAACAACAAGACACTCCAGCCAAGATAGCAAATGAACAGCCAAGACAGCAAATGAACAGATCGCTCTTGGTCTTCTACGCAGCAAGAGGGAAGGGCGGTTTCAGCAGGCCGTTTCCTTGGTCGCTGCTCCTCCAACTGTTCCTCCATGCATAGTAATTTTTCCAACCTTCCAACACCAAATGAAATTTCAAAGCTCACAAACATTTTCCAACCTTCCACGCAGAAATAGAACCGGTTTCGTGCTCTAGAACCTCCACGCATCACGCATAGCAAATCTTCCTTGGTTGCTTCTTCACGCACGCGGTTCACGCACGCAGAAGGTGCAAATGTTTTATATTTTGCTATATCAAAATAATACATAGAGCAAGATACAAGAGAGGGAGGATCAAACAATGCTCGATGTTTACTAACAAATACTGCAATGATGATGTATTAATTAAGCTAACACGATATCAAAGGCAATACATTGAGCAAGCCTTATATATCACAACACAGGATGGGGGATTGAAGACTAACCACATTAAATTCTAGATGAATTCAAATAAGGACAATTACTGAATTGTTTTAATTATGTTTGTTTGATTGTTAACTAGGGATTCCCAAAATTGGGGATCACCTTCGAATTTATCCAAAGGGATTTATGTTTTTCTTTTAATTGGTCCTTTGTTAATTTTGTATGGTTTTTTTAGTGATGAGAAAGTCCTCTTTGCATTATTTCAATTAAATTTATGGCCTTCAATATTGTGAGTAATTTTTGTTAAAATTAAGTAATCAAATGGGTCATAAGATTGCATTTATTAGAGTGATGACTCTTGGATTAAGTGTTGTAAGTGATGTGTAAGTTGATTTTTGGAGTAGTATGAAACACTCCTCCTTCTTTGAAATTCAATTTGTCCTTGGAGGCTGATTTTGGAGGCTTTGGGACAAGTTAAACTTGTCCCATACCTCTTAAAATTGCATACCAACCTTACCTATGGTTGGAGAGTCTAAATCTAGCCTTTATTATTCATTTTTGTAAGTCATGTTTTAATTTGTAATTGCACTTTCTTACATATTTTTAATTTCAGTCCTTATGGAGTGTGGGCTTTCCCAACCACCCCAGTGTGTAAGTAAACTTTCATATTATTCACCCACTTCATTTAATATGCATTGGAGAATGAAGTTGAATTTTGTTTTGGGATTGAGGATGTGTGAAGTGGCATCTACATGGATCCACCTCATCCCTTCTCTTCCCTCTTCTTAAAATTTGAATTCCTTACCTTTTTTTTTGGGGGAGCTTCACTTTTATCACTTCATTTTTGGCGACTTGCTTTGGGGATTTTTTTGGGATCTCTTGAAAAATGGGAGAAAGTTGGAGATGGTTGCATACTTGTTGATTGTTGATCTCTTGGATTGTTTTACATTGGAGAGCTTGATGTTTTGAACTTGGAAAAACTCCATCATGGAGAGTTAAGAGCTTAGATTTTTGGAAATGTTCTCCTTTCATTTTTATGCTTATGTGAATGGTAGAATGTTTGAATGTTTTGTTTTATTTATTGGTTGTTTGGGTAGATGGCCTAGGAATGGTGTAGGATTTTGGACAAGACTATGGGGTATTTTGGGAGGCATAAGTGTTTTGGGGAGAATATAAGTGTGGAGGGAGTTTTGATTTGGGTTCCACCTTACAAAGAAATAGCTTGCATTTCTTTACTCATTATGGGGTGCCATAAGAGGTTGGAGAGGCATAAGGAAATGGGAGGAATAATGGGTACTTGGGGGAGGCATAAGGGCATGTCATGGATTTGATATGATGTGTATAGTTTAGGGTTTGTTCTCAGTGGTGATACCTCATTTCCCTCGAGAGGAATAAGCAACATCCCCCATAGTTTCTTTCTCCTTTGGCTTGCATGGTGAAGCCAGAGTATTGTTTTCATTTTGTTTTCATGGTTGTAAAATTCAGTTTTTTTTTTGGACTGTGTTTTGAATGAGAAATTTATCTTTGTGTTGTGGAATCCTGTTGTTTCCATGTGTTGAAAACACACCTTCTATTTTGTGGTTGGGGCTCAACCAAATGAAGAAGGATGGATTCTCCTTTTCATTGGATGTCTTGGTTTGGGTGGAGAGCATTTCCTTTCCCCTGTTTTGTTTTGATCAAATTGAAATAAAGAAAATGGAGATATTCATGTTGTTGTTACTAGCAGAAATGAAAAAAAGACAAGGTTTGACATTCCTTGTTGAGATTATTTCTTATTGTAACCTTTTCCCACTTTAAAGTGGATGATATTCTATATTATTGTGTTTGGAAAGACTACTCTTTTAGCTATGAAATTTTTAAATTGATTATGGAAGAATATATCTTGTATTTAGTCCTGTGAACAAAAAGAAAGATATGCATTTGGTATGTTGTATTTTGAAAATAAATAGGAAAGAAGTTAAAGAGATTTCTTTGAATTAATAAGAAGTGTTTTCCTTGTTCATATGATATTGTTTTCATTGGAAATATGTGTTTGAAATATGGTATGAAATCTCTATTGCAAAATTGAAAAAAAAGGAAACACGTATGAATAAAATATATTACTCTTCTTTATTTCAAACTTGATTTGGGAAAAGTGGTACTGCATTCTCTTTCACGTTGTTGGATTGAAGGAAATATAACATTGTAATATCAGTTTAGAATGTATTCACATTTTATAGTTTGATGAATGTAAATGGATCAATTCGAGTTAGAAGTTGTAGACCTCTATTAGATAATTTTCAAACTGGCAAATATTCTTTTTATAAAAATGTACAAAATAACCCTGCAACCTTGGAAAATGAAATGAAATGTTAAATTGAACTTGTATGATCCAAAATGATCCTAAATAGACTTTACAACTTAAGAAAATTTTATAAAACTTTTCAAAATTGGGCATAGTCAAAATTTACAATCATTTTGCTATCGATTTGGGGAATTTCAAATTGATAATCAATCAAATAATTTAACCCTTGCAATCCATCCTCAATTCTCTCAAGTGCAATTCCCAAGGTTTGTATGGCATATTGTGAAAGAAAGAATGTCGGATTTGATTAAAATTTATAAGTTAAAAGTCCAGTTCACATTTTAGAATCCTGCAGATCATTTTCTTAAAATTTACCCTTTAAAGTTTATCAAAATTAAAATTTTAAGCTTCTTCTATCAAAGAGGACTTTGAGATATTTCCAAAAAGTCCTTGCTTTCCAAAAACCAAGTTCCCAGTCAAAATTTATGACCTTCTGAAGTTTTTACTTCATCTCGGGCTCAAAATTTAAATTTAGCTAAGGGGAAAATTTTGTTAATCAAACCCACAGGCCCAAATTTGACTTAGAGCACTTTGATAAAAAGTCAAAAAAATTTGTGGCTCCACAAGCCCGTATATTCCCATTTGGTGGAAAAAATGTAAGAAATGGCCATGATGAAAAAAATGATCAAAAAGTAAATTTGGAAAAAATCAATTTTTCTCTGATGGCCCCGAATTTTTCCATAGCCATGGATGGCTGCCACGTGGCTCTACGACAAGGACGGCGGAGAGGCATAAGAAGTAATTTAAAATTTTCACTTCAAAGGTCAAACCTTCCTAATGATCCCCATTAGGCCCGGGCGTTGACCCATTAGCCAAAACTAAGGAGCTAACACGTGGCCCCTTGGGCATCGGTGCAAAATGGAGGCTGCGGGAGTAAACTTCACTTCTCACCCGAAGGGAAAAAGTGCTAAATTCTCCCCTGACCTACGCACGCCCGCTTGGGAAAAATTTTTCCCTTAGGCCCATAGGTAATCATTGGTTAGCACATGGTGTCTCATGTGTCATAGCCAAGGAGGAGCAGGCTGAAATGTTCCTTTTCACCCTTTTTAAATTAAGTCAAAAATCTTGTTTACCTCTGGTGACCCGCCTTCCTCCCAATGGATTTTGGACATGTGTCCTTAGTGGACCCCAAGTTCAAAATTTTCCTTTTGGGCACGATGCCCCACCACAAGTTTTGGGCACATGGAGGTGAAATGCACTTTTCTCCCAAGAGCGCTAAGGGCAAAATTTCTTCCCCATGCCCGCAGACCCACCTTTGGGAAAATTTTCCTCCCAAGGCCCGCTGGCCCATAACTTGGGAAATATGAGGAGTTAGGAGGACTTCCTTATATCACTAAAAAGGGGAGGAAATTTACTATCTAATGGGATTATTTTAAGGAGTTTTTTAGTGTGTTAATTATGAGAAAAATCAGGTTGAATCTTTTAAGAGAGTTCTGGAGTGGGTAAGTGAGAAATTGCCTTTTTTAATTTTAAATGATTATTCTAACCTAAGCTTTGACCTCGAGAACTTTAATAATTGTTGTAATGGGAAAAATATAAACTATTGATTTTAATTGACCTCAAACTTGTTTGTGTCAACTTCGGTATTGTAGGAGGGTTGTAGACACTTTTAAACAAGAAAAATTATTCCATAATTTTTCCTAACTAATCCTAGTTTTTTTTTTTCTTGGGTCTCAAGTGGGTTGTTTTAGCGGGTGTTACACTTGGTATCAGAGCCATGGGTTCAAATCTTGGACCCTTGGGCACACTAGAAAACTTGAGACATGAACTGTAAACCTAGCACACTTTTAATCTAGAAAACAACCTTGTTTGAAAATTGAAAAAGAAATACGTATGAAGAAATATTACATTACTCTAAACAGTCAGAATTAAAATAATAATAAAATAATAAGTTGTTTAAATTGTTGTGCTTTCTTAGTGGCATTTTTCTAAACCCGGGTAACCAAGAATGTCAAATTAAATTGATTTTTGTGAACTTCTAGTGTAGTGGAAACTTGGCTCCCCTTTGAAAATGTGTTGTTTTACAAGTCCTAAATCTTGATTTAATTGTATGATGATGTTAAGCCCTTTTAAGACCCTTCCTTATTGGAGTGGTTGGAATGATAAATTGTATGGTGTGATTCTTGTGGTTGGACAATAGTGATTGTGATTCAGGGTGGGAAGAGTTAATTAGAAGTTGTTTAGAGCTTCCTTCCTTCAATGGTTAGGAAAGATGGTTATTTGTCAGTTTTTCATTTTGTTACCCATATGGGAGAGTGGACATTAAGTCTGGGTGTCATTTATGACCCAATCCTACGTATGTGTCCTTGGAACTGACCTCGAGGTGGAGTACCCCTATTGGCAGGCCATGAAGGGTTGCAGAGTGAATGTGGTGTTAACTTTTGTGCTTTACATTCGTAATCTTGTGTTATTTTATCAAGGACCAACATCTTATTTTATGATTGATTTGAGAAGCTCTGAGGATCTTTTAGTTATTTATATTTTTGTGAGAATTTTCAGACTTTGCAATGCGGCTACTTAGCCACTTTCCTTGATCACCGATATTTCTTGGATTTTACTTTGACTGGTGACTCGAGCTCATTATCTATTGGCTACTTAGCTAAATGTTACGTGATTCTCACTTGCATGTTGTTGAGTTGGTTCTACATTGTTTCCTTGTGACATTTTTTCATATGGGGGTACACCCTAGGTGTCTTGAATGTCCTCTTAGGTGCTTAAAGTTATGCCTTGGTTTTAGATGCATGGAACCTTGAGTGTGTCTAGGATCTTAGAGTGAATTTTTCATTGCTCGACCTTGCTAGATAGAGAGTTCATTGTGTTGTGCATTCTAGTTGGCAGTCTATTAATGGTGGTGGTGATTCTCTTACAATCAGTAAGAGCTTGAACCTCGTCAGAGTAGAGGTGTTTAATTGTGGGCTGATGAATTATGTTAGGATCGGATTGCTTTTGGCTGGCTGTGGATATTAGTGGAAAGATGGTTGTTTGGTAGGACCTTTCATCAATGGCATGCTAAGTTTTATCATGATTTCCATGTTTCATTATAAAAAGTATTGACTTGTGGATTGTATGCATCTTGGTAATTATGATTAGATTTAAGCCCATTCGGGAAGTGTGTTTAATTAAGTGTGTTTGTTTTTCTCACGTTGACCTATCAATCTTGGGGTTACGTGGAGACACTTATGGATGCTTTGAGTCTTTTGGACCATGCCACTGGTGATGTTAGTATAATTAGACCTTGATAATTTAATCTCGGTGGTATTTTATAATGTGATTCTTCTTGCAAAACTGTAACTCTTGGTCGTAAAGCCATGTTGAATAGATAGTTGATTATCTTCTTACATTTGATGCTTTCTAGTAAGTATGTGGTGTTCTTATAATTGAAATATTTCCTTGTCATTTCATTTCTTGGTTGGTGGTATCCTGTGGTAATATGGGTGTAGATTTGAAAACTTTCCTTGTCTTATCATGTGAGTAAAATGTTTTCACCAAAACAACAAACATTGTTAAAGTAATTATGTTCCTTAATGGGATTTCCTTATAACCTCTTTTGAGACTTGTAGAACCCACTAGGAATGTTTTATGATACTTGTAATTAGTGGAAAAATCTTGAAATATTGTTGTGATCCATGTTGGTTGATTGTTTCCTAGTTCTTACAAAATTAATAATGTGTTTTCTATGTTGAATGTCCCTTGTTTCCTTAGAATTAAAAATGTGATGTGTTGATTTACCTCTCTCTCCCATAAAAGTAATAGTGTGATATGTTTACCCTTCCTTCTCATTAAATTTTTAATTGACAAGTTGACTCACCCAAACATCATAAAACTATAATTGAGGAGATTTGGCCTTGAAGCTTAACAAATAAATTGGAACATAGAAAGAGAAAATGGTCCTTGCTTTAACCTTGGTAGATTAATAGAAGAAATAAAAACCATGTAGAAGAATAGAAAGGAAAAAAAATTTGTCCATATACCTCCCTAGGAGTAAAATAAATACTTTTTTTTTTTTCCGCCTTTACAGAATGATGAGATATCATGCCCCTTAGTGGTCCTTATAACACAAACTTGTGATGTCATAATAGGAGGAAGTTTAATTAAGAAAACTCGTAAAGGAATGTGCTTAGCAAAATGAAACTACAACTTTTGACTTAATTAGTTGAGTTATAAAATAAGTAAGATTTATGTGTATTGAATGCAATGTATAGTTGAACCTATAGTTCTGTCACCTACCCAAAATTGTGAAACACCTGGTGGATAGTAATGTGTTCTAGTTTCTTAGTACTTTCTTATTCATAGATGTATGTGCCTTTCTTTGTGAGAGTTTTGGGTCATCATACCCTTATCATCCCATAGCTCGATGAGTGTGAGTTGTGGTCTTTTTGGATTGAGACTTACCTCTTGTTTAAGGAGCAACCTCCTTGTGTGTTGTCTTGTCCTTGATAACCTAGATCATTGTGATTTTAAGGCACGTATGTTAAGGATATAAAATAACTTTGGGAAGTCTTATTTTCTTCATATTTTCTTGTGTCACCTTGTTATTGTTTCCCCTTTCCATTAGGATGAAAGTGCAAGATGATGTTATTCACTTTTGTCACGATGCACCTTGAATTGTAGTTGGACCCCCTTGTTACTTGTTTTTCTCCCTAGCTATCTTGAGTGCTCCTTGGTGTTTCTTGTGCCCTCTTTATGGTTATTCGAGCTTGAGAAGGAAATAAGATAAATAAATCCCATTGTGTTATTGAGAATGGTACTTCTTGTATTGATATGTTAGTTGCTAGGGGAGATATATATTTTTTCTTTTTCTAAATGGTTGATGTCTCTAGATTTGGTTGGTGTGGTGTGTTTGGTTCTTAAAAAAAAAAGTGTAAAAATCAGACTATAGGAAAACTTGTGGTCATGAATTTTCTTAGTATTACCATGAAAATTTGACTTGTACCCTCTCAAGTTATATAAGTGCTTTCCATAAATAGTTTCCTCGATTGTAAATGTTTTTGTTGTTTTAGGTGTCCTTCCTTGTTGATTAACCTCATCTTGTGTGATCTCAAATTGTGGGACCTTGAGTAGACATGTCCCTCATACAAAATTTTGGCCATGGTTGATTCTACTAGCCTTGTCTAAACAACGAACTATGAAAACATAACTTAACCTTAGTGGAAACCTTAACTTTTGTTATTGCAGTATGTTGTGTTCCATGGAAACTATGTGGTCTTTCTCAAACTCATGGAATTATCCTTATTATTCCTATACTTGGTGGTTACTCTTAATACTCTTTTGAACTCTTCATGTTATATTGTTATGTGTCATATCTTGGTTGATAGCGTAAAGTTACTCTCTAGATTTAAATGTTTGTAGCCTTGCATGAAGAAAGTTTAGAACTCATCTCTTACAATCTCCCTTCTTCTTGCTAAATTGCATTGGACCAAACTTGGGTTCTGTGGACCCACACTTGTTTGAAGCAAGCAATCCCATAATGGAGTGATCCTTTTTCTATTGCATTTGTTCCTATCTCTCTTTCCAGTGACTTCCAGGAGGAAGTCGAGTCTAAGGGGAGGGGGATGTAGTGCCCACTTCCCTTCGACACTTTTGATATTGATCCTGATATTGCTGACTATATTATGGACATTATTATAGTTTTGATTTAGTATGGTGTTAGATGTCAGATCATGGATTATTATTGACTTTGATTCATATATGATGCATGTGGATTATTAGAGACATTTATATGGATATTGACATGTTGTTGACATGGTTATATTTATGGATGTTGTTCGGACATGTGATATTTTGATATGTTGAGTAGACCTAGAAAATTGAATTAAATGTGATGATCATATAGTTGTTGATGAGATTGCAAATGATATTGTTGATTGTTTGGATGTTGTTGTGATTCATATATATATTGATGATTTTGGAATTATAAT
Organism: Taxus wallichiana var. yunnanensis; assembly: GCA_018340775.1. NCBI lineage: Eukaryota > Viridiplantae > Streptophyta > Pinopsida > Cupressales > Taxaceae > Taxus > Taxus wallichiana. The sequence goes on along the minus strand of CM031237.1, from coordinate 335,944,150 downwards.
TATATATATTTTGGATGTTCTGATATGGCCACGAGGCCGAAGGAGGTATTTGTGTTTTGTAGGTTTTAAAAAAAATATCACAACACACATTGGGGATTGAGACCAACCACATTGGAATTCTAGATGAATTCAACAAGGACACCATGGCAACTTGTTTTGTTGTGTGTGTTTGATTGTTTGCTAGGGATTCCCATGGGGGATCACCTTCGAATGTGACCAAAGGATTTATGTTTTTCTTTTAATTGGTCCTTTGTTAATGTTGTATGTGTTTTTTTTAAGTGATGAGCTTTCCCTTTTCATTATTGAATTAAATTGTGTGTCAATATTGTGAGTAATCATATTGTTAAAATTAAGTAATCAAATGGGTCATAAGATTGCATTTATTAGAGTTGATGGCTCTTGGATTAAGTGTTGTAAGTGATGTGTAAGTTGATTTTTGGAGTATGAAACACTCCACCTTCTTTGAAATTCGAATTTGTCCTTGGAGGCTGATTTTGGAGGCTTGTGGGACAAGTTAAACTTGTCCCATACCTCTTAAAATTGCATACCAACCTTACCTATGGTTGGAGAGTCTAAATCTAGCCTTTATTATGCATTTTTGTAAGTCAAGTTGTAAGTTGTAATTGCACTTTCTTACATATTTTTAATTTCAGTCCTTATGGAGTGTGGGCTTGTGTTGGAGTGTGTAAGTAAACTGTCATATTATTCACCCACCTATTTAATATGCATTGGAGAATGAAGTTGACTTTTGTGTTGGGGTTGAGGATGTGTGAAGTGGCATCCTACATGGATCCACCTCATCCTCTTCTCTTCCCTCTTCTATAAAATTTGAATTCCTTACCTTGTTTTGGGGGCTTCACTTTTATCACTTCATTTTTGGTGACTTGCTTTGGGTTTTTTTTTGGGAGCTCTTGCAAATTGGGAGAAAGTTGGAGATGGTTGCATACTTGTTGATTGTTGATCTCTTGGATTGTTTTGCATTGGAGAGCTTGTTGTTTTGAACTTGGAACAAACTCCATCATGGAGAGGTAAGAGCTTAGCTCTTGGAAATGTTCTCCTTTCATTTTTATGCTTATGTGAATGGTAGAATGTTTGAATGTGTTGTTTTATTTGTTGGTTGTTTGGGTAGATGGCCTAGGAATGGTGTAGGAGAAGACTATGGGGTATTTTGTGGGAGGCATAAGTGTTTTGGGGAGGTATAAGTGTGGAGGGAGTTGGGATTTGGGTTCCACCTTAAAAAGAAATAGCTTGCATTTCTTTACTCATTATGGGGTGCCATAAGAGGTTGGGGAGGCATAAGGAAATGGGAGGAATAAGGGGTACTTGGGGAGGCATAAGGGCATGTCAGGGATTTGATATGATGTGTATATTTTGGTAGTTTGTTCTCAGGTGGTGATACCCATTTCCCCTTGGGAGGCATAAGCAACATCCCCATAGTTTCTTGCTCCTTTGGCTTGCATGGTGAAGCCTGAGTATTGTTGTCATTTTGTTTCTATGGTTGTAAACTACAGTTTTGTTTTGGACTTGTGTTTTGAATGAGAAATCTATCTTTGTGTTGTGGAAGCCTCTTGTTGTTGCCATGTGTTGAAAACACACCTTCTATTACAATGTGGTTGGGGCTCGGGGCCAATGAAGAAGGATGAATTCTCCTTTTCATTGGATGTCTTGGTTGGGTGGAGAGCGTTGTTTTCCCCTATTTTGTTGTGATCAAATTGAAATAAAGAAAATGGAGGATATTCATGTTGTTGTTCTGGAGCAGAAAAAAAAAAGACAAGTTTGACAGTCCTTGTTGAGATTATTTCTTATTGTAACCTTTTCCCACTTTGAAGTGGATGATCTTGTATATTATTGTGTTGGAAAGACTACTCTATTTTAGCTATGAAAGTTGAAATTGATTATGGAAGAATATATCTTGTATTCAGTCCTATGAACAGAAAAGAAAGATATGCATTTGGTATGTTGTATTTTGAAAATAAATAGGAAAGAAGTTGTAAGAGATTTCCTTTGAATTAATAGAAGTGTTTTCCTTGTTCATATGATATTGTTTTCATTGGAAATATGTGTTTGAAATGCGGTATGAAATCTCTGTTGGAAAATTGAAAAAAAGGAAACACGTATGAAGAAAACATATTACTCTGCTTCATTTGAAATGTTGATTTTGGAAAGTGGTACTTTGCATTCTCTTTTCATGTTGTTGGATTGAAGGAAATATAACATTGTAATATCGGTTTAGAATGTATTCACATTTTATAGTTTGATGAATGTAAATGGATCAATTCGAGTTAGAAGTTGTAGACCTCTGTTAGATAATTTTCAAACTAGCAAATATTATTTTTATCAAAAATGTACAGAACAACCCTGCAACCTTGGAAAATGAAATGAAACATTAAATTGAACTTGTATGATCCAAAATGATCCTAAATAGACTTTACAACTTAAGAAAATTTTATAAAACTTTTCAAAATCGGGCATAGTCAAAATTTACAGTCATTTTGCTATCAATTTGGGGAATTTCAAATTGATAATCAATCAAACAATTTAACCCTTGCAATCCATCCTCAATTCTCCCAAGTGAAATTCCCCAGGTCTGTATGGCATGTTGTGAAAGAAAGAATGTCGATTTGAAAAAAATTATAAGTTAAAAGTCCAGTTCACATTTTAGAAGCCTGTAGATCATTTTCTTAAAATTGACCCTTCAAATTTTATAAAAATTAAAATTTTAAGCTTTCTTTGCAAAGAGGACTTTGAGATATTTCCAAAAATTCCTCTCTTGCCAAAAACCGAGTTTCTAGTCAAAATTTATGACCTTATGAAGTTTTTACTTCATCTCGGGCTCAAAATTTAAATTTAGCTAAGGGGAAAATTTTGTTAATTGAACCCACGGGCCCGAATTTGACTTAGAGCACTTTGGAAAAAAGTCACAAAATTCTCTCGCTACTCTGTAAGCCTTCATATTCATGTTTGGTGGAAAAAGTTCCAAGTCCGAAAAGTAAATTTGGAAAAGTTTTCTCCACAACCCGTTGTTGCCAGCCTAATGGATGGTTGCCACATGGCTCTACGACGCCATGACAGAGGCACGAAGTAATTTAAAATTTATGCTTCAAAGGTCAAACCTTCCCAATGATCCCCATTAGCCTTCGACCCGCATCCAATAAGGAGCTGACACGTGGCCCCTTGGGCATCGACGGAGGCACGGGAGTAAACTTCACGTTTCGTACGAAGGGCAAAAGTGCTAAATTCTCCCTCGAGACCCGCACGCCCAGGGAAATTTTTTTCCCTTAGGCCCATAATGAATCATTGGGTTGCGTGTGGCGTCTCAGCGCGTGTCGGCGAGAGGAGTGGGCTGAAATGTTCCTTTTTCCCTTTTTTAAATTAAGTCAAAAATCCTTAGCGGACCCAACCGGCATGGATTTTGGACATGTGTCCTTAGCAGACCCCAAATTCAAAATTTTCCTTTTAGGTGTGATGCCTCGCTGTGCGTGCATGGAGGTGAAATGCACTTTTTACCCAAGAGCACTAAGGGAAAAATTTCTTCCCCAGGCCCGCAGGCCCGCCTTTGGGAAAATTTTCCTCCCAAGGCCCGCCAGCCCATAACTTGGGAAATATGAGGAGTTAGGAGGACTTCTTTATATCACCAGAAAGGGGAGGAAATTTACTATCTAATGGGAGTGTTTTCTTTTTTTAGTGTGTTAATTCTGAAAAAATTTCAATTGAGAAATAGTGTGTTAATTACAAATGAAAAATAGGTTGAATCTTTTAAGAGAGTTCTGGGAGTGGGTAAGTGAGAAATTGCCCTTTTTAATTTTAAATGATTATTCTAACCTAAGCTTTGACCTCGAGAACTTTAATAATTGTTGTAATGGGAAAACTATAAACTATTGATTTTAATTGACCTCAAAACTTGTTTGTGTCAACTTCGGTATTGTAGGAGGGTTGTAGACACTTTTAAACAAGAAAAATTATTCCATAATTTTTTCCTAACTAATCCTATTTTTTTTTCTTGGGTCTCAAGTGGGTTGTTTTAGCGGGCGTTACAAGTGTCTTATGCGTTGTTGAGTTTCTCTACTTGGAGCCTTTGTGGTGTTGTGTTGTTAGCAATGTTAGTAAAAAAAAAAGTATACCAAAGTATTTTAATTGTTGTATTTGTGTATGTAAAATGTGAGCGTTACACAAGCCTTATCCAACAGGCACAAAGTGTTGCATGTGTTGTTTGGGCGAGAGTCAATGAAAAGTAGATCAAAACAAACCGCATTTGATATGTTTCTATATAAGCATGTGCGAGATGCATTAGTGTGGACGTTGTAGTTGAAATAGAGAGGTCCTATGGTGGAATCCCAGCCGGGAACCTACTAAAATAAATTTTCTTCGACTTCTAACTTTGGGAAGTCGACAACGCACTTTGTGCATGTTGTTCATTAAACTATACTAGGAAGCCATTTTTAATAAATGTACGGTTGTGGGTGTCATAGTGGACATGTATGCAAAATTGTGGAGGTTAATTTGGGGAGGTAGATAAAAGGAATAAGTCAAAGGAGTGATATCCATGGAGATGGAAAAGTGCTTCACCCAAAAAAAGTCAAGAGAAGGGCTTATAATCAATCTAACCCTTAGGCATGTTGGATATTATATCTCTTAATAGTTAAGTGGTTTTGAATTAAACATGCATAATTATGCATAGACATCCCTTCTAGTATAATTTGCAACTCATGTGCAATTACTAATTATCTTTTTCCAAAAATCTTAATTGAGGGTCTTTGGTAGGTAACATGATTGTGGAACTTCCGTACCAAGTTATGTTTATAGGCTTATTTCTTTTAATTTGGTGACTTATAAGATAGTCTAAATTAGGTTGTGGTTGCATCGAGTTGTTTTGAAGAGGTGAATTGGATCAAATCTATCCTTATACTAAAACGTTCAGTAATATTTACCTAGTATCAGTAATAACAACACCTTTAGATTTTGTTCTTCTTTGAGGAGTTACTCGAATCCTTGCTAAATAATTTCCACATAGCCAATATGAACGTAATAACACTTTTGGATTCCTGCTTTAATTGTTTTGAAACAGTTTTGATACAAAAAAATACAGGATATGTTGTCCTGTGATTCATTTTCTGATCACATGGAATTCCTTTAAAAATTTAAGGAATGCAAGAAGTGTAATGGATTTTCCAATTTTTCCCATTCAGTTTTAAAACTTGCATAATTTATTTTGCTCATTTTATATACATAATCTCGAACAAATTCTAATACCAAACAAGATTGCTGTAAATATATTAACTATCTAGATCTTTCATTCCACGTGGCATATGAATAGTGTGATTCAATCAAAATACGAATTGTAGGTAGCCTTAGTGCACAGTAAATAAAGAAAACGGGATTTTACGTAAATGGATTGATTATGAGACACTCGTCCTATTTGGTGGGAATTTAATAAAGATTGTACAACACAGAATTTCTGCCAAAGTGTAGGCCGGCGGGGAAGAAAACATCTGATAATCCAACTCGGTGGAAAAGCTTAACAAGATGTATTGTTCTGCGAGCATAATTTTTTTAAATAGTAAAATATGTTTTGAAATGACATGATATGATCGAGGTCTATATAAGTCCCACGTAAACAGACTGAGTAATCAGCACAATTTGTTTCAGCTTTGTTTCTGTGTCTGATTTACGAGCATGGCACCTAATTAATGGCTGATCCAGACGGCATCGATGTTACAGGGCTTTCTCACCTCGTCGATCCAAATTGGTAATGATTTTTTTATATTTAAATTAACACTTTTATATTAATTAAATTTTATTCTTCTTGGTTTTGTGTGAAAAAAAAACAATCTTTTTTAAAGCAGTTATCATTTGGTAAGAAGATGACAGTAGTTTCCTTGTCCATTTCATTTTTAAAGTGTTTTAAGATTTTAAAATTTTGTCTTATTTCGGACTGATAAGTGGATTCACCGTAGAATTTGACATCTAACAGCGCGAGTCAAAATCTACAAAATCATATGGCTATAGTTTCTGGTTTATATTTTAATTTGCACAATTAACATTAGTGGGCAATAAGATTAATATTCCGTTTTGAATTATGTATTTTTTTATTAACAATTAGTATCATAGAAAACGAGTGCACGAACCTTCTTCAAGCCTCATAAATATTAAAAAGACAAATATCTTTATGATCTCCCGTCTATTCCGTTTATGCTCATTTCAGTATTAAATGTTCTATACTACCGTTGTTTTCTATGTTATAATTAATTTTGTATTATATCTATTTTTTTATAGATAATGTCATTATTATCTTGTATGTATTGAATCCCACATAATAATGCTCTTAACAGCGTCGGGTAATAATTATAATTTAATTCTACATCATAATGGGGTGATTACAGGCAAGATCCTGCATACAAAAGATGCATCGCTGCTGCCTTGGTTGAAGTTGTATACCTACTCCAAAAGAATCAACAAAAGGACGAGAAGTTGTGTGCTCTCCTTCCATTTGAGGTGAAAGAAGAAGAAATTATGAGAGACAGAGCACGACAAATTGATATTTGGTGTTGTTTTTCATAGGGTATGAAGAAGCAAATCAACAAGTGGTTGTGGAGGCAAGATTCCTTGGAAGTTGTTGCTTTTAGAGGTACAATTCCTAAACCAGAGACTATTATGAGGGACGTGTGCCATGATGTGAACATAGCCTTGGCACGCATGGATTCATTAAGAAGCAGAGTTGATGTGGCCCTAGAATATTTACGAAGCAGCATTCGTCAAAGTCACGGTCCTCACAATATTTGGATTGTTGGCCATTCTTTGGGAACCTCCATTGCATTCACTGCCGTAAGACATTTGGGGAGAGAAGAGTGAGAATTTAGAAGCACATCTATTCAATCCTCCTTTTATTTTGCCCAGGTTTTAGGAGTTGAAATTCATTGAGATGGTCGGAAAGCTTTTATTGACAATAGGTAATGGTTCATTTTCCCTTCCCTTCCCTCGGTTGGAGGAATTTATAAGGGAATTCAAGGGGCATGTGACTTTGTGGCGATGAGAATGGGTTTGCAAGATGAGAACAAATTACTAGAGTTGTATAGTAATTTAATAAAGGTTGTACAATACAGAATTTTTGCCAAAGTGTAGGCCGGTGGGGAATAAAACATCTGATAATCCAACTCAGTGGAAAAGCTTAACAAGATGTATTGTTCTGCGAGCATAATTTTTTTGAAATAGTAAAATATGTTTTGAAATGACATGATATGATCGAGGTCTATATCAGTCGCACGTAAACAGACTGAGTAATGAACACAATTGGTTTCAGCTTTGTTTCTGTGTTTGGTTTCAGTATTGTTTGTTAGTTTACGAGCATGGCAACTAAATTAATGGCTGATCCAGAAGGCATCGATGTTACAGGGCTTTCTCACCTCGTCGATTCAAATTGGTAATCTTTTTTTGTATTTAAATTAACACTTTTATATTAATTAAATTTTATTCTTCTTGGTTTTGTGTGAAAAAAAAATCTTTTTCAAAGCAGTTATCATTTGGTAAGAAGATGACAGTAGTTTCCTTGTCCATTTCATTTTTAAAGTGTTTTAAGTTTTTAAATTTTTGTCTTGTTTCGGACTGATAAGTGGATTCACCGTGGAATTTGACATCGTACAGCGCGAGTCAAAATCTACAAAATCATATGGCTATAGTTTTTGGTTTATATTTTAATTAACACAATTAACATTAGTGGGCAATAAGATTAATATTCCGTTTTGAATTATGTATTGTTTTTATTAACAACTAGTATGATAGAAAACGAGTGCACAAACCTTCTTCGAGCCTCATAAATATTAAAAAAAACAAATATGTTTAAGATCTCCCATCTATTCCGTTTATGGTCATTTCATTATTAAAAGTTCTATACTACTGTTGTTTTATATATATATGTGTGTGTCTCATTATTATCTTGTATTTATTGAATCCCACAGAATAATGTTCTTAACAGCGCCGGGTAATAATTATATTGTAATTCTACATCATAATGGGGTGATTGCAGGCAAGATCCAAGAGACAGAAGATGCATCGCTGCTTCCTAGTTGAAGTTGTATACCTACTCCAAAAGAATGAACAAAAGGCCAAGCAATTGTGTGCTCTCCTTCCATTCAAGGTGAAAGAAGAAGAAATTATGAGAGATGAGCACGACAAATTGATATTAAGTGTTGTTTTTTAGTGGGTACGAAAAAGCAAATCAACAAGTGGTTGTGGAGGCAAGATTCCCTTGGAAGTTGTTGCTTTTAGAGGTACAATTCCTAAACCAGAGACTGTTATGAGGACGTGTGCCATGATGTGAACATAGCCTTGGCACGCATGGATTCATTAAGAGGCATAGGTGATGTGGCCCTAGAACATTTACGAAGCAATATTCGTCAAAGTCACGGTCTTCACAGTATCTAGATTTTTGGCCATTCTTTTGGAGTCTCCATTGCATTCGCTGCCGTAAGAAATTTGAGTAGAGAAGAGCATGATAATTTAGAAGCACATCTATTCAATCCTTCTTTTATTTTGCATAGGTTTCCGGAGTTGAAATTCTTTGAGATGGTCGGAAATCTTTTATCAACAATACGTAATGGTTCATTTCCCCTTCCCTTCCATCGGCTGGAGGGAAATTATAAGGGTATTCAAGGGGCATGTGACATTGTGGCACTGAGAATTGGATTGCAAGATGAGAACAAATTACTGGAGTTATATACTGAATTCATTGGGGTTGGAAATCAGATCCCCAATTTATATGTGAATAAGAAAGATCCTATTTGTTGCACTTACATCAGTTATCTTGAGACTTGGAAGGGTATATATGGCCAGAAAAGCCATTTGGTCCAAGAAACAATGAAGTACTTGTTCTGTTTTGAAGTGGCCAATAAGAGAATCCCATGGCATATGGTTCCCTCAGCTAATCTCATTGTGGCCGTCACCGACAAAAATAATCATAGTCTTTTCCAATGGTGGTAGAAAGACCTCTATCTTTAGAGCATCCATGAATACATGCCTCCAAATGAAGTCATTCAATAGAATTCCAGTGCCATTAAGAAGATTTCGCCATGATGAATACTGTGATAGTCATTATAAAAATAATATCTCTTTCCTCACACTAAGGAGAGCATATAGAAAAAGTAGTTTAGGTTTTTACATGTGTGGGTTGTAGAGTGATTATTGAGTAAAATAGTATGTGTTGTATGTGGACGTGTTGACACATTTCCTAATTGTTTATGTACACTTTTTGTTCAAATACTTAATTAAAAATATGATCTATATCTTATGTTACTTTAAAATTGTACACAACTAATTTTGTTAAGTAACTATTTAATTACTTTGGTGGCAGTTTACTTAGAATTGTTTTATCAAGAGTATGTCTAAAATGGTATATGTATGTATGTATAGATGTATGTTTTATATATTTTGTAGAAATTATTTTTACTATCTAACTAGTAAATTACTATGGTGTTAATTTTTTTAGAATTGTTTTATTAAGTACATATTTAATAATGATATATATAAATTTATAATTTCCGTATGTAGACTATAAGAAAATTATTATATCATATTTGAATTTTTAATTTTATGTAAAGAATAATTAAATTAATCTTTCTTCAATTCTTGTTCATTTTGTATATTTGTATAAATATTAATATTTTCACTTTAAGTGGGACTTGAATTATTACATCGAGAGGTGTTCCTACAGGTAGAAGCCATGACAATAATGGTGTGAAAGGTTACCATGCTTCAGTCACATCAGATTCTTCCCTTCTGTCATAATATGGCTCCCGGTTTGTATCACTTTGATCCGTCATATCATTACAAAAAGACAATAGGTTAATATTTCTACATTCCTAAAATAGTCAGGCGAAGACGTTTCCTCTTCTATCTCTATTGATGGGGTTTCTCGCTAAAAAAATGTAATCTTTGTGATATGAAAACATCGTCCCTTTGCCACGTTAAATCTTTAGTCTCACTCTCCCTTTGATCATTGAATTTCAACTCTAGATCAGGAAAATCTGATCACTTAAATAAGCGGATGCATGACTCTAAAAATACACTTGGCAAACACTTTAGCTTTCAGTTTCGATCCCACCGCCGATGGAAGAACTAATATGAAAAAAGCATATAATACGGCCAACATCTCTGCCATTAGATCACGATGTTTTATCAACGGTTCACAAATACTCTTCCTCGATCCTAGTGAATGGTGGAAAATAGAGTTAATTCTTTATTTTGAGATAGCCCCTTGACAGTTACTAAATACGGTGGATTCAGAGGAATTTACCGCTTTTTTGTTTTTCTCTATCCACCGTATCAAACAACTAACATTTCAGGATTTTATAGTTCAAAACAAAACAAATAAAAACACAAAGGTTGCAGTTGGAAATAACAAAGATTACCCCAAATAGATTTGGAAATTAGGTTAGTTGTTTACATGTGGTTCCTTATTTAATACTACTTAGTTAAATATTATATTAGTTAGTTGTTTATGATCATTGGTTAGTTTTTAATAATATTATATTATGTGTATTGGTTAATATTATATTAGTTTTGTGTTTAATTATATTTATATACTCATTATAATTTTGGGAAATGCAGCAATAAACATGTGTTTGTTATTGTATTCTTCTAATTATGTGAATTATCCACACTGAAAATTTAAAAGTGGGGATGATTTATATTACTCACGATTGAATATTTTTACCTTTGTTCTTAGTAGTGTAGATAATCCTTAAATAGAACTTATTATATTTTTCTAGTGTATATTATTAAATAGAAATATTGAATTGCCCACAATGGATATATTCACTTAATACAAATTCAATATTTTAAAGTGTAGATTTTCTCAATTTTATTTGAACCTTAGCAATTTGGTGGAAATTTAGAGATATAATACAAACAATAAATTGTAGATTATGAAAAACTAATGTTAAATAGTGTACTAAATTATCAAAAATAATAATTGTATTCCTTTACAATCAAAGCAAAGCGTATAATTTTAATTTTTAAAAAACCTAAAAATATTGAGATAAAATCACATTGCGAGACAATATATATTTGATTTATGGATTTTATTTGTAATTATATTTTCAAAGTTGTAAGGTTTTTCAAAACATGAGGATAAAATGTGATTTTTCCACAACGAGATTTAAAAATATAAATATTTCACAAGTTTGAATTTGAATTTTTAAAAATTGTGGAAAATACACAATACATTTTATAGAACTTATCTATTTAATGTTAATAATTCACAATTTTTCCACAAAGTGAATTTATTGTGGATAACAATGTGGATAAATAAGCCTACTTCTAATAGTAGTAGTATACATATATGGTAGGAAAAATTAGCATATACTCTTGCTTCTTGGTTGTAAGCCTTGGAGCACGATGCATATGAGCAAACATACAAGAATAATTGGTGCACCAATTTTTTTTTATCTTTGATTTGTTAAAGCCAGCCATTGAAACAAAATGTAGTGCCCAACTAAAATAAATAACTAAAATTAAAATAAAACAAAATAAATATGAAAGGAGGTGAGGATAAAATGTGAGTGGGTTGATGAAGAATTATTGGCGAGTAGGAACGCCTAGAGAATGTTAGGATTACAAAGCAGGTATGGGCATAAACGCATGTTAATGTTACAAGTTTAGCAGAAATTAGCTAGAATTCTGAAAGCGGGAAGGGTCTAAAATGGAATGGTGCCAAATGGAGATCTCACAATAGCCACCCTAAAACCATTACGATATGGTCCAAATACGTCGTGCGCATGGGATAAATCCATAATCCAAATTCCTCATTTTATATACACAAATTGATTGAGATGGATCTGTACCTCTATCCGAAGGGTTCAAAGTATCTAGGCAGATCTACTACATGTTGTCGTTTTGATTAGTGTATGTAAAGAAGAAGATTGAGGATTAGGAGGCACTTCATTTGGGCATAATGGAGAGCAACTTTAGTTTGTAAAGAAATACCCGAATGAGATATTAGGAAATAATTTTTGTTTAGGCAAATGGGTTTATTGGAGTGGCTTGGGAAAAATTTACAAATAAATGCATTACTTGCATGCATGTACACACCAATTTTTGGCAAGCTACATTGTCTAAAAACGGTTATAAAAAGGGTCACCAATGATGATTCATGTCCTTTCAGAAGGTGTTTGAGATCCTAAAACCTACTTGTAGTTTATATTTGTCTCTAGTATGTCTTATTTAGCCTCTGGATGATTTTTCCCTACTCCCTACTTTATTTTCTTTATTTTTGGCCTTTAGTGTAAAACTACGCCGCCTTGCCTAGGTGATGATTTTATAATCGCTTCCAAGACAAGGCGGCGGTTGGGTGGTGATCCTATGCAAATTTTCTAGAATGGTTCACTCATCCTTTGAATGCATGTAACTCAACTCCAATTCAGTTTTTAGATGCATTCTTAATCAAATTTCCTAAATTTAGGCTTGATTTGTTCATTCTTAACTCCTCTTTCACTTGTGATTGTTGATTGCATAGTTAACTACCTCTTCATGTGATGATTTGACATCTCATTATGTCGAGTGTGCTAGCGCACTATCTGACTAACTTTCTATAAATTGATTGCTTGTTTTCAAGAAAATGGCTAGAGAATTATTTTGTGCTTCCTTGTAATTGTTAAGTTACCTTCTTTCCTAATAGAAACTACATAGCCAATCACAGTTCTATTGTGCTATCTTTCTTCCACTTGCATTGTTCCGATTGCCAATTCAAGCTACCCATTGCTCTAGCACTTTCCTTCTATTGTTGTCACTACATTCCCAACCTCTGGACTCATGTGGACATGAGGAACTAAAAGGATAACTAAGGGGACCAAGTACTTCCCAAATGGATTACCATTGTTACTGTATTTTAGGTCTTACTTGATATTTTCTTACTTTAATTTCCAAAATTTGTCAATTCTGAATCATATTCATTCAAATTATTCATATCAAATAGAGTAGAGAAAGTATTTTATTTGTTGCAATCATCAAGTAATTACAATAGATCATATCATATTATAAAGTCTCGTAAAAGAACAGTCTTTAGTATTTCTAGGAAGTTGCAGAGAGAAGAATAACTTCTTTGAAGTTATGATTTCTTCTCGTGCCTCTGAGGTAGGATTGAGGGTTTTGATTAGGAATGTTTCAGTTAAATAATTGCTTTAGGTTTAGATTAACACAATTGCATAGGTAATTAACTACATCTAGTTAATTTTCTATATTAGATTTATTTATTTAGATTATATTATTATTTTTATTAGATTAGGTAAAAGACAGGATCGGCTCCCAAAAGCCATACACCGAAAGATGCAACATGAAAACAAACCAAAGACGAGCAAGAAAAGAAACAGGACCACAAAAGGAGTTAAACAAACTTAACTCAAAAAGGACCAGAAACACAGAAAACTAAAAACATTTGCTGAGCTTAGTCAATAGTTCCTTTGGAATTTCTAGAATGCACTAAGTGCCATCCATCAATAGGATCACCTCCACCCCCAAATGTCACCTTGATATACTCACTGTAATTCTTGCCCTCCCAAAAGGCAAGGACCTTTAGGGAATCTGGATCGATTTGGGGTTTAGCCATTCGAATCTTCATTTTTAACTCATTTTTATCTCCAAAACAACTTCCAATCTTCCCCCTGGGTATCCATCACTGGTCATTTAGGATCAACAGGAAAAGGAAAGGAGCCCACAGAAATGATTTGATTCGGTTGGGCCCTGATTTTCTATCGTAAAACTCCCATCTCATTTCCTCAAAAGATTCCACCATTTAGAAATTTCTCCATTGGTTTGGGAGATAATGTTTCTGGTATTTCTAAAGAAGCATTCGATTCATCCCTAGAACCATCCTCCTCCCCTATTTCAGCAGAAGCTTCACTATCATCCTCATTTTTTTCACTCGAGGTGAAGAGTCTGAGATGTAACCAATGGAAGCAGAAGGCAGGCCCATAGAAGGAGCAAGGGACTCAAGGACAACCAAGCCCGACTCAACCGCCGCCAATATAGGCCTTTCGGTAGCAAAACACCATTCGCCACATCAACATCAGGCAACAGAGGAACATGACACAAGGTGGATGTGCTATCTCCAACATTCATGTTTTCTTCAACCTCCAATCCCAAACTAGGCCTTTGCAAGAGGCAGACCCATGGCCCACAGACCTACACTTTACACATAAAATAGGGGAATGTTCATATTGGATCACCTGATCAAAATCCCCATGGCTCGAGCAAAGATGGATAGAGGCCGGAAGCTTTTTCTGAGGGGAAACATTGATACACATTCTCACAGCAGCCATCCTAGTTCTTGCCAGGGTCGTTGGGTCGATGGCCAACAAATCTCCAATGGCATTAGCTATTCCCCTCAGCACTTCAACCTCCTAGAACTCAAGGGCTAAATCAGGAGTTTCACCCAAACCAGGTAAGCATTCGGTTCGAAAATTTTCATATCTAACCCAGGTCTCCATTTGGCCAAATGCAACATAGACTTCCCATAGAGCCAAGGACCCCCATTAATGGTGTTGAGATATTCATCCTCCCTGTCAAACTGGAACAAGAAAGATTGATTCGAAATAGCCACCACAGAGATGCCCCTTTCGGGGCCCATTTTCTTCTAGCCCAAGCCCTGACCAGATCAACATTTGGTCTAATACCAACAAACCTTCCAAGAAGAGAGAGCCCATATCTTTTACTTGCCCTCTTTACCAGCTCCTCTGGCACAAACAGGGTCGGTTCATCTTGTTTCCAGATCGGATTCAAGGTAGGAAGGGGAGGGCCAGACACATACCTTCCAGAGACCCGATCAGCCCAAGACAGCAAACCAGCAACCTCGACACCTCCAAACAGGGCTCCCTCAAAATTTTGAACTCCGTTACCCGCTTGTCCCACCTTCATTTCCATCCTTTATATGATTTGTTATTCAGAATATCAGAAAACCAAAAAAACATTTACTTTCATTAGAGTAGCTACTTTTATGGTTTTATTCAATTTAAATCTTGAAAAATATTAAAACATGGTGTATATTTAATTTGCGTAATTAGTGTAGTTCACTACGGTAATTCAATTGTATCTTGTATGAAAATTACGGGGCCTATGAAACTTGGGATTACGTATTCCAACCAATAATGCTTCAGCCAAATGTAGTGGTACCAATAGAAGATATTTATTAGGGTATTTGATTTAACGAATTCCGAACAATTAGAGATCTATAAACAATCACTGAAAAACTAGATGTGGTAAATTTTGAAGACAAAAAACATATCAATTTTGGTAAAAAAAAATGAATTATATATTGCCTTAAACATCTACACGAACATAAACAGACCTAAAAGAGAGAAAACATTTGGCTACAATCCTTTAGTTCCATAACTAGATGCTAGAGAACATTTTACCGACACAGATAAAGGATTACACATACAAGTTACGAGAAAAAAGTGACATATTCCAAGAAGATAATACAATTTGCTTGTCTTAAACATAAAATATGAAAAATATTATGAGTTTAAGATAGTTGGAAACAAATTTTGATCATTCATATGATCATACAAGGACCCAAAACCAAGAACATTTGGAAGTGATCCTACAATCCCATAACCAAATGCACCAGAATTATTTATTGACATCGACACAAGTTTGTGGATGTTGGTTTTCCATATATTACCACTACCACACGATATCATATTGCAATTAAACACTCTAAATGAGGAAGCCAAACCAACCCTATCATTTTGGAATGCTCCCTTAACCTGGATCTAGATTCCGTGAAACCAAGAATTTCTCACTTGTTCCATGACCCTATCTGGAAATATTTACGAGGCTCCCATTAGTTTCCCATGAATTTTGTAACCGATAGAAATGATATACATAGAGATCCATATTAACTGAAGTCTCTTCGTTGCTATTATTTCTGATCCATTCATTCTACCCTTTTTAGGTTAGACATGCTTCTATTGCACTTGACGAGTAGATCCCATTATTGCGAGTTGAAGACATCGTATTGCCTTGACAACCTATCCATATCATTTATGCACACTTTCACCCACGACCATATTTCACTATCATTTATCCATCCATACTTCCACATCGGCAACTTAGCATGACCTCGTGGAGTTGAGTTCATGTGAAGGTCATGTGTTGATTTTAATTTTACGATTACTCCTTTATTTCGTATGGACGTTACCACAGGTTTATCATTATATGTATGCCTGATGTTTAGTCACCCCTCTCAAGAGGAAGGTAGGTATATATAAAAATAGGATGGAGTGCACATGGTGTTGTTACAAACAAGATGAAGCTCCAACATACTCTCTGCTTGCATCAAAATAGGATCTTTTCGAACGGGGTATAGAATTCATGAGATATATAGAAGCCACGTAGTTTTAGAATTGGTAATGTTTTTCTCGCTAGTTTTGAAAGAGTTTGAACCACTTGACCATGTAAAATAATTTTTTTATTTTATAACATGTTGCCATGTAGATTAAACGGTGAGGATTGTAAACACTTGATGGTGTGGGAACCTCTTTGAAGCAGAGACCCGCCAAAAGAAAAATATATTCTTGGTCGTGGTCGGCCATCTTGAGGGAAACTCTAAACTCATATAATGAAAATGCTAGTCAAACCTTAGGTGACTATTGTGGGTGTGTTTTCTTGGTGCTTAAGGAAACTATAAAATATGTAGTCACTTGTTTATCATAAAAACCCTCCTTTTGAGTTGGATGATCAAATGTTGCAATTTATGTTCTCCTATCAAACATCTTTGTAGAAGTGAGCATGTGGGTTGCCATGTAAAATATGGAAAATACCCTACTATTTTCATACCTACAAGAACATCGCACTTTTGAACTAATTGAATTATGTGCATCTCTCACAAAACATATCTTGGAAAAAATTGGAAGATGGACGTAGTTTCAGGTGGGCATTCAAATCATACTCTAAGGTTCTTGGTGACTAAAATAATCCCTTGGAAGCATTGATAAGGAACTATATTGTTCAATCAAATGCCTCGAACAAATATATCCTCATGGAACACTTTGCCTTTTGGATATACCTAAATTTTTCTATTGAAGTGGTTCTACAAACTTTAAAGAAAATGTAAATGGGGGATTTCCCAAATGCACAAAAATTATTTTATGGAATGCCCGAAGAGGGATAAAGCCTTATGGAGTGCGGTGAACCTACTTGGAGAACCTTATGCACTCCAAACGTTAACATTATCGAGCATGATCTCCTTACTTGCATCTTTTATAATTTTTGTATGATTAATTATTCATTTGCAATATAATATAAATGTTAATCTATTAGATACTCAAACAATAGGATATTTTAACCGAGATGGCTAATGTAATCATTAGAATCACACCTTGTAATTTATGCTACCGACTTACAATTTGACCCTCAACCATGTCATGATCACAAACTTATGAAATTATATACCAAGGGTTTCAAAACATGGTGCTCGTGGTCCACTTGGTAAGGCGAGAGCTAGATGAGTTAACTAAACAACCATTCATTTACCTTGCAAAGTTAGAAAAATACGATTTCTAGAGACATGTAAAATAGCATATTGATCCCATAAATGAGATATCAAACATCATATGTGTTCCTTGTTATGAGGAGAGTTGCATCAAGCTTTAGATTGACCCAAAAAACCATTTGTGTTGTCTTTGTTGCTCCTCTAGGGGCCCTATTACCCCATTTTGCTCATTAGGAAGTGATTAAAACTAAAAGTTTGGTTTTGTTTTGGCTCCCCATCTGAACCCTAACCAACAAAATTGTTATCCACCTTCGTAAACCTCTAGTAATATTCCTAGATAATTACTTATAATCTACATTTTCGGGGCAAAAACTCTTCTATATACTTTTACAAAGGAATTTTGTAGGCCTCGGGTCACTTTTGACTCGCATCAAACCGGATCAACTACAACTATCAAAGGGCTCCGTAAACCCATCTCCATTTGTAAGCACTTCGCCAGCCTCCATATCCATCAACTCTGAAGAATTCTACATACATAGGGGAGCATGTAGGTATATTTTTGTGGGAAGCCCATCCATTGAGAGTTAGTTTTTAGATGAATTTTCTTAACCCTCGAGTTAAAATTGGTTATTTTTGCAACTATCCCAATTACAATCCATGGCCAAGAAAAAATAGTCGCCAATTATAAACCGTTCACCAATTATGAACTCTGTTAGTGCTTGTGAATTCTTGGTATATAGGAGGACACATATAAATTCACCCGTTGTGTATTTTCTCATTATAAGACAATTTTTGAAAATGGTTTCTTATCCTTCAAGCCTAAATGAAACTATTATCTCAATTCTACCCCTGGCAAAATTGATCAAACATGACCATGCACAGAAGAAAATCTAAGGGGCAACTCGACCTGCAAGCTTCATGAATCGATCCAACAATGGTGTCAAAGCAAGGTTGGAAAAGGAAGATAACGACGTCAAGGGAAACTAGAGGCTCAACAAGAGAAAATGGAGCAAGGGGCATGAAGTTTTCAGGATTAGTAGTGCATACGAGTGACTAGGGGCCAAGCAATGGACTTGCGGAAGACGCCATGTCTCATCTCCGCACATTTCAAAAAGGCACACCAAAATAGAGTCTCTAAATGAGTGCCGACCCTCAATTTGTCTCAAAAGGTTACAACGGCTGTAGCAAAATTCAAAGGACCTAGGTGGAAGCCTCAACATATCTAAATGACACACCATCAAGGGTGAAAGCCAAAGGCGGTCCACAGAAATGGGCGCAGAGCTTCCACGTGTCCTAGAACCTGACGAGGAAGTGTTCACTCGAGGCCCTAAATCAGCTAAGTATAAGAGTGTTGGTTTAAGGTGCCACATGTTTCAATGATGCACCTTTAAGGTTCGAAGCCAAAGGTAGAGACTCAAATAAGCGCTAAGCCTCCATGCATCCTAGGCTCTAAAAGGGATAGAGTCAATAGTTGAAAAGTCAAAATGAGGCAGAGCTAGTGAAAGGTGCCACATGTTAATTGGACACAAATTCAAAGATCAAATCCAAGATGGTTCCCAAACAAGCATAGGTGCTGACCACATGTTTAGAGTCAAAAATGGGGAAAGAGCGGTCCCAAATCGACTAAGTTAAAGAGGACCATGGATGGCACCACGTGTTAACTCTGAGTAACTTTAGAAATTAAATACATAGAAGGTTCCCAAATGAGCGCGAGGCTTCCACGTGTCTATGGTATGAGAAAGGCATCGGCCCAAATCAGCTAAGTATGGAAGAGGTAGCGGACAACACCATGTGCCTCATCGATGCAAATTCAAAGGACGCAGCTCGCAGAAGAGACTCAAACATGTGATAGCCCACCACGTAGTCGTGGTCCCAAAAGGCAAGAGAGCCCAAATAGGCTAAGTATAAAAGAAACAGAGCTAAGATTCAGAAGGAACCACGTGTCTCATCAGTAAAGGCGCGCCCAAATAAGAGACTCAAATGAGCGCAAGGCTCCCACATGTCCCAAGCCTAAAATGGGGGCAAAGCCAACCATTTCAATCGACTAAGTATAGAAGGGTCAACGGAAGCCTCAACGTTCCTCATCTGTGTAACTTCAAAGGTAAAATTTTGGGGCAGGTCCTAAATGTGTAGTGAGCCTCCACATGTCCAGGATTAGACATATGACCTTGCCAAATAAAAGGGACATGTGGCCATGTTTCAAGTCAAAGTGGGAAGGTGGGTCATGGAGGTAGTTTGAATTTTTGGCTTTTGTTTCGAAAAGGCGTAAAGTATAAAAGTAAGCCGCACCTTTAGCGATGCCTCAGAGAAGCCACGTGTCACACCTAAATTACATGAGGTGAGGCGGGCCTTGGAGGGATTATTTTCCAAAAGTGGGCTAGTGGGCACAGGGAGGACTTTTCATCCAAGGGGGAAAATGTGGGCTGATGGGCCCGAGGATGACAAATGAAAAATAAGAAGGTTGGGAGTTGGTGGGGCTGTGGGAGACTTTTTCACTTTTACAACTTTTTGCAAAAGGCACAATTTCAATTTTGGGCTTGAGGAGGATTTTGGAAAAAAGTGAATTTTCAGCCCATGGACCCGCCTCTGCAAAATCTGGTTTTTGCCGATTTTGTATGGATCTGATTCAAGCATTCAAATGGTTATATCTTTCAATCCAAAGTTTCAAACTCAACAAATTTGGTACCATTGGAAATCTCTCCTCGTCTTCCCGCTATGGGAGCTTGAAAATTTAATTTTGATGAGGTTAGGTGGGTAAAAATAGGAAAATGTCTTCATGCCATTAATATACGATCTGATTGCTTCAACAACCAGATCAGATTTGATTTGATTCGCCATTCTTCCTTCTTCAACATGTCAAATAGGTAATTAAGCGAGACTTCACGGTTGTGGGTGGATTTTAGGGGCATTGATGGCCAGTAGCTGAGCTCCAAATTAGGTTTCCTACCTCTTTTCTTCTCCTCTCTTCACTTCATCTATAAAGGTAAGAGCTTGGCTCATTGTAAAGGGTTGGACATTTTGGTTTTGCGCCCTCCCTTCTCCTCTGGTGTGCAGATAAGTTCATGGACTTCGAACCTTCTATTGAGGACTGTAATACAAGATTTTCACCTGCTGCCATTGTAATGCTCTATATCATTTTGTGAAGAAATAGTACATGTTTGTGGATGATTTCAACCCTCTCTTATGTTCATTTCCTTTATTTGATCTTTCATTGCAATATTGGTTATCTCATGCATAGTAGTCGTACTACATTTTAATGGTTTGTGTTTGGTAGCAAAGTCGGTGTTCAAAGCATTCCTTTGGTGCATCACCTATGTTAGTTTAGGTTTAGCTTTTTACATCTTCTTAACCATGTATCCTTGGCAAGTTAGAATATATTTTAGAGTATATCCTTTGTGAAATATTATGTGTGCACCTGAAGAGGAATAGAACCCACCTTCATCCTGGAGAGCTTTCTCAATTTCAAAGTCCCACACTTTGAGAGACGGTCCATGTTATGAAATCAAATCGAGAGTCTCAACCCATCTAGTTCTGAGACATTGGGGTTGTTGTGATTTTACCTTAACAGTAAACATTTTTGCAAAGAGCAAGAATGTAAAACAAGGTCATCTAACCCTAGCAAGACAATAAACCGGCATGAAAACTTATTGAAATGTATAGGTAACTATATGAAAATCTCTTATGTGACTTTTGGAAGAATAGTTTTCTCTCTCTCCTCCCTATCTCTTTGTCTACTTAGTTAAGAAATGAAATGAAATGAATATATGTCTCTAACCCTCTCTTTTCCTTTCTGTGTAAATTATTACTATTATGTAAATGGAAAACTATAAATGTGGATTATTCCATATTTAGGTGGATGTCATGCAAGTGATTTATAATTGATTTCATGCTCACATGGTTTTTTAGGATGCAAGTAAGATGGAAAAAAGACAAGGTTGTAATTCATTGTGTGTATTACATAATTTATGTATGTTAATGAAATGTGTGTGTGTGTGTGTGTGTGTATTGTAATGTTACAGGTAAATTTTATTATTGAAGTTTTTTTATGTGAATGAGTTGCAAGTATTTAGGGTTGTTTGGGATATTAAAATACCCCTTTTGGGATGCCACTTCAATAACACAAAATATTGAAAATTTTTAGCCAAATAAAATACGATTTTTGTAGATTTTTACTACTTAGGAAGCAAACTCAAGAAAAGTAATAACTTCCAAAATATCCACTCAAATCACTTGAAAATTTAAAGAGAGCTTGCTAATATTATAAAGAACATAAGAAAATTATTTTTGGAAATTTTCGACAATATAACGCTCGCTAGAAAATTACAAAGATGCCCTAAATGAAATAGAAAACTTCTTAAATTCATATCTTCCTGATACAAGTAAAAACCTATGAAAATTTGGAAATAACATTTACAAATATAGAAGATGATATTCCAACCCTCAGATCTGAAAATGACCAACTGAAAACCCTCTAAAAAAGTTTGTAATCTCCAAACAAGTCACGCGCTTTTGGTAGATGGTCAAAACCCTTTGAAATCCTCAAGAAACGATGCCAAACACTTTCTTTCTCATTGTCGTAAGTCTGATCTTAAAACTTACTGATTATCTTCATAAATTATCTCAAAAAACCTCAAAAACCTATCTCTAAAACCTCTCAAAATATATCTCGTAAATCAGCTCTAAAAACAGCTCCAAAATGAAAAGCTAGGTACATATTTCACTACCGAAGAATGCCCTACTAGCTAGGGATGGATATCTCATCACCGAAGCTACGGTTCAAGTTATCCCAATTTTTCCCTAGGGTAAAATTTGTCAAACACGCCCGCATAGAAGAAAACTTTAGGGTCAGCTCAGTATGAGAAATCACATTCAAATCCAACAATAAGCTAATAGTGGGGCTCTGAATGGAGGAGTAGGGTCTGCGAAGGATCAAACAATGCCAAAAGGAACCTAGAGCTTGATAGAAAAAAAAAGGAAAAGGGTCGAGGTTTTCTGGAATTAGTCGCATACTGTCGGACTCGAGGCCAAACAGAGACTCGCAGAAGGTGCCATGTGTTAACTCAGGTGCATTTCCAAAAGATGCATCCAAAGAGTGGGTTCCCAAATGAGCACGCGCTCGCCATGTAGTCCATGTTATAAAGTGTAACAGAGCGGGTCCAGTTGCAATTGAAAATTCACATGCTAGGTGAAAGTTTCCACATCTCCAAACAGCGACACGGCTTCAAGGGTCAAAGCCAAAGCTGGACACTCAAATCGCGCATCAGGCCTCCACGTATCCTCGGTCCAAAAGGGATAGATTCGGGGTTGAATAGTCAAATCGCAGGCATGCCAATGAAGAAACCATATGTCATCATGACACTACATCAAAAGTAAAATTTAGATTAGATTTCCAAACAAGCATGAAGCCCCACATGTCTCGGGTCGACTTATGGCCTGCTTTAAGAAAAAGGGACTTAACAAAAAGCACGAAGAAATAGGGGAAGGCCATAGAAAGAGCCACATGTCTCATTGGCACAATTTCAAATGTGTGCCCCAAAGGTAGTTCCTAAACAAGCGCCTAAACCACCATGTGTCCCATACTTTGAAGAGGTAAATTCGCAATTGAAAATTCCAAAAGCAGAGGCCTCCACATGTCTCAACCACGCAACTTCAAAGGTAAGACACAGGGGAAAATTTCCAATCAAGCACGAAACCTCCATGTGTCTTGGGTCAGGGCATAGTTGTCTCGTCCAAGGAGAGACTCAAGCAAATGCAAAGGAAACTATGGAGCTGTGGAAGCCACCAAGTGTCACCCAAGCACAATTTAGAAGCCAAAGGTAGGGGCCAAATCTTCAAGCCAGTACGAGGCTACCACGTGCACCCAAAAGATGAAAAACTCTTTTAAATATTACACGCCCACGTGCAGATCTTGAGATAGCCATATCTTTTTCTTTGGAAGATCGGGAGTTTGTCTGAGAGAAGACTTTTTTCGAAAGATATCAACCTCATCTACACTACGTAAGCTCAGAAACTTTATTTCAAGGAGGTTAGCTAGGTGAAATATAAGGAAAAATCTTCATGCCATGAATATAGAATCTGATTGCCTCAACTACCGATCAGATTTGATTTGATCACTCTGGTTCTTCCTTCTTGAACATGTTAGACAAATAACAGCAAGAATACTTGACAAAGTTGTTGGAGGATCCACAACGGGCATTGATGGTTGTAGTTGGACTTTAGGGACAAATTCTGGACTCTATTCTTTCCTTTGATTTTCATCATCTATATATTAGCATAAACACTTCTCATTTGAGAAGGGAGAGACATTTTGGGACATGGAAACTATGTCAAGTTGTTTCCTAACTCCATTTGATCTGTAAGTGCTTTCCTATGCCTAAGCGAAGCATATTTGTGCCTCTGAGAACCCATGTAATAGTATGTGTACACCTTATAGAGCAATAATATCTTGTTTTGTGGCGTTTTCACCCCTCAAGCATTGTTTGCTATTTCTCTCAGTGCCTCTCTACCTCATGTTTTCTCTGCAGTATGTATGTATTTCACATTTGCAGGTGTAAGATATCATGCTTCATTGAATTTTGATGGCGGATTTGGATCTAGGTTTGTGTCACTTATGTCTAACCTCCATCGACCCCTTTCCCTATTTCATTCTCCTCGGTAGCAGAGTATCTTGCCACTTCCTTTATGGTGTATCACCACTTAGTGCCAGGCTCTCTCTCTCTCTCTCTCTCTCTCTCTCTCTCTCTCTCTCTCTCTCTCTCTCTCTCTCTCTCCCTTGGATTGGTTAGATTAGGATAGTTTTGTCAGCTCAAAATCCCCCTCATTTTTAAAGTCAAATTCAAAATTTTGAGCTCACGCCTCCAAAAGTGTTCAAGTAAAGTTGGAAGTCTGAAAGATAGATAAATTCATTCTTTGAAGTTGTTTAAACTCTCCGGTCTTATACGTTTTGATAAATTTTCCATTTTCTTATGTCTTCGATGCGTGAAAATTTTATTTTTTTCCTCATTTGAATGAAATTGTTTTTCTATGGCCATGGATCATCAAACCTTGTATGGTTTTAAATTCCTTAGTTCACGAAAGAAATTTGAAAATCAGGTGTAAAATGGTGGAGTTTTTTTCTTCTCTGCTTTTCCACAATCGCGATAGCAGGCATTTTCTTCCCCATCGATTTTTGCTTCTGTTATCCACAGTGCATTCTGACATATCTAATTGAGGTAGGCTAAGCGAAGCAATTCATATTTTTGAGCCTTTTTGTAAATATAGATAAAATCATAAAGTGACCTCGTAGCTCTAATCATGCTATAGGAAAATATCAAATCTTGAACCCGCTGTTCAAAAGAGTTAAAGTGGGGAGGTGGATTGTTGGAGCCTTTTTGAGTTTTTTGGGCCTTGTTTTCAAGAGGGAAAAATTCAAATGTTGAGCACAACATTAAAAGAGTGAAAGTGGGGAAGCATGTTGCAACAGAGAAATTTGAGGTTTTGGGCCTCTTGTAAAAAAGGTGAAAATTTAAAAAGTGACCCACATCCCCACTAAAAACAAAGGAAAAAGTCAAATCTTGAGCTCATCATTCAAAAGAGTCAAAGAGGGAGGTGAATCATCTGAGACTTTTGATTTTTGAGCCTTTTTTCTAAAATCAGCTAAAAGGCATAAAGTGACTTGCAGCCCCATCATGTTATAAGGAGAAAGTCAAATATTAAGCCCACATCGAAGGTGAAAGAAGGTCAGCGGGCCGGTGGGGCAATTTGTGTTTTTGAGCCCGCATTGAAAAAAGGTAAAATTATAAAAGTTTCTTATGAATTTAACTTCACTCAAGTGAGACCACGTGTCAAGGCCATATCAAAAGCGGTGAGTGGGCAGAATGTTCCAAAATGCCAAATCTCTATAAGTCACAAAATGCAAAGGAATCCTCCACGTCCGCTCTAGTAAAGTTCTCCTATGTGGATGACTCTAGTTTAAAGTTTCAAAGGAAATATGAATGGTTCAAATTCAAAGTTACAAAACAAACATAATGAATGTATTATGAAAAGTCGGAGTTTTTAGTCATTGGTGTTTCTTCACAAATCAAGAATTTGAATAGATGCGAATGATTGAAAATATTGTAAACTATTTCTTGCTAACAAAGAAGAAGTTGTAACTTTTTCTTACAAGATATTTAATGGATTCTTCACACCATTGTAAGGGGTTGGTAATTGATCTTATGTAACTCATAAGTGCGACTTAGAGAAAGAAAAGGAGATAACCATTTTCTTCTACTTTCCTCCATTCTCAAATTTCTTCCATTCCCACATTATGTACAACTTTTGTTTAAGCATCAATACAAAAGAAGGATTTTGTAGCCTCTTTGATGAAGATGTTTTAGAAAATTTTAGTTCACAATCTTGTCTCATCTTGTCAAGCCATTTGTAGGGTTATTTCTTCTCATAAATTCATGTATTTAGAAGTTTCTAACTAGTGTGTGCAGGAATATGATTTTCTACCTACAACATTAGTTATCCTACCTCTTTTCTCACTCCCTTTCCCACCTTCATAGAAAATTATCCCTTGCAGATAATCAGTAATCATTTTCTATAGGGTCGATGGAGTGCCCTGCTTGGATCCCTAGCCGAAAGGCCACCACACAAATCCATGTTTTCTCTTGCATGCATACATGGAAGCTACACCGATGCTTAAGTAGAGTGACTTATATTCCTAGATCATTGGAAAGGGATTCAAAAAGATTTCCACCTAAAAAATTTCCTCATGCGAACAGATAGATTAGATTTTGCCTACACTCAAGTAAAGCATATGGCAAATAAATTATGAAGTAGGAACCAGGCCCTTCTCACGGAGGTCCATCTCTCGGGTTTGCAAGTCCCATGACAGAGATATGGTCCAATGTTGTGCAATTACACCAAATGCCCCACTTCATAACAGGCCATTTTGGGTTGTTGTGATTCTACACTAAGAGTTCCTACCAGATTTCACTCCAAAAGCTATAGATTTGCAAACAATAGTTTACATGAAAGGAGATAATTAGGTATGTAATAGGTGCCTTTCATTTCTCCCCCAACTCCTTATATAAGTTCTCCAGGAAAAATATCCCCAATAAACCCTAATTACATTTTTCTCTTGGGCAGCCAATAAAATAAAAGTAATTTAAGTTACTTTTCCCTTTTTAAGTCATCATGGTTCAAAGTGACCCCCAATGCAAAAATTAGAACATTAGTACCATGTGGCCCTTCCTAACGACAAAACATAACATCTAGTTCTTCCAAAACACCTTTTTACATATGTCAATGAAGAATTATAACAAAATGGACAAGATATTCATACCCATAACTCCTAAGCGTCCAAAGCCCTTGGGTATAACCAAGGCTTGGAATAGAATTCACCCTTACTTGACTTTTCCATAGGAAAGGGGACATTAAGTCCTCCCTTCCCAAATTTTTCTTGTCCTCAAACAAATGCAAATTAGGATGCTATAAGATCTGCTATCCCTCCTAAGTAGCATTCTAAAGTGGCAATCCCTTCCCATTCTGCAATGAATACTTGGTGATCACTCTGTTCTAAGCCCCTCTCTCTCTCTCTTCAATAATGGATTTTGGTTCTAACACCAACTTCCTCTCATCGATTGGAAGTAACTCGTAGATGGTACAATATGCTGTCCAAGTGCCTTTTTAAGGCATGAATATGGAAGACATTATGTATCTTCTTCATGTGATCCAGTATCTCTAGCTCATATGAAACTTCCTAACTCGATGAACTACAAAATCACGAGCCATAAAACCATGGTTTTAATATCTTTGCACCCTTCTGCTTCGGTGAGGACTACCTATATAGCTTTGTAAATGTAGGAATACTAGATCCCCAACCTCAAAATACCTCTCTATCCTATGTCAGATCTACATATACCTTTTGCTGATTTTGTGCCTTCTAAAGGTTCTCTCTTAGAGCCTTCATAATATCTTGGTTCTCCTCTAACTTGAATCTCGAGATTTTGGAGCTCAAGGCTGTTTGGTAATACCAAATCCAACAATGTCATAGCATCATACTCATACAAGGATCAGAAAGGAGTCATACCTATGCTCATCATGATAGGTGGTATTGTAGCCATATAATCCATGCCTATTGATGTCACGACACATAGCTCATGAAGTATCCCTCTATCCACATATTGACTATCTCCATCTTCCCATCTATCTATGGGTGGTGGCTAGTGCTAGAGTCAAATCCATACCTACTTAGTCTAAAGATCTCCTGCCAAAAGGTGTTCTGATGATCTTGTCCTATCGCTGACAATATTTTTATGCAACCCATGTAGCATAAAAATTCTTGTATAGAAGATACGGGCCACATCCACTCATTGCCTCATGCCCCTTGGGTAGGTAAAAGAAATGAGCATACTTAGTTAACCAATCAACTACAACATAAATGTAAGCTATGCCCATGAACCAGGAAACCCTACGATAAACTCCATAGATATGCTTTCTAATATCTATTTGGGAATGGTGAGAGGATGAAGTAATCTCGCTTTCGAAAAGATCTTGGATTTGGTTTGCTCATAAACCATACAATCTTTGACATGATTAAGGACATCATCCTTCATCCCCTTCCATGCAAACATCTCGATGATAAACTCAGTATGTTTTGAAATACCAAGGATGCCCAGTAGTGGTGTATCATATACTACTCGAAGGAACTTCTCCTTCATTTGAGGATTTTCTACAATGAAAATCCTCTCCTTAGAAAATGAGATCGTCCCTACTTTGTATTGGTCATCTTGTATAATACCATCCATAATCTCACATGAAAACTAATTTTTGGAATACTTAACAAGTATATGATCCTTCCATCCACTGGAACTCGGTCTAATATGCCCCCATATCAATGAGCTCATGTATAGCCTTCTCGATCTCATCCTTAAACCATTTGAGGTGATGGTAAGGAGAAGTAACCACCGGTCTAACATCCTCAAGCTCAATCACATGCTCAAATCTCCTATCTGGAGGTATGCACAGCGGTATGTCACCAAAAACTACACTATATCTATCATAAAGCCCTATAAATCCACATGATACTCCTGTTGTTCATCTTGTGATTTCTTGGTTGAAACCAAACAATGTACTCCCTAATCCACCCCATTATGCCTATAAATCATCTCGATCCTCTTAGCTGTATCAACATTCCGGGTGCTTCAAGAAGATAAGCCCCTTAAGATCACATTCCTCCATTCAGATTTAAACTTCAGCTCCATCAATACGGAAGTTAGTCCAAAACTCACCAAGGAATGAAGCCATTTGTACTCAAGTACTTTGTTTGTATCTCTAATACCATCAATATAGAAATTATCGGTAAGCTATATATTTACCCATTGTGATGCTCAATTGGGAACCCATCGTGTCAATCTCATATAATATCCATTGGCTCTGACCCACATTGAAGCCCTCATACTCCCCTTTGTGCTGTAACCTCGGCTCTCGACCAATGATGCATCAATAAAGTTGTGGTTGCCCCACTATCAATGAGTACCACTACTTTTTCCCGGCAAAACTCTACTAACTCTAAATGCCTTGTACCTCGAGGTACTGAGACAAGCGGCGATAGTCTCACAGGGAAAATTCTTGCTATCTGCTCAACACCCATCTTGCTCTAATGCCTTATCATCATCCTCTCTAATCCCTTTGTGTCTAACTCCTCATCACCATCACTCTCCTAAAAGGCCTCTATGAATTGGGCCTTCCATCCACCCTTCCTAACAATCATGTCCTAGAACATAAGGTGTGTGGAAATTGAAACATAGTTTCTTTTTCCTCGAGTTCATCTCTATCCTCTCTAGATACGAATGGTCTCATGGTTGTATCACTGCCTGGTGGAGGTACCTTGATTATGAGCCATTGGATCTAGAGGAAACCCTTAGGTTACACTCGGGTGGAAACCTCGACTTAGGAGTGGATAACTCCAAGTCACAAGCTTTCCTAATACCCTCATGAAAATATGAAGTCTCGAATGCCTTGAAAAACAATAGAGCATTTATCAAACCTCACATGAATAGGGAAATCAACCTTATATACGCAACATTAGGTACCATGACCGAAAGTCTCACGAAAATCTATGATATACTTATCCAAGGAACATGTACGCCTTCAAATATTTCAACTCTCTAAAATACACTGTAAGGGTCCTCCTCTCAAATCTACTCACTAGCCTCTATGTGAACTTTGCGTAAGATGTGATGTATATGTGTCCTGTAATCAACCCATGATGCCACCAATCATGCAGTGTCTCCCTCAAAATGTAAGATTGCAAACTTAATTGCATCTTCCTTACGCATAGGATTCAAGTCTAATTATGTCTTCAACTTTTTTGAGCCCAAGGCATGTGCAATACACTTCTTAGAACCTTTGAAGTGTGGAATAGAAATTTGTCCCAATCTCTTTGAAACTCCAGTGCACATGTACTGATGATCTCTCCTAGTGCATGCTACCAATATTAATTTTGCAATATTCCTAGAATGGAATGTTGTCACGAAATCCATCACTCAAGCTCTAGTACTTTTCCCAACAAGACTTCTCATCTACATTATCCATTGGCTGCCGTATTTGTGAAACTTTTCAGATTCTTCAGAAATAAGGTTCGTCAAACCCCAAAGGCCTAGTAGAAGAATGGGGAGACCGCTGCCCTAAATTTCCACCCTCACCTCTTTGACCATGTTGTCCCATATTGATATTTTCTCCTCTTTCCGTATGAGCATAAATCATGTCTTGTGCTAATCGCTCGGTGGTGACTCAAATAGAGATTGGTAGTCTCCTACTACTTTACCATGTTGGTGAACAATTGTTTCATCGAGATCTACACCTATCTTTTCACCGTCTCTGTCTCCCATCTTTCAATCCCAAAATCTTGGAGAAACAAATTCTATGATACCATTGAAATATCCCTTGTGGGATACCACTTAACTAACATAAAATATTGAAAATTTATAGGCGAATAAAATACCGATTTTTGCATATTTTGCACCAGTTAGGGCAGCGAACTGAAGAAAATTAATAACTCCCAAAATATCAACTCAAATCACTTGAAAATTTAAAGAGAGCTTGCTAATATTATAAACAACATAAGAAAACTATTTTTGGAAATTTTTAGACAATATAACGCTGCCAGAAAATTACAGCGTGCCCTAAACAGTTGGAAAACTTCTAAAATTCATATCTTCCCAAATACAAGTGCAAAACCTATGAAACTTTTGAAATAACATTTACAAATATAGAAGATGATATTCCAACCTCGTATATGAAAATGGCCAACTGGAAACCCTCCAAATAAAGGCTGCAATCTTTAAAACAAGTCACCCTTTTTGGTAGATGGTCAAAACCCCTTTGAAATCCTCAGGAAATGATGCCAAACCCTTTCTTTATTGCTTCTATAAGTTTGATATGAAAACCCATTGATTATCCCGACAAATTATCTCAAAAACCTCAAAACCCTTTCTCTAAAAACCTCTAATAATATCTCTATAAATCATCCTATAAAACAGCTCCAAAATGACAAGCTATGGTAGATCTTTCACTACAGAGAAGAATGCCTTGCTAGCTAGGGATGGATCTCTCACCACCGAAGCTAGGTTCCCATGGGATTTCACTCCTGACAAGCTATAGATTTTCAAACAGAGTGCACAATAAAGGAGATAATTAGGTATGCAATAATGCCTTTCCTTTCTCCCCCAAATCCTTATATAACTTTTCCAAGGCAAAAGAGCCCCATAAACCCTAGTTGCATTTTTCACTTAGAAGGGCCAATAAAATAAAAACTTAACTTAAGTTAATTTTCAATTTTTAAGTCGTCATGGTCCAAAAGTTACCCCCAATGTAAAATTAGAACATGAGTACCATGTGGCCCCTTCCCAACGACAAAAACGTAACATCTAGTCCTTCCAAAACACCTTTTTGCATATGTGTCAATGAGGAATTATAACAAAATGGAATAGATATTCATACCCAATAGCTCCCAAAGATCCAAAGACCCTTGGGTATGACCAAGGATTGGCCTCGAATTGGCCCTTACGCTTTGGACTAGGAAAGGGGACATTACGGAGATATATATCTAACCATGAGAATTATTTTGATCCCAAAGATTTGTATTGTAAAAGTTGGATAAATATGTTAGATGAAATTGAATTTAATATATTATAATGAATTTCCAATGTGCAATTTATGATTAAATAGTTATTATGTTTTATTTCTTACCTTAAAAATGTAAGAAAGAAATCTAAATGAGCAATCAACCCTAGTATAAAATTTGTGCATAACTATTCTTCATGTGTGATTCTTTTTAGCATAGAAACTAAAACCTTAGGATAAACTTAAATCTTTACACTCGATGACACCTCCTAGTTTAAGTAAATAAGATCCCAAGTTGAGTTTATAATCATAGTATGTATGCTTAATGAAATCATCGTCAAATCGATGGTTAGGAATGATACGGCCAAAAATTGTCTTGAGTATGTGGTTCCCTCCTAGGATTGATAGTTGTGTGTGTAGTAAGGAGAATGTGATTTTCTTACGATGGTACTCTATATGTAACCTAACTCTAACATATTTCAGAGCCTCTTGGTTGGGCACGAGGCATAGAGTGAAGAGTGTTGGGTGGAAAATATCACCAACAACCCTTGAAAGTCACCTTTAAGAATTGGGATCGTAAATGAACATGATACCAAATCTCAATTTTCATTTGGATTCTATGATGAAATAGTAATACTTAATGGTGAAACTTAAAAAAAAAAAATAGCGTATGATTAGTTTGAGAAAAAAATAACCATAAGATGATGTGCTTAGAGAAAGGTGAAATTTAGGTCATTCTCTTATCGTGTTTAAACCATCTTGTGGTGAGAAACAAGACCCACATTGTGTAAACTCTAATGTGAACCTTAACCCCTTATAACAATGAACTACTCCATCTTTCTCTCCCACTAGTCCTATTAGGTAATGGATGTCTGATGTGAAACTAGGTGATCATGTTCTTAGAGACAAATCCCTTAAGATAGGGACTAGTAGTCTCATGAGGATACAAATTCCCTATTAACAAATAGGCTACACAATTCATTACAAAAAGCATATGAACCTAGTTAGGGAAAACCCTCTTAAGTTGGATGTAACAATACTCAAGAAACCTAATCTAGAAATAAAAATAAGGAAGTATGTTGTCATCTTAAGTTCCTTCGAATTCTTGATTAAATGTTTCAATATAACTAGAGTAAAATTATAATTGACGCTTGACCTTGGGAAAAAAATAATGGGATGTTATTCCACAGAAAGTGAAACATGATCTTCCTTGTAATGTGATTAAACCCTCTTGTTGTGGATAAAGAACCTATT
This sequence comes from Taxus wallichiana var. yunnanensis, assembly GCA_018340775.1. NCBI lineage: Eukaryota > Viridiplantae > Streptophyta > Pinopsida > Cupressales > Taxaceae > Taxus > Taxus wallichiana. The sequence continues at coordinate 335,911,323 of CM031237.1, read as the reverse complement.
TTGTATATAATCCTTAGTGGGTACTAAATTAACTATCAATTTTTAAATTAGTGAAAGAAATGCAGACCTAACTCCTTAAACTAACAAATGTGAATTTGATCCTTTTGACTTATACTTGGTTTGTTGTGTAAAGCGAGGTATGATATAAGATCAAGATGCATGCCTTTAGGAGTGAATCCTAGGGATAATACCTAGTAGCCTTGTGTGTAAATAAATATTCGAGTAAACGAAAAACAAATTAAACAAGTAATTGAAATAATGTAGATGATCCTTATTTAATGTGATACACCATAAGTTAAATGTTAAACTAGTATAAATGAAATCTATCAATAAATAAAATAAATGTATGATTAACACATTATGAGCCTCTCTAGAACTTAATTTAAAGATTGAAACATAATTTTAATAAATATGTAGTCCCAAATATATCATGTCACAGGAAGACCCTATCCATAAGTTTATACTATAGTTGAATCGATATATTGTGCCATGTCATTTGATAAAAAGGTGGCCTTGATGTGCATAACATGTTTTCATGTTATTTATTTGGAGTTAATGTTGTGAAAACATGTCATGTGTTGTGTGTAGTCCTACATGATCTCCTGTAGTATCATGTGTACTTATGATTTAAGTAAAAAAAAATTATTCGAAGATTTTTAGTGTTGTTTTTGTGTGTCTAAAATGTGGGGGCTACATTTGGTATCGAAAGCAGAGGTTCATACTCTCAAACCTCTAGGATGAATTGTAGCTATGATGATTTTTGCATGGTGGTGGTGAAGATGGGAAGAGTAATGTGATATATGTTTTGTTATGACCAACATTGCAACTATGATATTATAAACGCACATTTTGTACATGTCACTTAGTGTGTATTTTTATCATGGTTATGTGCTTGTGATGAGATTATGTACTCTCATTTTCATGGACTCATGAGGAGTTCACGTGTGATGTGTTTCCTTGTTTTGTGTGAAAAGAATGTTATTGAGGATTGCGATTGTCAAAGTGTCTTGTCATTTTGTGATATGTAGTTGTGTTGATTTTTTGGAAAGATATGTGTTTAGTGAATTGGATGGTATCATGATGTCACCACCATGTTGTTATGAATTGTGTGCATCACCATGTTGTATTGCAATTGGTTTTATGTTGTAATTTTACTCATTGCATTGATCATACATATACTTCATGTAATACATGATGGTTCATGTCATGAATTAGGGGGCATATGGTTAATATATGACCCCTATTGTTATGTGCGAGTAATTTCACTTTGGGTGAATTATGTGGAAACATGATGTATCAGTAACCCATGAAAGTGATGATTGTGTTTTACCAAGTATAGATACCATGTGCGAAGACGCCTTTATGGTTAATGTGTGTGAATCACCATTATGTTATTGATGTAGTTATGTGTTATATTGTGAACCTTACACTAGATGACTTTAAAGGAAGTAATTGTTAAGATTGTATGTTTGGAGAGAGGAGGTGTGCACTTGGTTTTCATAATCCTTAGCTAACTACAAGTTAGGAAGTATAGTCTCATGTGACCGAAAACCCACTTTTATGCATGTATTATACTTCAAAATTGCTCGTATGTATATTATGTATATGTGCCACCTTAGGATCAAATTATGAAAACTAAAGTGTCCCATACTCTGTCATATGTGGGTTCTCCATTAAACAATCCTATACTATTTTCACTATGTTAAGCAATATGGGAGTATAGAGGGATGATTCATCCAAAGATTATGATAGTTGTATTATTTGATATGTTATTTTACGATCCAAGGATGAATGTTTGAATGTCAAAATTGATTAGTACCCCTTTAGTGGTTGTATAAGGCTGTATAGTGATTATGATGTGTTATTTCTCTATCACGTATTTTGTTACAAAATTTAAATTTTCTTTTCTCTAAATCTCTTTTGGAACCGTGTAATTTTTGTATTTAACTTACGGTTGAGTTGTCGCAATTTGGGAATTTTATTTTGTTGTTGTAGTAACATGCGAAATTTTGCACCAACTATGGCTAACTAGCCATTTGTTTTTCTTTTATTGAAATTTGAATTTAAGTTAAAATTATTCCTTGAATTTTAAACTAGTTTCCTCGATTGGCCCGATGCAATTAAACTCAATGCCACATGGAAATTTTGCTTATTATTTTGGCATGTTGGTTCTAATGTTCTATATTTTTTTAGGGAGATGGGTTCACGAAGGACCGATGGTACCTATGATCCCACTTTGTTGTATATGGGTACACCCCAAGGAGCTAAATATAACTAGCAAGTTTTGAACCATGAGTTATTATGTCACTTGGGTTAGAGGTGTCAGTTACATGTATGTGCTTAGGGCCATAAGGTGGCGATGTCTTTGGTGGAGCTAAAAGGAAAACTTATCTTTATTTTATTTCTTTGGAGGTATATGGAGATGTTTTTGATGCTTTGGGAGATATATGGAGTTGTTTTTGATTCTTTCGGAGGTATAAGGAGATGTTTTGTGATTCTTTGGGAGATATATGGAGTCAAGCCATTTGTGTGATGCTTTGGGAGGTATATGGATTTTTTTTGTGATGTTTTGGGAGGTTTATTGTTGGTACTATGATTTATGTGTACTCATGTGAGTCCGGTTGTGTTTATTAGTGTTGAAGATTGATGCTCCTCATTGATGGTATGATGTTGATTCTATCTTGACACTATGTAGCTATGATTATGGTTTCTAGTTGTGTGAGATACATGTATGTGTACTATTGGGAATTCCATGTTTTATAGTATACTTATGTTATGATTAATTTTATGCCAAGGGCATGTGTGTGATAAGTACTATTTTGTTGTGGACTATATGTTCTTTCCATGGTTCATTGAGGTCTGTGATGTGATACATTAGTGAAAGTATGTAACAATATCTCTTGTGGACCATTATTATTGTGTTTGGGAATTTTTTTGGCATCATGATGTCGGTTAATTTTTGGAGTGCCAAAGAACATAAGTAATTTTAAATGCTAAAACAATAGAAAATTAAGGTATTGAGATTAAGAAGCATAGTTAAGGAAAATATTAATTAAGTAACAATGTAAAGCCTGGAACTACCATTCTTCTACAAATCATTAAGAAACTTGCCTTCATCTTGTGGTTATGTTTGACCGACATAGTTTGTTTCACTAGGAAATAATTGGTTCCCTTCTAGGATTGGTTATCATGTGTGTAGTAAGAAGAATATATTCTCTTCAAGTCCGACTTATGTGTTAGGTGACAGAGATCACCGGCTACTCTTGTAATTAACTTTTAGCGAGATGGGATTATCTAAAGTTAATGTTTAAACTTGTTGTACCCTCCCTCTCATTCTAGCCACATTAGTTTGCAAAACGTTATTGTCTTAAAAGATATTTAATCTTCACAACTAAAATTTATGGTACTACACCTAAGAAATATATTCATTAGTTCATTTCTATAACTTAAGAGCCATTGTTCGAAGCAACAACTATGTTGTGTAACCACTGAAAGATATGGAGTTAGTAGAGCTAACACCTCCTTAGTATACTAATGGCTATCTAGTTAGATCTAGAAATTATCTTCATCATCCGAATGAATTCCTTGTGGGTAGAAAATGATCATTCGGTAGATGCCTTTCAGAGCCAGGAGCGTGAGGTAATCATTATGCCTTGTGTCCGATCTTCAAGTCATGGGGTTGGCTTTGTAGCTATCTTCCTAAAAGACAAGATATACTTGAATTGTCAAAGTAGGACCATTTCCCTAATTGACCGCAAGGGTGATTGGCCTGAATTAGATAATAGTATCTTTCTCTCAATGAAAACATAAGCATTGCGTGGCATATCAGGATGGAAGTTGAAGTAAGAATGCAGTCAACTAGGTTGTAGCTGGCAGTGGGTGATAATTTATGGTTTTTGTCCTTGCGTGAGGGAGATGGGAGTCGGTGGAGTCCCATTTTTCCTCACCTAGATCTCTTTTGGATCCTTTATTCAATGCACATGGTTGGGAGGCATTTTTCTTGAGCTGCGGGCATTGATGGAGGGAGAAAAACGTGTTTGAGTGTCTCTTGTCCCTTTTTCGGTTTGTTCCTGTTCCTGCTACACAACCTCTCGGTCATGGCGTCTTCTTCCTGTCTCTGCCTTGCTACGACTTGCCTTCCTTCCTATGCGCGGGAGTTGAAGATGGAGAAATGGGTGGGGATTTTAGTGTGTTTGAGTTGCCTGGTCACTGTGTTTTCCGCCATGAGCAGCGACGGAGAAACGAAAATGTATATCGCGCATGTGGCTAAGTCACAGAAGCCTGCCGAGTTTTTGAGCCATGAAAACTGGTATGCTTCTGCTGTTCAGTCTGTGATCGGAGAGGAAGACCAGGCGGTGATTCTTTTTAATTATGAGGACGCCTTCCATGGTTTTGCTACTCGTTTGAATGCTGCGCAGGCGCAGGCACTGGAGAAATGGACGGGATTCGTGGGATTTATCCCGAGACTGTGTACGAGCTGCATACGACCCGAAGCCCTGAGTTTCTCGGGTTGAACGTGGTGGCATCGCTGTGGCGGATGGAGTGAATGTGATCTCGATGTCACTCGGTGGGGGGATCGGGTGTAGAATGTACGGAGACAGTGATTTCACCACGGGCGTTGGAAAGCTGATGGAACGAGGCATTTTTGTGTCGTGCTCAACTCGGCGAAGCCAATAAAATGGCGCATGCTTTTTGTGTTGGTGACAGATCACACCCACAGGCACAGGAGATCTATGCAATGTTGGAGAAAACGTCTTGGGAGATGAAGGTAGCGGGATATTTGTCATGTCTTGAGTGAGCAGGAGGTTTTGTCGTTCACGGCCACACTCGAAACATGCTCATGAGTTACCTTCATTTAGAAAAGGGAGTAAAGGCTCTCCCCCCTCATCAAATTGATTGAAAATAGACTCGGTATCTACATCAAATGATGTTTGCAGATTTGGGACATTTTTCCCGGTTTTCAATCAAGATAGCTTTCGTAGGATTTATCTATCTTTGCTTGATTCTAATCACATGGGTTTTATAGCTTTCATATCTTTGAAGCACCCACAAGATATACGGAGCGCTTCAGAAGTGAGATTATGGTGGCTTTGTTTCACAGAAAAACATCTCTTCACAAAAATTTCTACTTTAATATGTAGAATATAGCAAAGAACAGAGAATGGTAGCTGCACATTTCTTCTTAGAGGTTGCTACTTTCCTTATGAAGTAAAAAAAAAAAAAAAAAGGGTGATTAGCTTAGATATCTTCTCAGAGATAGCAGTATACACTAGCCAGGCGGCAGGCATGTTGCAGTATAGTAGAAGCCTTTGTGAGCTTCCAACAAGCAGGTTTTCCAACTATGTTGTTATCTGTTGAGAAAATGCATCCTCAGATTCGGGTTTCTCCTTCAAGATATTTTTATCAAAATCGACTATGTGACAGTGAGAGTGTTACCAGGAGACCTGATGAAATTTATTATAAAGATTCTCTATTGAGATCTTACTTGTTTTACGATGTAACTCATGGAAGAGAATCTCATAGAGGTGGATCTGTTTCTTATCAGAATATTCATGAAGCACAATTTGCTTGCAATTATTTGAACTTGCTGGAGATACGTGGTTGCTGCCACGTTAATTGTTCGTTTTGCCACCTTGGTGGGCCGATGATTTTGTCTACCCACGTGTATGGTTGCAGTTGAGTTACCAAGGGAGTGGCTGTCGAAATACCATGTAGGCCCGCATGTGTAGAGTTGAATGTCTGACTTGGTTGGGTGGGACATTTGTACTGAACTCATGGGTAACCGGAATGGTTATTGTTTCTTTTGCATGGTATTTGGGACACCGTGTGGGTGAGAAGCATGCGTTTGGTGGAGAAATAATTTTGGGACTGCTGGGAGAAGGGGTCTACTCGTGCGTGGCCATGGGATATAGCATTTAAAATAGGCATGATAAGCCCTAACCCTCTCTCTTAATGATTTATTTCTTTTAGCATTTAGATAAATCAATATCTGCAATTTTGTTCGAATGCTGTAGATGTGGGTTTCTTTTGGAATGTGGATGTGTTTTTGTTTTACTAAATAGATAGCGTTTGGACTCTGGATATCATATAACATGTATTTACACATATTGACTCCTTCTTGAAAGAGATGCTCAAAAAGAGACGAGTTTTCCAAATGACTTTTAATCATAATTGCATGAACTGATCTCTCCCCCTTTACAATTTATCTTATTTACTGTTTGAAGTAGAAGAAATCTCTACATCGATTCTTGCCTACTGATTTTATAATGTTGGTTTATCTTTTGCCTTGATTATTCCTTTGAATGATGGTTTCTGTAGAAAATAGTATGGAGCGTGAATGAGGTTTATAATTTTTCTTGTATTGTTTATATTATGTAGAACATGGCTTGAAAAAGGGAATTTCCGATATGACTGTATTTGGATTTTACTGTGGTTTTATAATAATTTAAACTCCCACTAGGATTGGGGCTTCCATTTGGGAAGAGTCATACTAGTTTAATTGGTCTTCTAGATAGCTCCATCTGAGTCATTCGATTATCATTTACCTTGGGGATTATTGAAAACCCCTCACCAGGACCTCTACTATTACTATTACTATGAGCTTATTATTAGATTGGAACCCTCCTGAAGCATGCGTTAATGGGTTTTCTATGACCTTTACGAATATGTTATGCACGCAAGTCATTATCCTCTGTGGATAATTATTTGGCTTAATTTTTGAGGCACTACTTGGATCCTTGAATCGGTTAAAGTAATATTGGATACATCGACATTCCTCAAGTTTGATTGATATGTGATGCCCTCATGCATATGAATTCAGGCAACGCTTGAAATATAAAATTATAAATTTATCTTATACTTGACCTTGAAGCTTGTCGAAAGACGTTTGGTAGAAAAACAGATGAATAGGGAAGTTAAGATAACTACCCTAAAATGGATTCATGCACAGCCTTAAGTAAAGGTAACAGCTACCATAATGGGACTGTGCATACCATGTATGCCATTAAGGATATAAGTCCACCTGAAATTATTTAACTTCATTTTATATAACAATAATTAATACCCATAAATTGGTGTATGCAAGTGGAGGTTGAATTATATAACAGGATATATTATGTTATCAGGTAACCAGTAAGGATAAATATGTTATTTCAATACTTGGTTAACGAGTGGAATATTTCTTATTTACGATGATTATTATGTTAGCTAAAAAAATTGATACTTGCATCTTATTGGGAGTTGAGATAATGTTGATACTTGTATTTATAGTGGCTTGGACTGCGCTTATATCTTAGTTAGTCAAATGTATCTTTGACATATTAGCAAAACATGACAATTTTTGTTGATCGAACTCATTCTTATGAGTTGGACCTTTTACTAAAAGAAATATATAAAGACATGGAATAAGCAACCAAAAGGATACCTAAATAATATATGAACTTGTGGATTGGTGGAATCTTTGTTAATATAAGTATATCCTTAAAATTGTGAGATAAATATCCAAACTATACTTACATATCACTTTATTATCTATGAAGGTTTGATACTTGGGTAATATCGATGAATAATATAAGATTGATACTTGTATTTATTATATAAACTTAATGTCGTTGGTGCTTTTATTTAATTGAAAGATAATATTGTTGGACACTTATATATGTGAAGTAGGTCGAGGGTATTAGGTGAGCGTCATTATTATTTACTGTAATTTAAGTATGATTGATTGCATGGTTAAGATTGTATATCTAGTCACTTGGAATTGTGTCTTAGGTAAGCAGATCTTAAGGAAGTGAACATTAATGAGTATGAAATGTATTATCATGAGATGTGCAGTTAAGTTTTAAATGTATGTTAGAAATTTATTTGATAAGGAGTATTGCAAACTTTCATTTATTTAAATGCTAGATGGCATAAATTATTAGGTGAGGTTTATATCTTATCATGCTCAGTTCTAGCGAACTGACTCTAGTAAATATTTGTGCAGATGGATTATGCGAGTAGATTAAAGGAAAAGAGTGTAAAAGTTTCATCAGTTCAAATTATGAAGTTCTTTGTAGAAAGTTCAATGCGTTGTAAATTTTGTAACTTTGCTTGCAAGGAGTTTAGAAGATCTCTTGCCTTGGTATGTTCAGAAAACTACGTAGTGAAGTGTTCTTTCCCTTTTGTTGTTAGACTAGTAACTTACCTTGGTGAGGAATGATATTCAATCCTTACATTGGCATAAATATTGTAATACCTTGTTTTTTTTTAATAAAGTGTTAAGTCAAAACTCTCTGACATCTTGTAATGATGTGATATAAGTAAAATTAAATGGAGTGGTTAACCCTTATAGAAGTTAACTAAAATATATATATTCAAATAAATTAATGTAGAGATGACTTACTTGAGAACAAGATTTCCTGAAGTACTCAAAGGTGAAACTATCCTTGTAAAGTAAAATTTTATAAATTGATATCCCTAGCTAAACTAGTGAACACTACCCCTTTTGGGTGAACTCTTAAACAAGCTTAAGGGAAAACAATGGTTAGTTTTTGGAAGATAATAAGATTTAGCAAGTAGGAGAAGACTTTAAGTGAACTACTCTACAGTGTATAAGGAATTAACTCAGTTTATAAGTTGAAATTGTGTGAATCATATATTGAATCTTTCTGAAAACATAAGTCATGAGATAAAGGGTGTTTTATCAAAATAAATAACCTTCAATCATATCTTACTGTGACTTGCCCTAACTGTAAGTGTGTTTTGTGGTCGGACTTCTATGTTGTCATGTCTAAAAGAAAAGTAAATTGTCCTTGAAAGATGTGAATGTTTCCGTGCTGCCTTTATGGCCATCCTTGTATCAAGTTGTTCACAGTGTTAGTTGTACCCTTGGTGACGACATGTTGCGTCATGTTATGTGTGGAAGTAAGTCAAAAAAAAATTTATCTGTCTTTCTTTGTTGTTGTTCGTGTGTGATTATTTGGGTCGTTACACTTGGTATCAGAGCATAGGTTCATGCTCTCGAACCTATGGGCCGGATTGGTGTTGTATGATGATGTTACATGGTGGTGGTGGCATTACATGATGATACTGCATGATGATGATGATGTTGCATGATGGTGGTAGATATTGGAAGAGTAATGTGCTTTAAACGTGATGTGATTATTGTCGTAATTGTGATATTGTGAACGCACATGATGTGTATGTCACCTTGTGCATGTTTGTGATCATGTTGATATGTTGGGGATGGGAGTATTCTCTCTCCTTCTTGTGGATTCTATGAAGAGTTCACGTGTGAATTACTGTTTGTGATGTGTGAAAAGAATTATAAAGTGGATGACATAGTGTTGGAGCATTGTGACATATTGTGATATGTGGGTGTATCAATGTGTTGTATGACTAGATTGATGTTAAAAGAAATGAGTTGTATCATGATGTTTTTACCATGTTTTGAAGAAATGTGTGTGTACCTTGTTATGTAGCCATGGATGTTATGTTGAGATGTACTATGTTCATCGTATGTATGACTGTGTAAATATGTAATGCTTCATGTTGTGATTTTGGGTCATACGGTGAGTGTATGAACCCTATCGTATGGTGATTGCACTTTGGGTGCAGAATGTGGTAAAGTGATGTGTTACACTCGGTGAATGTATGATTGTGATCTACCTTGTATATGTACCATATGTAGACGTTATGGTAGTTATGTGTGTGCCACCATTATGTTAGTGATGTTGTTGTATGTTATGTTGTGAACCTTACGCTAACCGACCCTAAAGGAATCGGTAGAAGCGTATGTTGAGAGTGAGGAATGGTGTACCATGGGTCAATAACTCGAGCTAAAACTTCGGTTTAGTAGATAACATGTGATTCTTTCCTCTCTCCCTATGTGGTTGTATGTATGCAACCTAGTGTATCTATGACTATGTTTAGCCTTGTCGAAGTGGTGGCGGGATGATTCGGATGGAGGTGATGACAGGTTGTATTATTGATATGTATTTTACGAGATGAGGCTCGATGTTCCGAGTGCTAGCAACTCGTTGAGTACCCCTTTGGTGGCTAGATAAGGCCACACAGTTATCGTAATGTGACATTATTATAAGTTGATTTTATTCGTAAATTGAGCTTTTTATTTTATTTTGTAAGGACCAACAACTTTTCTTGATTGCCATGCTTTACAATTTTGGGCATTTCCTTGGTTTGTGGCACTAACATGGGGATTTTGATACTAACTATGGCTATTTGGCCATTTATTTTTGCTTGATTTTGGGTCTTCTTTTAAATTTGGAATTTTACCACCTTGCCCAAGGCTTGTACTTTGCCACTTGGCACTTTGATTGGATTGTTGTGCTGGTTCTATTGTCGTGATGTGTGGAATAGGGTCATGGGATGCACCATGGATTGGTTGGACCTATGGACCCGCTTCGTTGTATGGGGGTACGCCCCAAGGAGTACATATAACTAGCGGGTTGTTGAACCACGCGTTATTATGTCACTTGGGTTAGAGTGTTCGAACTCTATGTGTCTTAGACCATAGGGTCAACCGGCCTCCTTGAGGCAGGCATAAGAGTTTGAGGAGGCATAAGAGGCTTTGAGGAGGCATAAGAGTTTGAGGAGGCATAAGAGTTTGGCATAAGAGACTTGAGGAAGGCATAAGAGTTTGAGTTATGATATTTGATATGTTGATGTTTGGGATATATGTTGAGTCATTGTGATGTTTGGTAGTGGTCTTTTGATGTATGTGTTACTCATGTCAGATGGATATGTGTTGTGATGTTGTGGATATGTCATTGATTCCCTTGTGGACACTATGTACCTGTAGCATGGTTTGGTGTTATGTGAATTTTTTCATTGATGCAAATTGAGGAAATGTCTGGTGGATTGTAGTACTCTTTTGGTTGAGTATTTTGTATGTCAGTCATTGATGTGTGACAAGTACTATGTTATGTGGACTGTGCCTATTCTATTCCGTATTTGAGTAACCTTTTTGTGGTGTAATCCAATCTTGAAGTATATACTTGTGTGCTTGTGAATCTGTAGTGTCTTGTGAACCATAGGGTGTTGTGTTAGTAGTTCATGTTGGGCACCCACAATAAAGAATAAACTAAAACTCTTCAATGATGAAATTTTAAAAGAAATTAAACTAAGAATAATGTTAATGGAAAGAGACTAATGAAATGATGAATAAGAAGGAACTGCCAATCTTCACAGAACATTGAAAGTTAAAATTTCTACCAAATGTTCCTAAGGCTTCTTGTGACCGTGCTTTAATCGACTGAAATTTTAAACCATAGGGTGTACTTTCCCTTTACCTGTTCTTGATTGCGAACCATTTCTTTTTCTGTTGTGTTATGTCACATCGAGGACGATGCTTTTCTTAAGGGGAGGAGAATGTAATGCCCTGTTCGGCATCGACTCTCACGGTTACGTCCTTGTCCTTTTGCGTGAGATTGGAAGGAGGAGGTCGTTGTGGCTAGTCTTGTGCAGTTAATGCGTTCCACCCAACTGAATGAAGAAAACATTTATCTTACTCTTCTCCTAGCCTATGCGCCTTTATATTTTTTTTCTTCCTTGCCTAGCTTTGCAATTATATGAGCTTCTTCAACGAGTCACTAAGTTGGCAGGCATAAAGTTTTCTGTTGGAATTATCACACCTTACAAGCTACAGCTGAAATGTTTGCACCGAGAGTTTGATGTTGTCCTCAAATCTGATGAAGGAAAAGTTTTATATATCATTCGGTAGATGCCTTTCAGAGCCAGGAGCGTGAGGTAATCATTATGCCTTGTGTCCGATCTTCAAGTCATGGGGTTGGCTTTGTAGCTATCTTCCTAAAAGACAAGATATACTTGAATTGTCAAAGTAGGACCATTTCCCTAATTGACCGCAAGGGTGATTGGCCTGAATTAGATAATAGTATCTTTCTCTCAATGAAAACATAAGCATTGCGTGGCATATCAGGATGGAAGTTGAAGTAAGAATGCAGTCAACTAGGTTGTAGCTGGCAGTGGGTGATAATTTATGGTTTTGTCCTTGCGTGAGGGAGATGGGAGTCGGTGGAGTCCCGTTTTTCCTCACCTAGATCTCTTTTGGATCCTTTATTCAATGCGCATGGTTGGGAGGCACATTTTTCTTGAGCTGCGGGCATTGATGGAGGGAGAAAAACGTGTTTGAGTGTCTCTTTGTCCCTTTTTCGTTTTGTTCTGTTCTTCTTCTACACGAACCTCTCGGTCATGGCGTCTTCTTCCTGTCTCTGCCTTGCTACGACTTGCCTTCCTTCATGTGCGCGGGAGTTGAAGATGGAGAAATGGGTGGGGATTTTAGTGTGTTTGAGTTGCCTGGTCACTGTGTTTTCCGCCATGAGCAGCGACGGAGAAATGAAAACGTATATCATGCATGTGGCTAAGTCACGAGTTTGAAGCCTATCCGAGTTTTTGAGCCATGAAAACGGTATGCTTCTTTTTCGTATCTTGATCGGAGAGGAAGACTAGGCGGTGATTCCTTTTTTATTATGAGGATGCCTTCCATGGTTTTTCTACTCGTTTGAATGCTAAGCAGCACGCGGTGTTGATTTGAGAAATGGATAGGATTCGACCATGATTTATCCAGGTTCCGTGTTTCATAAAATTCCGCAGCCACAGGGGAGATATTTTTAGCTCGGGTTAATGTTGGCATTCATTCAGCGTGTAGATGGTGTGAATGTGATCGAAGGTCTCGATCGGGGGGAAAGTCCTGCGTATTACGAGAGACATTTCGCCAGTGGGCGTTCGGAGTGTGGATTTCAGGCATTTTTGTGTCGTGCTCAACTTTTGAACCAATATAATGGCGCTATGTTTTTGTGTTGGTGACAATCACACCACCCACAGAATAGGAGATCATGCATTTGGAAAACGTCTTGGGAGATGAAGGTAATTTGTTTCTCAAAATCGGGACATGTCTTGTGGGATAGTAAGAGTATTCTCATGCGATTACGGTTTGGAACAAATGCTTGTTTGTTACCTTTTAGAAAAAAATGTTCACCTCAAGTGAAAATAGAAAGTGCAAATGACATCACCAATAGGATGCGTAAAGGCTTCTTCAATTTGAGCCATACATTTTTTGCAAAAGGAATCATTCGAGCACAATGATGGGCACACTTTTAGGTGATTATAGTGGCCCTTTGTTCCTTAGCTTTCACAGGATTTATCTATCCTTGCTTGATTCTCGCCTACATGGGTGAAGCTGCATATCTTTCGAAGCACCCACAGGATATACAGAGGCAGATGTAGAGACTTGTTTCACAGAAAAACATCTCTTCACAGAAATTTCTACTTTAATATGTAGAATATAGCAAAGAACAGAGAATGGTAGCTGCACATTTCTTCTTAGAGGTTGCTACTTTCCTTATGAAGTAAAAAAGAATGATTAGCTTAGATATCTTCTCGGCCAGATAATGAGACTATGGAGGAGAGAGAGCGAGCATGTTGCGATTATAAGATTAGTAGAGGTCATGTGATGGATTTGGACCATGGCGAGTTTCAACTATGTTGTTATCATTCGATGGGGAAAAATGCATCCTCTTTGGTTTCTCCTTCAAGATATTTTTATCAAAATCGACTATGTGATAGTGAGAGTGTTACCGGGGAGACTGATGAAATTTATTATAAAGATTCTCTATTGAGATCTTAGTTGTTTTATGTAACTCATGGAAGAGAATCTCATAGAGGTGGATCTAGGGAATATTCATGAAGCACAATTTGTTGCAATTATTTGAACTTGCTAGATACGTGGTTGCTGCCATTAATTGTTCGGATTTGCCACCTGGTGGGCGAAGATTTTGTCTACCCGTGTATGGTTGCGGTTGAGTTTAAGGAGTGGCTACAAATGGAATCTATCAAACCCTATGTGTGAAAATAAGTTGAATGTCTAACTTGGTTGGGTGGGACATTTGTCTTGAACTCATTTAACCGGAATGGTTATTGTTTCTCTTGCGTGGTATTTGGGACACCGTGTGGGTGAGAAGCGTGAGTTTGGTGGAGAAATAATTTTGGGACTGCTTGGGAGAAGAGTGCTTTCGTGCGTGGCCATGGATATAGCGTTTAAAATAGGCATGATAAGTCCTAACCCTCTCTCTTAATGATTTATTTCTTTTAGCATTTAGATAAATCAATATCTGCAATTTTGTTCGAATGCTGTAGATGTGGGTTTCTTTTGGAATGTGGATGTGTTTTTGTTTTACTAAATAGATAGCGTTTGGACTCTGGATATCATATAACATGTATTTACACATATTGACTCCTTCTTGAAAGAGATGCTCAAAAAGAGACGAGTTTTCCAAATGACTTTTAATCATAATTGCATGAACTAATCTCTCCCCTTTACATTTATCTTATTTACTGTTTGAAGTAGAAGAAATCTCTACATCGATTCTTGCCTACTGATTTTATAATGTTGGTTTATCTTTTGCCTTGATTATTCCTTTGAATGATGGTTTCTGTAGAAAATAGTATGGAGCGTGAATGAGGTTTATAATTTTTCTTGTATTGTTTATATTATGTAGAACATGGCTTGAAAAAGGGAATTTCCGATATGACTGTATTTGGATTTTACTGTGGTTTTATAATAATTTAAACTCCCACTAGGATTGGGGCTTCCATTTGGGAAGAGTCATACTAGTTTAATTGGTCTTCTAGATAGCTCCATCTGAGTCATTCGATTATCATTTACCTTGGGGATTATTGAAAACCCCTCACCAGGACCTCTACTATTACTATTACTATGAGCTTATTATTAGATTGGAACCCTCCTGAAGCATGCGTTAATGGGTTTTCTATGACCTTTACGAATATGTTATGCACGCAAGTCATTATCCTCTGTGGATAATTATTTGGCTTAATTTTTGAGGCACTACTTGGATCCTTGAATCGGTTAAAGTAATATTGGATACATCGACATTCCTCAAGTTTGATTGATATGTGATGCCCTCATGCATATGAATTCAGGCAATGCTTGAAATATAAAATTATAAATTTATCTTATACTTTGACCTTGAAGCTTGTCGAAAGACTTTTGGTAGAAAAAACATGAATAGGGAAGTTAAGATAACTACCCTAAAATGGAGTCATGCATAGCCTTAAGTAAAGGTGAACAATACTACCATAATGGGCCGTGCTTACCATGTATGACAAGTAAGGATATAAGTCCACACTGAAATTATTTAACTTCATTTTTATAGAACAATTATTAATACCCATAGATTGGGGTATGCAAGTGGAGGTTGAATTATATAACAGGGGTATATTATGTTATCGGTAACCGGTGAGGATAAATATGTTATTTCAATGCTTGGTTAACGAGTGGAATATTTCAGTTATTTACGATGATTATTATGTTTAGCTAAAAAATTGATACTTGCATCTTATTAGGAGTTGAGATAATGTTGATACTTGCATTCATAGTGGCTTGGACTGCGCTTGCATATCTTAGTTAGTCAAATGTATCTTTGGCATATTACAACACATGACAATTTTTGTTGATCATAACTCATTCTTATGAGTTGGACTCTTTACTAAAGAAATATATAAAGACATGGAATAAGCAACCAAAGGACACCTAAATAATACATGAACTTGTGGATTGGTGGAATCCTTTGTTAATATAAGTATAATCTTAAAATTGTGAGATAAATATCCAAATTATACTTACATACCATTGATTATCTATGAAGGTTTGATACTTGGGTAATATCGATGAATAATGTAAGATTGATACTTGTATTTATTATATAAACTTAATGTCGTTGGTGCTTTTATTTAATTGAAAGATAATATTGTTAGACACTTATATATATGTGAAGTAGGTCGAGGGTATTAGGTGAGCATCATTATTATTTGCTGTAATTTAGTATGATTAATTGCATGGTTAAGGTTGTATATCTAGTCTCTTGGAATGGTGTTCTTATGTAAGCGATCTTAAGGAAGTGAACATTAATGAGTATGAAATGTATTATCATGAGATGTGCGGTTAAGTTTTAAATGTATGTTAGAAATTTATTTGATAAAAGTATTGCAAACTTTCATTTATTTAAATGCTAGATGGCATAAATTATTAGGTGAGGTTTATATCTTATCATGCTCGGTTCTAGCGAACCCGACTCTAGTAAATATTTGTGCGAGATGGATTATGCGAGTAGATTAAAGGAAAAGAGTGTAAAAGTTTCATCAGTTCAAATTATGAAGTTCTTTGTAGAAAGTTCAATGCGTTGTAAATTTTGTAACTTTGCTTGCAAGGAGTTTCGAAGATCTCTTTCCTTGGTATGTTTGGAAAACTACGTAGTGAAGTGTTCTTTCCCTTTTGTTGTTAGACTAGTAACTTACCTTGGTGAGGAATGATATTCAATCCTTACATTGGCATAAATATTGTAATACCTTGTTTTTTTGAGAATAAAGTGTTAAGTCAAAACTCTCTGACATCTTGTAATGATGTGATATAAGTAAAATTAAATGGAGTGGTTAACCCTTATAGAAGTTAACTAAAATATATATATTCAAATAAATTAATGTAGAGATGACTTACTTGAGAACAAGATTTCCTGAAGTACTCAAAGGTGAAACTATCCTTGTAAAGTAAAATTTTATAAATTGATATCCCTAGCTAAACTAGTGAACACTACCCCTTTTGGGTGAACTCTTAAACAAGCTTAAGGAAAACAATGGTTAGTTTTGGAAGATAATAAGATTTAGCAAGTAGGAGAAGACTTTAAGTGAACTACTCTACGTGTATAAGGAATTAACTCGGTTTATAAGTTGAAATTGTGTGAATCATATATTGAATCTTCTAAAACATAAGTCATGAGATAAAGGGTGTTTTATCAAAAAATAACCTTGAATCATATCTTATTGTGACTTGCCCTAACTATAAGTGTGTTTTGTGGTCGGACTTCTATGTTGTCATGTCTAAAAGAAAAGTAAATTGTCCTTGAAAGATGTGAATGTTTGTATTTCTCTATGTTGTTCGTGTGTGTGATTATTTGGTGGATTAGAAGTGCAATACAAGTAGTGAAATGTGTGTGATTATTTGGAGGTATATAATGCCACTATTAAATGAGTCCTTATAACTCAATTAGACATTTCCTTGTATTAAAGGTAACATGAATTTCCTTGGAGAGATCAACTGCATAGAAAACAAAAGATATTTATAAATGGAAACAAAATTTCTTGACTTGGAAATCTTTGAATGGCGATACCGTGATCGAAGAAGGTTTATGGGAAAATTTTATCTTGAATGTAAATTTTCCTTCAATAATAAGATTTATTTCGACATCACGTCATATTCACTTGTGTAGCAAGGGTAAAATATAAACATTGAATAAACGTTCGAGAAGCATAATCTTAACTTAAGAACATTAGAATTGGGAACTTTATATGCAATTTCAAATATGACTAATAAATTATGTAAGTTATGGAGATTGTTGTAAGGGATAAAGAGCCAACTTAAATGATCGTGAAATGAATTTAAGAATCTGTAAGTGGAAAAAGGATTATGAGACACTCGTCCTATTTGGTAGGAATTTAATAAAGATTGTACAACAGAGAATTTTTGCCAAAGTGTAGGCCGGCAGGGGAATAAAACATCTGATAATCCAACTCAGTGGAAAAGCTTAACAAGATGTATTGTTCTGCGAGCATAATTTTTTTTAATAGTAAAATATGTTTTGAAATGACATGATATGATCGAGGTCTATATAAGTCGCGCGTAAACAGACTGAGTAATCAACACAATTGGTTTCAGCTTTGTTTCTGTGTTTGGTTTCAGTATTGTTTGTTAGTTTACGAGCATGGCAACTAAATTAATGGCTGATCCAGAAGGCATCGATGTTACAGGGCTTTCTCACCTCGTCGATTCAAATTGGTAATCATTTTTTTGTATTTAAATTAACACTTTTATATTAATTAAATTTTATTCTTCTTGGTTTTGTGTGAAGAAAATAATCTTTTTTAAAGCAGTTATCGTTTGGTAAGAAGATGACAGTAGTTTCGTTGTCCATTTCATTTTTAAAGTGTTTTAAGTTTTTAAATTTTTGTCTTGTTTCGGACTGATAAGTGGATTCACCGTGGAATTTGACATCGTACAGCGCAAGTCAAAATCTACAAAATCATATAGCCACAGTTTTAGGTTTATATTTTAATTTGCACAATTAACATTAGTGGGCATTAAGATTAATATTCCGTTTTGAATTATGTATTTTTTATTAACAATTAGCATCATAGAAAATCGAGTGGGCAAACATTCTTCGAGCCTCATTAATATTAAAAACACAAATATCATTAAGATCTCCCATCTATTCCGTTTATGATGATTTCATTATTAAATGTTATATACTTCTGTTGTTCTCTATGTTATAATTCATTCTATAATAATTTTTGTATTATATGTTATCTCGTTATTATCTTTTAGTTATTGAATATCACACAATAATGTTCTTAACACCGCCGGGTAATAATTATAATGAAATTCTACATCATAATGCGGTGATTACAGGCAAGATCCAAGAGACAGAGGATGCATCGTTGCTTCCCTAGTTGAAGTTGTGTGCTTTCCTTCCGTTCAAGGTGAAAGAAATCATGAGAGACGAGTACGACAAATCGATATTTGGTGTTGTTTTTCAGTGGGTAGAAAGAAGCGAATCAACAAGTGGATGTGGATGAAAGATTCCCTTGGAAGTTGTTGCTTTTAGAGGTACGATTCCCAAACCAGAGACTACGTTGATGGACTTCTCTCATGATCTGAACATACTCTTGGCACGCATGGATTTGTTAAACAGAGGAGGCATGGCCCTAAAATATTTACAAACTAGCATTCAAAGGTGTCGTCCTCACAATATTTGGATTATCGGTCATTCTTTGGGAGCCTCCATTGCACTCGCTGCTGTAAGAAATTTGAGCAGAGAAGAACGTGAAAATTTAGAAGCGCATCTATTCAATCCTCCTTTTATTTCGCCCAGGTTTTGGAGTTAAAATTATTTGAAGTGGTCGGAAAGGTTTTATCGACAATACAAAGTGGTTCACTTTCCTTCCTTCCCTCAGTTGGAGCGAATTTATAAGGGTATTCAAGGGCTGTGTGAATTTGTGGCGGCGAGAATGGGTTTGGAAGATGAGAATAAATTACTGGAGTTGTATGGTGAATTCATTGGGGATGGAAATTGGATCCCCAATTTATATGTGAATAAGAAAGATCCTATTTGTTGGACTTATATCAGCTATCTTGACACTTGGAAGGGTATATATGGCCGAGAAAGCCATTTGGTCCAAGAAACCATGAAGTACTTGTTTTGTTTTGAAGTGGTCAATAAGAGAACACTATGGCATATGGTTCCCTCAGCTAATCTCATTGTTGCCATCACAGACAACAATACTCATAGTCTTTACCACTGGTGTTCGAAAGACATCTTTATTCAGAGCATCCATGAATACATGCCTCCAAATGAAGTCATTCAATGGAATTCCAACGCCATTAAGAAGATTTTGCCATGATGAATATTGTGATAGTCATTACAATAGTGCTCTCTCTTTCTTGAGACAAAGGATAGCATATTAAAAAGTAGTTTAGGGTTTTACATGTGTGAGTTGTAGTTTCATTAATAAGTTGAATAACATGTGTTGTATGTGGACGTGTTGACATGTTTCCTAAATGTTTATGTACTATATTTGTTCAAATATTAATTTTAAAATATGATCTATATATTATGTTACTTTAAAATTGTAGACAATTAATTTTCTTATGTAACTATTTAATTACTTTGGTGTTAGTTTATTTAGATTTGTTCTATCAACAATTTGTTTAAAAATAGTATATGTATGTATATATGTATGTATGTTTGTATATTTTGTGTAATGCCCCATTTGACGTTTAACCACTGTCTTTGTCTCGGTGACCCTATTGCTGAGTGTTGAATGGTTGTGTGTGCTCCCGTTGACTATTAGTTGACTTAGACCTTGTCACAGTGAAGGATTAGCATCCTCCTCTTTACCGTGCCTTCTCGTGTCATTGTTGATGCTTCCAGTTGCTAGCCTCCACAACGCCCTTTACAATTTTCCTATTAAAGGCAAATCATGTTCTCGAGTTTTCAACCTTGGTATCACAATCGTTATTAATATGACTTGTAATTATTTTTAAGTTTAAATAATAATAATAATGATGATGATAATAATATTATTATTTAATTGTGCCTCATCAAAGTGGAGGAGCATGCAAGATAATTATACTCTTTTCTACTTTTACTAGATTTAAAATATCATTAAATCGAACCACCCTTTTCTTGAATTGGATTATCATTTGGACGCCTTGCGGGAAGATGTATATTTTCCTCTTGATTTCTTCTTTCTTTAGCTATTATCATTGTTAGTGTGTTAGTGGAAAGCATACATGTGTTCCTCTTCTCTGGGTATTATGTTTTCTTTCCCGTGTGATCGACCTTCATCCATTTTTTTATATCTTCCTTTCTTGATTGAGTCTCCAGCTTGTTATGTTGTTAGCTAGTAATTCTCTGTCGTAAAAGTAAGCTGCGATAACTATGAAACTCTTGCTAATCACCCAAGATTTTCGGCTTGTGTCGTGCTTTGTTAACTTTCTCTCTCAAGCCCTTTGATAACCTTTTTGATCCCGAGAAAGAAAGGTTGTAGGATTGGAGTGATCAATGCTTGGGCTAGCCGGTTGGAGTTTTGGTACAAAAAAAAAAACTTTTAGAATGAAAAAGTATGTGTGTAACATTTTCGGACCTTGCGTATTTTGGTTTCCTATTTATCATCAATCTTGTTTCTAGGCTTTTAAAGCCTTCCTCATGAAGTACCTTGACCATCCCCATCGACTTGAACCATAACTAGTTTTCGGATCACTTAAGTTCAAGGTTACTGATTGTGCAAATCTGAAAGTACCAGATATTACTAGAATTGCTTTGGTCTAATTCCCTTTCGGGAAGATTTTTGGTGGCATAATCTGCTTTTCTAAATTATGGTTTTCTCTTTTATAATGTTAATGTTTTTAATTAAGATTGGTGGATTCTATGCACGTAAATACCTTAATGTTTTGCAATGGAAATTGATAACAACATTATTATCCTTTGGGGAAAACTAATCATGTAATCGATAATCTTATGATTTTATAGCGGAAGGTGTTGTTTTGATAATGGTACTTAGTAATATATGTTAGTACCCATGTTTGAATGGTTGATTGTGTTATCAAGGGTTACCTTAAAATATATTGTTTTGAGAAAGAGATCATTTCATTTAATTAAACCAAACTTTAGAATTATTATGGAGGTTTGTAAATCCTTAGTGATATAAAACCGGATGATGTTTTGTATGATTTTGTTTAACACAATTCCCTCTTTCCCTCACTTGTTGTTATTAGCATATACACGCATTGTCTCCTTCCTAAATGATTGGGAATGTCTTGGAGTTAATGGTAAAAAATAGTATATTTTGCCTTCGCTTTGAAATTTATGTTGTATGGTGGCCATGTATTAGATTTAAATCATATAAACTATACGATTACATCATTCAAATCCTAATATACTTGGATTTTTGTGTTAATCTTTGGACCCCGTGGTTCCTCTTTGTTGGGCTGATCAACTCTTGTCATTTTAGAAATCTAATATCATAGCCTATGCTTTTGGTATCTTTTGATAATTTTAGATGGTTGGTCTGAATATCAAATTTCAATCTTGTAATTATTTAATTATTTGATGGGAATCCCATTTCCACTAGATTGTTTATTTCTTACTTATAGGGCAAGGGCCCTTCTCGTATGATTGTTAAACTTTCATTGCTTTTGAAGTAATTGTTCATAACTAAAGTACAAGGTCTTTCTTCTTAGTCGGCATGGTGGAGACTTTATTATAACTTGAGGAGTTGTTAGTGTTTAGAGCATCGACCCAATTCTTGAAATAAAATGCTTCCTTTCATGGTATTGTTAGATAATAGTTATTGTTGCTTTGTGTAGCCTTATCTTTCTCGATTCTCATGTGGCCCGAATCTTGTGGAAAATTTGTTGAAGATGTCTTATGCGAGTACATGAGGGATAAACTTGTAGAATTTTGCATCAACCTCGGTTGTGAAGTTATTTTTCACGAATGCTTTTTTATATTGTTCAAATATGGATAAGTTTCCGTGGAAATTTTAGAAGAGGGTCAATTTCTTAGTATAATTTATTGTGGATTATGTTGTCTTAACTTTGGAAATCTTGGATTGTTTGGCTATCATGGAAAATATAAGAAAATTGGATCACCGCTTTGTTGAGTGACCTTAATGGATTATAGGAATTCTAAGAATAGTTTATCGTTGCTTGATCAATGTTGTTACTTTTTGTTCCTACTCATGGTTCCTTAGAATTTTTTTGTCTCTTGGGTTCGTATGCGTGCAAATACCAATGATGTAACGATGTATAGTTTTCAAAATGAGTAATGGTAAGATTTTCTCTTGAGATAAAATGTTGTGTTGTGAACCATTCTCCGACATCGTAACAATGCAATTATAAAAAATTTACGATGCGTGGGTAACACCTTTTAAAAAAATTATATGAGTGAATTAATGTAGATTTTCCCTACTTGATAACAATCAATTACATAAGTGATCAAAGAGGACACTATCCTTTGTAAAGTAAAATTATTTACCTTGTTATCCTAGCTAAACTAATGAACATTATCTTTTTTTGGTGAATTCTTAAATGGTCTTAAGGTGAAATCAATGGTTAGATTTTAAAAAATAATAACATCTAATAAGTAGGAGGAAATATTTTAGAAACCATGCACGATCTATCTCTTAGCCATTTGAAAGGTAAAATCTTTTCTTTTGTAAAACTCATCCAATGAAGCCTAAGTGAAAATGTTAACCATTTTGGATAAATTCATATCCCCAATAAAATATTGGTTAATAACTAATGAGATTTTAAAGATGAATTCAATTTGAGCTTCTTCTTCTATCCTCTCGAGTACATTGTAATCTCTCTCAAGTGTTGTTATACATTTGTTCATGCATCAAGGAAATTATAGTTACGAAACTAAATGGTACTTCCCTCAATTGGAGTTTGCGCTCATCACCTTATGTAATGGAGATAGGAGGCAAGTTTTATAGCTCAGTATGAATAAATAACCTTGTGATAATTGAAATAATGTCTTTTGTTAGTCAAAGAATTCAGCAAGTTATTTACTTCTTATCGAGGTTCCTCTTTTTGGAAACTTGATCTTAAGATATTTAGTCAAAAGTATAAAAGAGAGAAGTTCACTTTGTTAGAAGAATTTCCCAAATCAAATCATGAACCTCCTTGATCATAAAGTTAGGTCTTGAAGGAATTTTCAAATAAATACATAATATTACAATATTTTCACATAGTGGGATGCCCCTAACAGTAACTATGTAATGAGGTTGAAATTTTACGTTGTGCCTTGTCGAAAGAGAATTTATTTGTTCATGTTGGGTGTTGTATCTTTCCTTGTTGCCTATGTGTTCAACATTGTGGAAATCTTATTGAGAGTTGTTCATAGCCCCTTCTCGGTCACTGTGTCATCATGTAAACTCCTAGTAATTCAAAATAATATATCCTATACTTTGCTATGTTTTCTTGTGTGTCAGAAATAGTGGGTGTTACATATTTTGTAGACACTATTTTTTATTATCGAACTAGTAAATTACTTTGGTGTTATTTTCTTTAGAATTGTTTTATCAACCACATGTTTAACAATACTACACGCACGCACACACACACACACACACACACACACACACACACACACACACACACACACACACACACACATATGAGAGGGAGAGAGAGGTGATAATTGAAGTTAGGCGGGTATCGAATAAATGATAATCCTCTATTGGAGAAAGATAGTTGGCTTGAATCATAAATAAAAACCGGAAGAACAATATTTTTTTCCTCATTTGAACTAGATCAATGATGCCCCAATGGATAAATTCACTTATTTCACACAATTCTTCAAAGTGTCACCCTTCCGATGTTCTTCTCTTATCATCCTCCCTTATGTTTGCACTTGTATCTAGACTCTATATGGCTCCCACTTTGTATCTAGATATAATTCCCAACCTGATCAATTCACTTATTTCACACAATTCTTCCAGAAGTGTCACCCTGATGTTCTTCTCTTATCATCCTCCCTTATGTTTGCATCTAGTATCTAGACTCTATATGGCTGCCACTATATCTAGATATGATTCTATACATGATATAATAGATATCGGGGTATGAAAACATAGAAATAATATCGAGTTGGTAGGATCGGTGCTACATTAGAATAACTCCCTCCTATATGGTAGGCCTCCGTGGAGGATGTCCATTTTTCGCATGGTAAATTGGTTTTGTGTATATGACCACCCACCCAAAACACGAGTGGAGTGAACCAAGCTCAAAATTGCCAGGGATAATAGCCTTGGATAACTTATGATTTTGTCTCAATCACACATACCCTTAGCCCCTACACTTGGCCCTACCCCAACCTCGCCCCTTAACTTTGGACCCAGGACCCGGACCTCAACGCAACCCCTAACCATCTATGTAGGCCAAATAACTATATATAGGCTAACTAATTATATATATATGCAAGGGATGATATGTATGGCAAGGTGACCTATCGGTTGAGTAGATCACTCACTCCTCGATAAGTACTCTCCTACCCCTATGGGGATATATAGAGCATATATATCTATCTATATCTACAATAGATTGTTTCGGGCTATCCATTTTCTATACTCTATATGCTTGGCCCCACTTGTTGTTGGAATAATTACTGAGATATATTAAAATGAACCAAAGGTATATATACATACATATATATATATATATATATATATATAATTTCTTTATCTTGTACTATAAGAAAACTATCATATCATATTTTAACTTGTACTTTTATTTAAGGAATAATTAAATCAATCTTTATTCAATTCTTATTCTTATTTTTATTATTTCTCTTTATCATTTAGTCTATGGCATATTTCAGAAGAAGACGGAGACATGGAGAAGTGGGGAGAAGGAAACAAGAAATGAAGCCTCACGAAAAGGATGGATGGGTTTAATGGAGCTATGGTGGTCATGTGGAGGAGAATACACCATGGAAGGGTTAGAAGGTGAGAGCACAATGGTAGTTTCACCGAGATAGTGTGGGGGAACATGTGCAAAAAAGAGCTCTATCTAAAAAATGTCTTAAAATTAATACCATTAAGGGTTAAATCGACCTTGTACATGGAAGTAAATGTGTAATCCTATTATCTCCTCATTTTACCGTATACAAATTGATTGTGATATAAATACTTAAATATTAAGCGTATCCAATTTAAGGTAGCGAATTTAAAAATGTCTGATTAAATTTATCTACTATTTTGAGTTTGTAATTTCTATGATGTATAGGTTAAACGTATTTGATTGCACAGATTAAACATATTTTAAATGATTTAAGGTAATAATTTGAGACACGTAAATTAAACCTATCATTTTGTTTTCATGCAAATGTACAAAAACAAAATTCACAATTTTTGAGCATGACAACCATACCCTACCCGAAAATTTTACCTAAAGAACATTATGAGCCCTCCTTCCTATCACCTAATCCCCAAGTCAGTCTATCCTTTCCCTCTAAAGTGGTCCAATTTTTGTGTCGGTGTGTTCTAGGTGATCTAGGGGTATCCAGTCATTCCATGTTCTTCCCAAGTCAGATATCACGAAGACAAGTTTCTCAAAAGCTTTGGAAAAATTGTTCTAAGGACTTCTCGAGGTTAATGTACACCCTCATAATATAATGGAGAGAAAAAACCCATCAAGAAGGCATAAAAGAGATCCAAGAACATTGTTCAATTAGTTTTGGAATGTTTTGGGAAGATTCACAAGTTTTGAGTAGGTTCAGTAAAAGTGAGTCTTGGAGGCCTAAGCGTGCGCATGAGGGCAAAAACAACCCCTGAGCTTCGGGAAGTGATTCCGGGAGATCTGGAAGGATTTAAGATTCAAACAAGATATAGTTGCAAATATGACTCCAATCTCTACAAAATGGTGGAAACACATTCTTCCCAACACCTTGACACACTATGTCCCCATCCAGATTGTCTCATGCACAACTTTGGAGCCAGAAGAAAAAAACTTTAATTTCATTGGGTAAGTGGTGGAATAAATCTCTCAAAACCAATCCATTGTGTTCATAAGGAAATTTACAGTCAAGATCATATAAAAATTCATCAAAACGCCACCAGAACCGCGAAATATGATCCTAACAAGTTTGCTCTTTCTTTCGCACAATCTCCAACAATTAGCCATTTTCTAAGTCAAAAACCCAACCAATCAAAATGTGGCACACTTTTTTGCCAAGTGCACCAATTATTTTTTTAAATAGGTGTAATAAAATTTTCCCCTAACCTATTTTGTCCCCTGGAACCTCCACATGACCACATTTCAAATCCTTCTTGCCAAATAAGCCCCCAAGCTCCATTTCCTAGCCCTAGCTCCATGTAATCATGCTCCACCACTTGTAAAGCTAGGGTGAGGGAATATTTTGTGTCCCATGATCACCAATTATTTGGGAAATCTAGGACATAAAAATCCCCATCCCTCCCATTTAGTCCCTTGGTCCCCCATGTGACCCAATCTCAGCCCTTAGGGAGAATGTAGTCAAAACAAGTACCTGATCTTTGGTGGAAGATTTTGGGAGATTTGTAAAGAGTTAGGAGGAAAAAAATACTCATTGGAAAGATACAAGAACAGTATAAAAATTTGAATCATCATATTTTTCATAAACCATTAGAGCTTTTCATGGGAGCTCATGCTTCCCAAGGACAACTGGCAATTCTAATACAAATGGGAAATTTCAGGAAGTTTGAGGCTGAATAAAGATATGATACTATCACCATTGTGTTAAAAATGAATTTTACATGAAAATTCATATATGGAATCCAAACAATACATCTGGGAGCTCAAGTTATGTACCCGACAAGTTGCTCCACAAGGTGAAGGAGTTAGCCATTTTTGGTGAAATTTTGGACCAATCAGAATGTGGAAAAAAATTTGCAACAAGTGCACCAAATTTTTTTAAAATAGGTGCGATAAAATCCTCCATCCTAACATTTAGACCCTTGGACATCAATTTAATATCGTGCTAAGCCCTGCGTAACCTTTCTTAGCTTTTCACCCGCTCTGTCCAACCAGAATCTGCGAAGTGGCCCAATGAGGATGGGGTGCGATTTTTTCCACCAAGATCACCAAAGATTTAGTACAATAGGTGTCAAGAAATTTCAACACATTCCAAATCATGAAATTTGTGAAAAAAAAATTAAGCTGTCATGTTGTCATGGATGTTTCTCTTTTCCCTTCACACATGCACAATAAATCTTCAACTCCTGAAATACTTCCTCTCCTCCACTTCTTCTACATCCAGGACCTTCCATGGAATCCTCACAATCATTTATCCACTATTCCTCACTAGTATAGAAAGAGAAGATAAGATTTCAAGCCAAAGTCATGCTCGTGTGTTGCTAGAAACCTTATTGTTGAAATCAAAGAAATGTTCATATCTCATGATCTAGAGCATGGATTGAGATGTAATTTTTTTCATACATTATAATTTGCATACACCTTCAAGAAGCAATTCATAGAAGATCAAATGATGCCAAGGTTTATTTTCTATAATAGAAACTTCATTTTGGTACCTAGCTTCTATTCGTAAGATTTCCCATCGATATAGTAGTCGAATGAGGATGGAATTATGAAAATAAACTCCAAATAAAAACCTATCACAAAGGAATGGTTTTAATTGTGATGGGAGATGAAATAAAAACCTATAGGAAAAGCTCCACAACTCCATTATTGGCTGCCCTACTAGCTCCATGCCCGAAACCCATGCCAGGAAAAAAATTCAGTTTTTAATTCTAATATTTCCAGTGAGTGAAACATAGTGAAATTTGGAGCATGTGATCACAACGAAGAATCAAATACAAAAAAATTGTTCCCATTGCAAACCAAGTTTTTTTGCCACTTACTAAAAATAGCATATTATATGCTTCCCACATGCTATAAATGGAAACCCCCTGAATTGCAAGCTCAATCATTCAAGACAATAAGAAAATATGTACAATGGATTGTAAGGAAAAAAATGAGTTTTCCTAGAATAGCAAGTCGCCACAAGGAAACATGCTAAAAATAGAAATATGCTCAAAATAGAAATGCCTCGGTGATGGAAGAGGATGGAATGTGATAGAAGGTTCATAAGGTGAAATTGGGGAAAAATATGGTGATATGTCCCAAAATGGCAGGTCATGGTCTCATATTTTAAAAAAAAGTTTCAATGTTGAGGGAAAAATTTGTAGATGGCCTCATTCTCACTCATCTTTCCACTTTTGGACTTTGCATGGGGTTGTAATATGGTTTCATGGTTCAAACAGAGGAGCGAGAACTTCACAGATGTCCTAGAAACATCATCCCAAGTTCAATAATATACAAAAAATAAAAACATTTCATCACATTACAAAGCATGCAAATTCATCTTCATTACTTGGGAGCTAGGTGATTATGAGCGAGATCAGTTCGGGTGTGTTTAATGTGTCAAGGAGGATCTTTGTAAACATTTCCTATGTTCATTCTTGAACAATGTTTTTCAACACTCATTTTGTGGTCCAGGGTGTCTGTGCATCATGAAGAGGTTGTGATCATCACAAACAAAAATTTCATGGAAGTCGGAGGTATTCCTACTCATTCTTTGAGGCATTCTTCAAATATCTATCCATTCTTCCCCCACTTCGCTACCCCCTTTCTAATTCTTCTTTGTGAGAAATCATGAATATCGTCTAATTCATTTTAATGTTTCTTTAATAAAGATTCTAATTAGTTTCTCTTAATTAATATAAAAGGGGACTTAATTTCATTCCTAAGAATGTCAAGAGTCACATGTTGTGAAGAAAAATTAAATGTCACCATGAGGGCTAGATGAAGAGTCATTCTAATTCTATATAATGTAATGACACCCTCATTCTTAAGGGTTGTAAATTTTGTCTACTCATCATAGATCACTACTTATGAAGAAACAAATGAGATAACTATTACTTCTAGTCCCTTTATCTATGTTCTTCTACTTCTAACTATGTATAATTTTGTGAAAGCATAAATAAAGAAATGAGGAGTTTCATGCCTTTTTTTTTTGATGAGGACGTTTTAGAAACTTTGAGTTCTCAATCTTAAATCATCTTGTTGCCACTTTCCAATTTTTTTTTACTAAGTATATGTGTGTTGCATTTTTGGTTAACAATTGAAGGAATATGATTTTCTACCTACAATGTTAATACCCTTCTCTTTTCTCACTTCCTTTCCTCTCTCCTAGAAAATTCTTCCTTTATAATCCCTTGTAAGCATTTTCTGCATGGTCGGTGGCGTGTCCCTATTGGATCTTTGGCCATCATGGCCACTAATGATTTCAATTTCATGCGTGCATCATAAGTTGAGATACACCACCCAAGAAGAGGGACCTAGAGTCCCAAACACGTTGGGGGAAATCCAAAATATTTCCCTCAACAAACTTTCTTGCCATTAGAGGTTTGTATTTTTAAATTTTTGTTGAATGAATATTAAAATATACAGATACAATTTAACAATTAAATTACAATAAATTAAAAGCTGTATTATTTTATTTTTATACTTTCAAGATCATTTGAGTCTGATAATTGTGTAAATAATAGTTACTTATTAACCAAATTCTTCCACGGTCTAAAATAAGGTAAGTAAACATGATATACAAATTCTACAAGGAAGTTAATCAAATTCTATTAACAAGAAACTATTTTATTTTAAAGAAAAAAATTAAATAGTCAAAATAATTCAAAACATATTTACGATTACTATTTTTTATCCTTAAAATTACCATCATTGAAGGATGTTTAGAAAACCCACCACAATGTCATAGATATCTAAATACATGATTGTAGATCCTAGCGATTGTGTAATTTGATCCTCCCGTAAACCAACAATGGATGCCTTACGAATCTAAACAATGCAGCCAAGGGTTGTAATCATTGATGTAAAAGGCACCGATGAGAGATTTCTAGCGCAGTTAAATTTTCTCACACGAAACCCAAGAACAACCCAGGCAAGTTAGAAAAATTATGGAATAATTTTTTAGAAAAATGTCATCGCAAAAAAGTTTCTAATTACGGTTGTTACACTCTTGTTTCTAATTTACTTTAAATGAAAATATAAATTTCCTTTTAATCCCCATTATAAAAAAAAATGTCAATCGATACTTATGAATAAACTAGGTTAGTCTCAAGCTGGTTTAGATTCCCTAAATTTTATTTTGATAAAATTTAATTTACACCATAGTTAAAATTTCACAAATTAATCCCAAGGGTAAAGGGGTATATCTGATTAAATAATAAATATCCTATTTTACCCACAAATAGGTCCAAGTAAACATTTAATTAAAATGTATCCAAAAGACATTTGGATTAGAAATTTAATAACACCCAACCCTTCTACACTTAATTAAAAGGCCACACTTAAAATCCTACTGTGCATTTCAAAATTTGAATTTCCTCTCACCCACTCGCACCTACTTTTTTTCGGAGGGATGAATCTCATGCATTGGATGGATTCATTTGGGGCCCACAAGATCTAGGGTTTCAACTAACCCTAAGTTTGTTTAAGAAAATCTCTTTTCTCTTTTATTACTTCTTTGTTTTGTTTTGCAGATTGGTGGAGGAGGATGAGGAAGCCATGAGAGGCCACCTCAAGCTTTTGGAAGGATACACATGCTTCATCTATTTTCTTGTTTTATTTACACCCTCACCTAGGGTTTCAATGTATTCATTTATTTTATTTATCTCATTATTTTATTATTTTCCCAAATGGGCATATGGGTTTTGCCTATTTTAGTGAAATAGATGGGAGAATGTATATATCCCCATTGTATAAGATGTATATATACATACACACACACACACACACACACACACACACACACACACACACACACACACACACACACACACAACAATAACTTTACTAAAATTTATGTGTGTGTGTGTGTTTGTTGAAAAGGGTTATTCTTGCATAGTAGTATTGAAAATTGTGGCCACACAGAGAAGAAAATGCAAGTTGAAATTTTAGTAAATTTGTCGGATTGGGGGAGGGTCACCGATGCCACCCCCATCCCATTAATTAATGGGGTAGGGGGTGGGGTTGGTGACCCTCCCCCAACCCCCTTCCCTTATAAACTAAGAATAGTGCAGTGCAACCTAACATGTTCGGCTGAAATTTTTCCATTACCTTTTTTATAATTAAAATATCTTGGTTTTTTATAAAACTTTTAGTTATAATACCACGTTATATATATATAGACACACACACACACACACACACATGTATGTATGTATATATATATATATATATATATATATATATATATATATATATATATATATATATATAGGTGGTGTTACAAATTTACCACGAACCAAGAGGATTTTACCTCGGTGGTTTTATAGGTTTACCATGAACCTAGTGTGAGTACCATGCACTGCTTTCAGTTATTTTCTATTCCCCACGACACTCTTCAGTTAGGAGGTCCCACATAGGAAATTTCGTATCATCTGTACTTTATTGAAAAAAACAGACAACCAACACAAAACTGAAATAAACAAACAAAAATTGAGGAATTTGGTCCTCAATACCTTATTCGCCACAATATCTATCGGTGGCCTCATCACTTGCGGCTTGCAAGAGGTCACTGGATTTCCTCCAGCCTCCATTTTCCTTCGTCCTCCTGTATGTGTGCTTCTACTTACTTCTCAACACGAATTTTCTCAGCTATCTCTTTAGAATAAACACCATATACCAAGATGGCCTCATTGAGTGTAGTCAATGTTTGATTACGGGGATTATGGTGTAGGACTAGAGTATGGATTTTGATCCTGACTTCCATGACTAGTGGAGCCCCATTTGATCCAGGTGATAGATTTACAGACACGTCCATTGTGTGCACCTCAATATTCTCCTCTAGTATTGGCCTCCAATTTGAAGGAATGTAATGAAGATCCATCAAGACAAATGTAAAGTTGTGCCATATTAACAAAACTGAGAGTGTATGGAAGACAAGGACAATGAAAAATGTTATAAATACTTCAAAACCTTCTCAAAAGAACTGAGAGTCATAAAGTTTTGTGAATACTACCATCCAATCATGTGAACTCTTCTCTTTTGCACTGCACCGTTTCTCAATGAGACTACTTCTTCCTCCATGGTTGTGCTGCGACTCTTCACTAACTCACCAAAGCTCTATGTTTTTGGAATTTAATTTTGATGTAGACATTATTACAAAGAGTGCTTCAAAGTTTCATAGACCTCTTTCTACATCAATAGAAATGAGTTGAAAGGTAAATCATAACCGTCATAACCATTTTGTCCCTTCCTTGTGTGACTTCTCCTTATCCCTATGTCTCTGCCAGGAGCTCCACGTTTAGATAATCCTTTCTTGTTTGGCTCTTCTACAGAACATCATGCTAATCCTATCACGCTAATCCTCATCCTTTGTTGTGGTTCCATGCTCTTTCTTGCACTTCCTTCATACGCCGACTAGTGATATTCATCAAAACACTACTCCCCAACCTCACTTCCACTCTGGATCCTTCATGGTCATAGGGTTGACGGCGCCTACTCAGCAACTCCTCTTC
Organism: Taxus wallichiana var. yunnanensis; assembly: GCA_018340775.1. NCBI lineage: Eukaryota > Viridiplantae > Streptophyta > Pinopsida > Cupressales > Taxaceae > Taxus > Taxus wallichiana. Next base: position 335,878,656 of record CM031237.1, on the reverse strand, counting down.
CATGCCATGCCTACAACCTTAACCTACTCTGATACCAATGTTTGTGCAGGTGGACTGGAAATCGAATTAGATTAACACCTTTACATGTTGAACAGAAGATACAAACCAAAAGACAATCACATAATCTTCATTTTTATTAATGCAAAGCAAGCCAACACATATAAACACCACGGAGGGAAGGGAAGGTGGTTACAATAAATAGTTATCTGCCACCTATCCTTAACTATCCACCCGCACACAATAACTACAATGTAATAACAAATGAAATATTACACTAACATATATATATCAATAATGATTGTAATATCAATATTTTGGTCAATAGGTAGTAATGTTTCTATTATTAGTAGTATTAACAAATCTAAAACTTATACTTAAAATTTCTCTTAAAATTTCGTAGAAATATTTCCAAGTGATAGCTTTAGAAAACAAATTCCCTACCACTACCATTTTATTGACATCTACTTTATAATGAAGTTAGTTTAACCTAACAATACATTTACAAAATCATAGATCTAAGGTCTACTTTGCAAATTTGTAGTTCCTTTACACAACTAGATTTAAGAATTATTCTATTTTATTGGGCAAGTAAAAATTAAAAATTTAAGTTCTTTTCATCTAAACATATAGAGTTTAAAACTTTCTTTCAATCAATACAAGAAAGTGCACAAATATAGTCTAACTTTCCATTATATTCCTTTCAAATGATACAATGAAAATTAATATTTATTTCCTTTACAACATACAAATTTCAAACATTCCCACAAGAGGTGTACAAAAATATTTTCCAATGATTTTTATAGCAATAGCAACACACTTATCTGAGAAAATAAATCAACTAAATTGGGAACAATTTGTTTCCGTTTTCAACTTCCTTTCAATTTTATGAACATGATTCACTAAAAATACCTTTCATTCCACATACATTACAATATTAATAACCAATAATCCATAAAACTTTTCTTTTCAAAACAATACAATAAATCATCCACTTGAAGTGGAAATTTTACAAGAAAGATATCTATAATGAAATATTTGTTTGTCTTCTAAAAGTACTCCAAGTTTCCAAATCTCGAACAAGGCTCCACCTTTTCTCCATTTGATCACAACAACAAAAGGGGGAGATTCACAACTCTCCACCCAAAAAAAAAAATCCAATGAGGAGGATATATAATCCTCCCCATTACCCAGAGCCCCAATCACAAGGCAAAAAGGGATAAGGTTGCGGAAAATTGTTTTTTTGTTTTGAGTTATAAGGTTGCAAGGGTGTCAACCCCTAGTGTAAGTTAAATTAATTTTCACCAATAATCTTTACTTTACAAAGGATGGACTAGGTCTATTTTAAATGATTAAATATTCTTAATTTATCTCTAAGGTCAATTAATTAGAATCAACTAGGAAGGTGCCATAATTTAATTTACTTGGTTAAATGTTTTTCTCCTCCTTAATTAACATTCAAACCCAAAATGATTAACCTTATACTTAGTTACTTTAGTTCCATTATCTTAATAGCTTTAATTTCCATTTCATTAATTTCCCCAAAAATACTAGGAACTAAAATAATGAATTTCCACACCAAGGTATTTAAATGGCGTCATTCACCCATCTACACATACCTTTAATTTTATTTAAAACACCGAATATTCATTCCTACCGAACAATTGTAGAATTGATCCTCAACCCTTAGATCAATTCAATTGTGGCCACTATATCCTAGGGTTCCAAACTAACCCTAAATATCCTTATGAGTTCTTATTAAATCCTTTTCTTTACCCTAGTATCCTCATTTGGTCACTTTTCCTTTGTTTAATTTGGAGGTTGGAGAAATGCAAGCCATGGGAGAAAGAAAGGAAGAACTATGGACAAATTTACAAAAACAAGCTTAGTTTAGATTTGGATTAAATGTTTATTGGTGTAATGTCTCCCATTGAATATTGTAGAGGTTTCCACTCCAAATCTAGAGTTGTGATTTAGTAATTTCTATTTTGAGTTCTCTATTTGGGCCAAACCCTACCTCCATTAATATGTATGAGATTGAGCACCTTTAATTATCCATTTGAAGATTTACTTGCTTTGAACAATGAAATTTTACCTTCATTTGCTTGCTGGTTGTTTCCTTTTTAATTTTTACAAGCTTAAATTTTAGTTAGACCAAGTTAAAATTTTCACAGTGTGGATTTTGTTTTTGCACCATTAGTCATAGAACTACCACCCAAAGCAGCTCGGATCCCGAGGGCGTCACCATACCTATGTGACAATTCATGAACCGTCTCCTTTCCTAAGTGATAGTTACGAGACTCACGCATTTCCTAAACAACGGTTATGAGACCACCACTCTACATAGGGAGGTGGTCATGTTCATAGAAGCTGAACCTTCAAATCCAAGATTTTTCAAAAAACAAAAGTCACTAGAGTCTTTTAAAAGTCATAATGAAAAAAATTATCTGCCTAAAGTTTCCAATTGAAGGGTTTAATCCATCTATTCATTCCATAGTAAAATTACTCATTTTAAAGAATTTCCTATTTCAATAGTAACAACAACAACTACAAGATCATTTTCATTTCATTCAAAAAAAAATTCAAGTCCAAAAGTGGAAATGGAACTCAATCTACTTCTAATGTTGTTGTTTTTCCTTACTACAAAATGTATTATTTCAACATAATAATTTGCTTTAAATTTGTTGCATCTTTCCATTTACACTACAACAATTTGTTCAAATAAACACTAACAACTTGTTCCAATTCAAGGTTTCAAGCATGCACTATTATTATTTCACAAACTCTATGTTCTTTCTCTCCTTTTTACAATGTTATAACTTCAAAATGATAATGAACTTTGTTTTCCTTTAGCATATCTCATTTCTTTTAATGCAAGAACTTACTTTCTCCACAATACAAATTATAACTAAAATTTTAAATATGATTTCCATTTTGATTCATTTCTTTAAATACTAAAATTTGAGGAGAAGGGAAATTATAAAAATCCTCAAGTGAGATTCCTTCAAAATAATAATACAACTTGGTAAATGAAACTAACATGTAACATTTCTTTTTAAAAATACGATACTACAAGTCTTCCACATCAAGTGGGAATAACAACGAGGTTTTTCACAACGAAGGATTTCTTTTGGACATCAAAAATGCTCCAATTTTCACATTACCAATGAGAGATCAACCATGTCTTCACTTGATCACAACAAAAAAATGGGGAGAGGCAACACTCTTCACCTGACCAAAAATCCAATGAGGAGAAGAAGCTATCCTCCTCATTGGCCCATGAGCCCCAACAACAATGCAATAAAAATGGGTCCTACTATTAGAAACAATACAAATCTTCCACATCACAAAACAAATATTTCACAACCATACAAAAACACAATCAACACAAACTAGAATCATAAGAAGGATACTAACAAAATATACAAGAAAATCTAGTTTTTGAACTTAGTCTTTTTGAGCCTTTTTTGGTGGCGCATGGATTTGCCTTGTAACACCAAGTTTTGGTGCGCCCCCTTAAAAGCCTTTGGCGCATGGTTTTCCATGTTAACACGTCTTTCGGTGCGCCAAAGGCGCATATAATCTATGTGTTACACCAAGTTTTGGTGCGCGAAGAGCGCACATAACTTCATGTCGGCAATGCATACGGTGCGCCAAAGGCGCTCATTCTTGTTGTCGAATACTTCCGTGCGCCAAAGGGCGCACACTTTCCCCTGTCGACAGTAGTTTTCATGCGCCATTTCAAAAGTGGTTGGCGCATTGATGACAAGTTTTTCTATAAATATCAGTGCGCGCCCAATGTCATTTTCATTCCTTTTTGTCAAAACACGTGATTGCTCTGGATTTGTCAGCTCTGCTCTGTCGTTGTCATCGCCCTGTGGACCCGCTCTTCAATTTTTAATATATATTCAGGTAAGAGGTTCTCCCTCTTTTCCATTTTGTGCTTTTGTGTTCTTGGTCTGGGCGTTTCTTGGTCTATGTTTTGGTTTGCTGGCCTGTTTTAAGTGAGATATGTTTGAGCTGGTTTCCCCTGCGCTGTCCTGTTCCTTTTTCTTTCCTCCTTCCTTCCTCCCTCTTTCCAGATCTGCTGAAAGGGAGCTGTTTTGAAAGGGCTTGGTCTGCTAGACTTTTTATATGAAACCCTTTGTCCATGCTATCTTCGAAGTGGAAGAAAGAATGAAAAATATTTGAGTAGTTAGTGTAGTTCTGTGGCGCACTGGCGCGTTTTGTTGCAACAAAAACTAGTTGCGCCCCTCGGCGCACTTACCCGCCATGTTACATGACCAAAACCCGCGCCAATGGCGCACCCTCTTGTCATGCTGCACCTAGAACTCATGCGCCCTCAATGGCGCGCCCTTTTTGCATGCTACAAGTCTAAATCCCGCCTCCTTAAAAGCCTTTGACGCACCCTTTATCCATGCTGCATAATGTTTCCATGCGCCAAAGGGCGCACCCAGCTTTCATGCAACACAAGCCTTATTCGCGCGAGTATAAAGTTAGAAAGGCGCGGGCGCACCCTCCATTGCAGTAACATAATGTTGTGTAAAACCTTCATGCGCCGCGCCAAAGCCTTTGGCGCACCATTTGTTAATGTTACACAATCTTCCCATGCGCCAAAAGGCGCACCGAACCCCAATGTAACACGCATTTCCTGTGCGCCCTGCTATAAAATGCAACCTGCTTCATCCATGCGCCATGCGCCTTTGGCGCCAGTATAACCTCTGCAACATTCCTTTTCTGTGCGCCTTATCTATTTGGCTGCCCGATTGCATTTTCTGCACATGCAGAGCCTTAAAATCTCTAACTCTTTCTTACTGCTAGCTTTCGATGGAAGATCAAATGACTAATTCAACCTTTTTGGATTGGGTCTCACTTCTTCTTCGTGCGAGATCAGCAGGCGAGTTCGAAAGAACACATGTCTACGTCAAGCAAAAGCCCACCAAACCAAGAGGAAAAGCTAAGGCGACGAGAAGAAGAGATGAAATACAAATATCGGAGAGGTCGGGATGCCGAATCACGAGTGAGTGCGGTATGGATGTCGAGACTACGGGTGGGTCACATTGACATGGATGAGTTACGGGTTAGGACTCAAAAAGTTCTGAAGTCCATGGATGGACAAGTTAATAGGCAGTGCCCCTGCACTTCGCCGGAGGAATCCCGTCAGCATTTAAACAACGAATTCATGATGGTGATTGCGCAATGTTACAACAAAGGACACAAGATGTGTCGAGAACAGTATGGGCGAGCGGTCGTCATAAACCTCACTTTGCCCGTCACTTTGAGTTGATACTTGGCATCCCTCATCACCGGAACTACGTGGCTGTTAGCCAACGAGAATGCATCAAGGCCTGGGAAGACAACGAAGACCAGTGCATGCAGTTGATGAATGAGGTCTACCTAAAGAATAAGAAGGTGGTGACCGGTGGCCTCGGACTATCCACCAAGTGATTTCTCGGAGGAACTCGGTGATCTATCACTTTCTGACGCGAGTCTTGGGCTTTGGATGCCCACTATTTCCATAAGTGGATCTTTGCGGTACACAGGAGACAATGAATAAGAATTTGCCCGATCAGGCGCTTTTCTTTGGGGTGAAATAATAGCGACACCATCTACGGCGGCTCTGACAGACGATTCGCCCAACGAGTGTTCCATATGAACTCCTATGTAGTCTATCTTTGCGGCGTCGGCGTGAGGATTATCCGGGGCTGAACCGAAGTGGAGTATGGCCTCGAGGCAAGATATTTGATTACTATCAGGGCGAGGCTGGAGAATAGCATCCAACATTTCACAAAAGTTAACGATGCATTCTTATCATGTCATCACCTCACGAGGCCAAACATGACTCATAGCCGGACAACCAAGAACATAGTGGCAGTCACAGAGAAATGGGGGGCCCTGTTCACCCAATTTCCCACGTTCACCTATCTAAGGGCTGCCAACTTTTTGGGAGAGCCAACCGGGCTACCAGGTATCTTTGGGCCTAAGGCTGATTCTACTTAGAGCTGTCAAGGCAGTGGTCACATACCATGAGAAGTGCCTCGAAAAGAAAGAAGGGTGGAACTCCTTTCCCCCTCAAAGTGGGCGATACACATGCTCCACCCACCATAAGGCGAAGGAAATGTTCGCGAGTGGAGCTACTCAACTTGAAGCATGACTTCCCGGCCAGGGCCTACCTTCGACCCAGAAGCTGCTGCTGCCCAAAGCGGCTCGATCCGATCCATGTCCCTCAAATTGAGGATATTTACATTGGCGTTCTCCATGAGGTGGAACTCGAAAGAAAGGATCATTCGCGCTTAGCATTGGAGGAAATCATCAATACGGAGTGGCCATTGTCCCCGAAGGCTTCGGACTACGGAAGATGAAGTAGATAAGGTGTATAATGACACGAGATGGGGACAATTGGCCCTTCCGGCCATTGGCGAGAGCAAGGCTCCTCAAACAATTGAGGAGAGGGTCGAGAGACTATGCGGAAAACGAGAGCATTGGTGCCGCATGAGCGGACTAATCTACCTCGGGGTAGATTTCACAACTTCCCCTTTGGGCAACGCACCTCCAAGGTCAAAGAAGCAGCTGAAAGGCAAAGGTGCAGAAGGTGAACCTAGCACCATTCAGGAGGAAGCCCCTGAAAGTCCTCTTCCCTCAGAGCCAGAACAAGTCATAACTCTTGATGAGGAATTGAGTGAGGATAGTCCTATCGCCCATCCACCCAGGATGTCGGCGTCGCTACAACTTCAGAGGTCCCTTCTATCCCTTCTTCTTCTCTTCCTTCCCCTCCTCGAGTGACTCAAACGACCATCCCTTTGGTCGTGTCCTCTGCCCCTTCTTCTACCCTTTCCCCTGCTTCTTCATCTATCTTCTCCTCCCTCGCTGATTTGTCTTCCTCTATTTCTTCCCTCATCTCCGAGCTCCCTTCCCTTCCTATGTCTTCTGCAGTTGCGGTTCCCCTTCCTCCCGTGGACATTTCTTCGGCTATTCTTTCCATGCCGCCGCCGCGTGTCTCCACGTTTTTCCCCTCTTCTACCGTTGCTGCCTCCCCCTCTGTCTCTGGTCCTTCTTCTATAGGACCAGCTTGGATCTCTCGGCGGTGAGCCAACAAAGAGGAAGAAAGTCCCCATCGCTCAGATGGACTTTTCGATCATTCGGCTAAAGGAGCAAAGAAGCACAAGCGGTTACACGCTTCTCAAAGAAGCGCTGCGGTGAGAGAGTCATGGAAATAGCGTACTGACCCCCCTCAAAGAAAAAGAAGATCATCTCAGGCCAGTTTCACCGTGACCCAAGTCACAATGGGGACATCCTCGAGAAAGTCTCCGGGGAGAAGCTCTTTCCGCTTGTTGATGCACTCTGCAAAAAAGCTTGAGGAAGCGAAAGGAGAAAAGGCTGCGAAGGAGCGAGAACAAGTACACCTTGAAGCCTTACGAGAGAGATGGGAGTGCACCTCCCACAGCTGCCGAGACTCTGAGCTGCTCGGTCGGGAAAGATCAATGAGTATTCAAAGATCGGCGAGCGGGGTATGGCTGTTTACTGCTTGGAGGGCCGGATCCTCGAGGATAGTGAAAGAGTAATCGCCGAGTATATCGGTTTATACTTAAACATCGAGAAGGCGAATAAGGAACTCCAAGCATTAGCGAGTCCGATATCGGAAGAGTTAGAACATGCTAGACTCCGGCCACGAGACCTTCCAACAAATGTTATTTGTTGATCGAAGATGCAGTCAAGTTCGGAGTCTTCGGTCATCGAGGGCCCTCAGCAAAACTATGTCCACTCTGGACTATCGGATAGATCAGCTGGAATTTGTTTTAGAAAAGATAGACAAGGTAAAGGAAGAGGCCACGGATGCGATGCATCAAATGGAGAAAATTGTCCTCGCCATGACTCGGGGTTGCTCACTCCTTCCCTTACCTTGAGATCGGTGATGACACTATCCGGATCTTGAGGAGATAGCTCTCGAGGACGGGGCCGAGAGGTCACGTTCGACACTTGAATCTATCAACAACCTCTTGGCTGTAGGGACTTCATCGGGTTCCTTATCGAGGCGGAGAAAGATTATTCCAAACTCCGGAAAAGCTCATAGACGGCGGGAGACTTGCGAAGCAATCGGTGAAGCGGCACGAGGATCCATCACGGATCAATTTGGGCCATGATCAGCAAGTTTTTGGAATACGCTCTCGATTCCACATATCATCACTGGCGACATCGAAAGCAGAGCAACCCCTTTTCGGCGCGGGATGATGATGATGAGTAGCTTCTTCTTCTTCTTCTTCTTCTTCTTCTTCTTCTCTCTATTCTCTGACTTTCTTTTCGAAATGTCTAAAATGTGTTGGCACAAATGATGACATCATCCATGTTGCATCATGGGATGATGTCATCCACCAAGTTGTCAAAGTCAACATGACTTTTAGATATTTTGTAAATATCTTTGTAAATAAGTGGTTGGCTCCATTTTGCCTTCTCTCTCCCTCATCTTCTATAAATATGAGAATACTTGTTGTATTCGGGGTGAACATTTTTTAGATAGAAATAGAAGTGAGGAGAGAAAGACTTTGAGCTTTCTTGTAACAGAAAAGAACAAATAATACAATTATTCAGACTTTGTGCTCAATAGCTGTGTTATACATTAGATCTTTCTTACGTTAGATCTGTATGTGTTTAATCTGTTGGATTCATATCTACTTTTCCGTCATTTGTTTATCAGTATTGCTTTGTTTATTTATGCAAGTAGGTTTGGCTCTGTTTACTACCAAACTAAAAACATAAATCTTCTGACCTTTCTGCTTTGGAATTCATTTCTTTTCTCCCTTCGGATCTGTTCTTTCTCTTCTCCCTCTTTCATTCCTTTCTTTTCGCACACGGACACTCTCTTTTTGGATGAGATCCCACCCCCGAAGGCGAGAATCATGTGAGACTTGCATAGGTTCTGCTAGTAGTAAAAATAGCAATAAACCGATTTCGCTTTTCTTTGTCTCAAAGAGGGCTAAGCCTGCTGACTTTGTTGGCTCGTCTATCCATAGATCTGTCCGCGCGACAGATTTTCGGACCAACAGTTTTTGGCGACTCCGCTGGGGATCGGATAGATCTGTCAGATCTATGGTGGTGGTATAATATAAAATCAGAAAAATATAAGAAAATCACTGCCTGTTTGCAAATCTGCACTTTTTGTTGAAAATCCAAAAAATTTGCAAAAGTGCCTAAAACTGAAAATTTTCTTCTGAGATCCGTAGATCGGGCATAGTTACAGATCTTTAGTTCGCTGAGTTTTTATCAAAATTAACATTTTTTCGTAGATCTGAATTTTTGACTATTTTCCAAAAAGTTCAAAACCCTCTGAAAAATTAAAAATCAGATCTGAAAATCAGCCTGCTATTCTTCCCTGCCATCTTATCCTCGCTGTTATTTGTCATTAACCGCAATCGGTTTTTCGAAGAGGATAGTATTTAAATATTCAGAAAAAGTATTCTTGCTGGTTTTGTCGAAAAAAACCAGAAAATCAACAAGTACACCCAAAAATAAAGTTTAAATCTGCGCCATAATATCGCAGATCTGAAGAAGGTCTGTTGTGAGTGAAACTTTTACGCGCAGCAGGAGAGCCCGTGGAGAAGTTGATCCTACTTTCGATCTGCTTCAAAGGCACAATTTCAGCATAACACCGGCACGTTTTTCAGCGCTAAGCTCGGCTAGCCGGTCATCCAGGAGTGTCTCACCTCCACGAAGAAAAAGTCTTTTGCAAGGAACATCTACATCCCTTTGTAGTGCCTTGCTGCTCAGTGGAACCACCCTCCCAGCTCGTGTGCTTTTTCCAGCCTTTCAAATGGCGGTACCATGGGGAAATGCTATGGGTCCTCTCGCATTACCACATCCAGTTCACGCGCTCCCTCACGGAAACCGAAAGAATTTTCCCAAATTCGACGGGAGCGGAAATCAAAGCACGGATTCCCACATATCTGCTTTCATTATGTCATGCAGTATTTTGGACGTGACTCACGAAGATGTGTCGGTTCGCCTTTTTCTGGAAACTCTACAAGGGCCCGCAGCCGAATGGTTTCAGCATTTGCCGGCCGGATCTATCACCAGTTGGGCCACCTTGCGGGATGCTTTCGAAAGGCAGATCTGAAGCCTTGAGAGATGCATTTGCATTGTTATCACGAATCACTCACTGAAGAAGGAGGCAAATGAGACCATGCGCGATTTTATCACCGGTTGATGCATTAATCAACCGTGTCCCTCTTGCCATGCTTCCACACGGAGAATCAAAAGTGTTTCTTCGTGAACGCCATGAGCTCAAAAGTCAGCTTCTTGCTCCTTGAGAGCGAGTAGCTACTCTACCTCTCGCTCAGTGCTTTGCCATCCGGATAGAAGACAATTTGATAATATCGGCGAGTTGAAAAGGAATCATCAAAGTCGAAATCTTGAGATCCCTCTTTCTTTACTTAAATCGATCCGGCATTCCAAAAGATGGCGAATGATCTGCTCGCATTGAAAAAGCAGTTGGCCCAGGCTCCTAGTTCCTCATACCGAGACGTTCCACGAAGGAGTTTTGTTCCCAACAATGTTTCACAAAGACCGCGTCTACCTGCAACTGCTCCACGGTTGGCGCTTGAAGCTCCTCCGGTCAATGCTTTGGCCAAAATTGAAGAGGAAGAGCAGTATTATGAAGAATCTTCGCCTCAAGACGAAGATGATCAAGATGTCGGTGAGCCGACTGGCGACTCCACTATTGGATACATGGAATTTGATGAGGATGAATCTGATGAAGAAGAGAGTACTCAGGGCTATGCAAGCGGACAATCCTATGTTGTTTTTACCCGCTCACAAGGAAAGGAAGCGGAAGTTGCTGCCCATGTGCAGAAGGAGAAGGTCGTGTCAAACGTGCCTCCAACCATTGTTAGAAGAGGTAATCCTCTTCCTACTCAATTCCCTGTTAAGTCTTTTGCAAAGAAGTCTTTTCCGCCCATCTCTCCTCCGAATCAGCCCCCTCATATTCCTATCAAGATCAGTAACCCTGTTCCACCATCGCGAAGTGAAGGACTCATTCCCTCACCAACGCAACCCTTGGCCGCGTTCGATATAATAGATCATGCAAAAAAGACCAAGATCCAAATGTAAAGTGAGTATCTTGATCAAATCCCGAACAGCTTGTAAGATTAACTAAATATATTCAGAGTCAAGCTGTTACATCTAAACAGGTTTCCCCAAAGGAATCCTTTCCACTCCTCCTGAATCCCACATAAATGTTGCTTGACATCATCATCGAGCAAGATAGAACCTTTCTATCTCTCTCTCCTAATCAACGGCCATAAGTTGAGCAACTGTATAATTGATTCCGGAGCTTCTGACAACGTTATGCCGGCGAAAGTCACCCATGCTTTGGGCCTCACTCTTACCAAACCTTTCGGCAGATGTTATTCATTGGAAACCAAGCAAGTGCCATTGATTGGCCAAATCAAAGACGCGCAATTTGCGTTCGCAGCATTCCCTGAAAAGAGGGTAAAGATGACCGTTCTCGTCGCTGACATTCCAGCAGCCTATGGAATTTTGCTGGGAAGGAGTTTTGCAGCGAAGTTGGTGGAGAAATTCACATGGACTGGTCTAAAGCTAGAATTCCAGTCAAAGGCGTAATGCAAACTTTAGAGCCGGAATCCCAAAAGAAGTACTTGGTCACTAGCTCTGAAGATCCCAAAGCTCAAATCCTTTTTGAATCATCAGGGTTGGGGAACTACTTCTTATCTACCGAGACAGGTACAAAGGGCGTTTTTGTTCAAGAAAAGGACCTTAATGAGATCTGGACCTTGCAATTTGATGGCAGTTGCGCGACTAGTGGATGTGGCGCTGGAGTTGTGCTGATATCTCCCGAAGAGGAGGTGATTCCTCTCTCTTTCAAATTGCAGTTTTTCAACACTAACAATACTGCTGAGTATGAGTCTCTCTTACTTGGTATGCAAGCCGCAAAGGAAAGAGGAATAAAAAATCTAAAAGTACAAGGTGATGCCGAGCTAGTTGTAAATCAGGTCAAAAGGATTTACCAAGTGAAAAATGAAAGGCTCAGGCACTACCGCAACGCAGTATGGGACAGCATCGAAGAATTTGATGCTTTTTCAATAGGAGCAATTCCAAGAGCTCAAAATGACATGGCCGATTCATTGGCCGTTTCAGCATCTCTCATGCTCCCACACCCGGGTTTGAAAATGGACAAATACACCATTGAGGTGGTTTTCCGCTTGGCGTGCCAGAACAACTCTCGGCATTGGCAAGTATTCAACGATGATAATCAACTCATTGCCTTTCTGGAAAAATCAGAAAATTTTGACGAGTTGTATTTCGAAGGATCCACCTCTACATGCCGTGAATCAATCAACAGTCAAAACCACGAAACAAAGGAGAACGACGGCATATGTCAGCTCAAAGGGAATAAAATTCCAAAGGGCCTGGTTTCTCTGGGCGCCTGTTTGACAGCATGACCGTTTTGTGAAAAAGAAGAGGCGAGATGATCCTGACTCATCTCCAGAGACAGAACCAGTCAATATAGGTTCGGAGGCACACCCGCGATTTGTAAACATTGGCAAATGTTGCACACCTGAAGAGAAGCGGAAATTTGTCAAGTTGCTGAAGAAATATATGGATGTATTGGCATGGTCCTATGCCGATTTAAAGTCCTTCAAGCCAAAGGACGTTCAGCATGATATTCCCTTGAAAGACGATGTCAAAGCCTTCCGTCAGAAGCAAAGGCACTATAATCCGAAGATTTCGGGCACCATCCAGGGCGAAATTCAGAAGATGCTGGATGCAAGAATCATCTTCCCTATCCATCACAGCACTTGGGTGCGAATATTGTGCCGGTCTTGCAAAAAAAACGGCGAGATACGCATATCGTAGACTTAGAAACTTGAATCAAGCTTCACTAAGACAACTACCCTCTTAGATAATGGATCAAGTTACGCACGATGCTGGATCGAAAAATCTTGTCTATGCTTGATGGTTTTGGGCTCTGATCAGTTGAAGTCTCGCTTTGAAGATCAATTCAAAACAGCATTCACTACTCCACAGGGTACATTTGCCTACTGACGGGATGCCTTTTGGCACGACTAATGCTTTGGTCTTTACTTTTCAACGGGCCATGGACTTCGCATTTAAAGGTATGATGGGAAAAGTCATTGTAGTTTATCTAGATGACTTAACCGTGTTCTCTAAACAACGAAGTGATCATTGTGATCACTTAGAGCAAATCTTGGCAGTGCGAGAACATGGAATTTCCCTAAATCCCAAAAAGTCTGTTTTTGGGGTTACGGAAGGGAAATTGCTAGGCCATGTGGTTAGCAAAGAAGGAACGAAGATAGATATTGAAAGGGTTAAAGCTATTCAGAGCCTTACTCTGCCTACAAGCAAGACTGGTGTTCATTCTTTCTTCGGAAAGGTGAACTTTCTCAGGCGTTTTGTTCCTGATTTTGCTGAAAAGACCCGCCACATACTGAACATGATGAAAGGATCACCCACTTTCAGATGGAGTGAAGAAGGGAAAAGGTCATTTGAAGAAATAAAAACTTCTGTTGCCCATGCACCGGTCCTGGTATGTCCGGATTTCTCCAAGAACTTCATTATGTATAGTTACGCCTCCGAACATACTGTGTCTGCAATCCTAATGCAAAAGAACTCGGAGGATATTGAATCTCCAATCGCATTCATGAGTTCTCCTCTCAAGCCTCACGAACTGAAAATGACTCAGCTGGAAAAGCATGCCTTTGCCGTTGTCAAAGCAGTGAAGAATTTCAGGTATTACATTCTGAACTCGCATACGGTAGTGCTGGTCCCTGACACGGCGGTGAAATCAATTCTAACTCGGCGGGAGTTAGGAAGTTTGAGAGGAATTGGATCGCAAAGGTCCGGGAATATGACACGGATATTAAACCAACCAAGGCTGGTGGGGTAAAGGCACATGTCGGCTAATGGCTGAAAATGAAAATTTAGAAGGTCTAAAGGAAAAGAGGAGATTGTGCTGAAGCGAAGAGCAAAGCCCTCTAGAGGAGCACGATTCTCTGCCTCTAGTTACATTTGTTGCTGACTAGTGACGAGTGGTACTCAGACATTGCTTTCTTCCTTACCTACGGCGAATGCCCAATGCACCTAACTGAAGGAGAAGCGCACTATAAAGCTCGGAGCAGCTAAATATGTCATCACGGGATGACGGTTTATATAAAGCGGGATAGACGGTGTCTTCTGCGATGTGTTGACAAGCCCAACAAGTAAAGCTGCTGGAAAGTTTTCACAATTCAGCTGTGGAGGCCATTTTCTTCTTAGTAACAGCACACAAGATCATTCGAGCCGTACTATTGGCCACGCTCTTTCAAGATGCGGCTACAGGTGGCAAAGTGTGAACCACATGTCGGCGAATTTGTCGGCAAGCCCAAGTTGGCTGCCCTTCCCCTAAGGCGGTCATCATCAATGAACCATTCGAGGCGATGGGGAATTGATTTTATTAGCGCACTCAATCCTCAATCGAGTCTTTGGACATAGCTATGTCCTTACAGACAGACGGATTACTTCACTAAGTGGGTGGAAGCCATACCTGTCAAGCATGCCACTTCTGAGGTGGTTTGCAGTTTTATCAAAGAAAATATCATTGTCAGGTTCGGCGTTCCAAACAAAATCGTTGCTGATAATGCTTCTAACTTCTCCTCGCGGGAAGTTATTAGTTTTTGCTATGAATATGGAATAACTTTAGCACATGCCTCGGATTATTACCCTCAGGGAAATGGTCAGGCGGAATCCAGTAATAAGAACTTGGTGACCATCATACGGAAATTAGTAGATGAGAATCAGCGGATGTGGCACAAGTCTTTGTACGACGCTTTGTGGGCGGATCGCATTACCCCCAAGAGATCTCTCGGCATGTCACCTTTTCAAGTGTTATATGGCACTGATGCCGAACTTCCCATTTCTGCTGAACTTCCTGCTCTACGTTTGGCACGAGTAATTGAAGATGAAACTTTCCAGAATTCTCTAGAAAAGAGAATTATGTATCTGGCGGAACTTGAAGAAAGAGAGTAAGAGTGGTCGACGGGATCACTTGAACATCGAGAATCAAGTAAAGAGGCTTTTTGACAAGAAGGCCAAGCAGAGAAATTTTCAAGTGGGAGATCTTGTCCTCTTATGGGACAAGCGAAGAGAGCCAAAGGGCATGCACGGAAAATTTGATTCCCTATGGAGAGGGCCCTTCAAAATCAAGCAACTCAATGGAGAGAATAGTTTCTATCTCTCGTATCTGGATGGAGCTGAACTCCCGCTTCCCTATAGCGGGCAACATCTCAAGATCTTCAGGAAGTAGAGCTTGCTCTCTTCTTTGTACAGTTTATTTTCGTTGTGTGTTTGCTTTCGTCGTGTGTTTGCTTTCGGTTTGTCGTGTGTTTCTTTCGTTCTCCCTCCGGTCCCCCTTGTTTTTGACTCTGTTACCCAATGGATAGGCACATGTGAACTGGGATTCTCTACCCCCGAGTTCGCTCAGGGATAGTCCCCAGAAAGAGCCAGCTGTTATCCCGTAAAATTGACAAGGGCAATTTTACCGATAACCATACGAAAATTTTGTTTCGATCCCTTGTTAGGGATCCCCCGCGTTCGAAACGTCGTAAAGTCCCTTCCCGGGAAATCTAGTTTTCGAACTTAGTCTTTTTGAGCCTTTTTTGGCTGGGCGCATGGATTTGCCTTGTAACACCAAGTTTTGGTGCGCCCCCTTAAAAGCCTTTGGCGCATGGTTTTCCATGTTAACACGTCTTTCGGTGCGCCAAAGGGCGCATATAATCTATGTGTTACACCAAGTTTTGGTGCGCCAAAGGGCGCACATAACTTCATGTCGACAATGCATACGGTGCGCCAAAGGCGCGCTCATTCTTCTGTTGTCGAATACTTCCGTGCGCCAAAGGGCGCACACTTTCCCCTGTCGACAGCAGTTTTCATGCGCCATTTCAAAAGTGGTTGGCGCATTGATGACAAGTTTTTCTATAAATATCAGTGCGCGCCCAATGTCATTTTCATTCCTTTTTGTCAAAACACGTGATTGCTCTGGATTTGTCAGCTCTGCTCTGTCGTTGTCATCGCCCTGTGGACCCGCTCTCCAATTTTTGATATATATTCGAGGTAAGAGGTTCTCCCTTTTTCCATTTTGTGCTTTTGTGTTCTTGAGTACAGGCGTTTCTTGGTCTATGTTTTGGTTTTTGGCTTTGTTTTAAGTGAGATATGTTTGAGCTGGTTTCCCCTGCGCTGTCCTGTTCCTTTTTCTTTCCTCCTTCCTTCCTCCCTCTTTCCAGATCTGCTGGAAAGGGAGCTGTTTTGAAAGGGCTTGGTCTGCTAGACTTTTTATATGAAACCCTTATGTCATAACTTTTCTTGAAGTGGAAGAAAGAATGAAAAATATTTGAGTAGTTAGTGTAGTTCTGTGGCGCACTGGCGCGTTTTGTTGCAACAAAAACAGTTGCGCCCCTCGGCGCACTTACCCGCCATGTTACATGACCAAAACCCGCGCCAATGGCGCACCCTCTTGTCATGCTGCACCTAGAACTCATGCGCCCTCAATGGCGCGCCCTTTTTGCATGCTACAAGTCTAAATCCCGCGCCTCCTTAAAAGCCTTTGACGCACCCTTTATCCATGCTGCATAATGTTTCCATGCGCCAAAGGGCGCACCCAGCTTTCATGCAACACAAGCCTTATTCGCGCGAGTATAAAGTTAGAAAGGCGGGCGCACCCTCCATTGCAGTAACATAATGTTGTGTAAAACCTTCATGCGCCGCGCCAAAGCCTTTGGCGCACCATTTGTTAATGTTACACAATCTTCCCATGCGCCAAAAGGCGCACCGAACCCCAATGTAACACGCATTTCCTGTGCGCCCTGCTATAAAATGCAACCTGCTTCATCCATGCGCCATGCGCCTTTGGCGCCAGTATAACCTCTGCAACATTCCTTTTCTGTGCGCCTTATCTATTTGGCCTGCCAGTTGCATTTTTCCTGCGCCCTGAGCCTTAAAATCTCTAACTCTTTCTTCTGCTAGCTTTCCAATGGAAGATCAAATGACTAATTCAACCTTTTTGGATTGGGTCTCACTTCTTCTTCGTGCAGATCAGCAACTGAGTTCGAAAGAACACATGTCTACGTCAAGCAAGAAGCCCACCAAACCAAGAGGAAAAGCTAAGCTGACAGAAGAAGAGATGAAATACAAATATCAGAGGGTCAGGATGCCCGAATCACAGGCTGAGTGCAGTATGGATGTCGAGAGACTACGGGTTGGGTCACATTGACATGGATGAGTTACGGTTAGGACTCAAAATTCTGAGAAGTCCATGGATGGACAAGTTAATAGGCGGTGCCACACTTCGCCGGGAGGAATCCCGTCGTCATTGTAAACAACGAATTCATGATGGTGATTGCGCGATGTTACAACAAAGACCACAGATGTGTCGAGAACGATGAGGCGAGGGTCATAAACCTCACTTGCCGTCACTTTGAGTTGATACTTGGCATCCCTCATCACCGGAACTACGTGGCATTGTTGCCAACGAGAATGCATCAAGGCACAGGAAGACAACGAAGACCGGTGCATGCGGTTGATGAATGAGGTCTACCTAAAGAATAAGAAGGTGGTGACCGGTGGCCTCGGACTATCCACCCACCAGTGATTTCTCGGAGGAAACTCGGTGATCTATCACTTTCTGAGCGAGAGTCTTGGGCTTTGGATGCCCACTATTTCCATAAGTGGATCTTTGCGGTACACAGGAGACAATGAATAAGAATTTGCCCGATCGGCGCTTTTCTTTGGGGTGAAATAATCAATGGCACCATCTCGGCAGGCTCTGACGATTCGCCACAACAGGAGTGTTCCATATGAACTCCTATGTAGTCTATGCTGCAGCGTCAGCAAGGGATTATCCGGGGCTGAACCGAAGTGGAGTATGGCCTCAGGCCAAGATATTTGATTACTATCCAGAGCTGAGGCTGGAGAATAGCATCCAACATTTCACAAAAGTTAACGATGCATTCTTCTATCATGTCATCTGCCTACTGAGGCCAAACATGACTCATAGCCGGACGACCAAGAACATAGTGGCAGTCACAGAGAAATGGGGGGCCCTGTTCACCCAATTTCCCACGTTCACCTATCTAAGGGCTGCCAACTTTTTGGGAGAGCCAACCAGGCTACCAAGGTATGCTGGGCCTAAGCTGATTCTACTAGAACTATCAAGACAGCTGGTCACATACCATGAGAAGTGCCTCAAAAGAAAGAAGGGTGGAACTCCTTTCCCCCTCAAAGTGGGCCGATACACATGCTCCACCCACCATAAGGCGAAGGAAATGTTCGCAGAGCTGGAGCTACTCAACTTGAAGCATGACTTCCCAGCCAGGCCTACCTTCGACCCAGAAGGCTGCTGCCAGCGGCTTCGATCCGATCCATGTCCCTCAAATTGAGGATATTTACATTGGCGTTCTCCATGAGGTGGAACTCGAAGAAAGGATCATTCGCGCTTAGCATTGGAGGAAATCATCCAATACGGAGTGGCCATTGTCCCCGAAGCTTCGGACTACGGAAGATGAAGTAGATAAGGTGTATAATGACACGAGATGGGGACAATTGGCCCTTCCGGCCATTGGCGAAACAAGGCTCCTCGAACAATTGAGGAGAGAGAGGGTCGAGAGACTATGCGAGAAACGAGCATTGGTGCGCGCATGAGCGGACTAATCTACCTCGGGGTAGATTTCACAACTTCCCCTTTGGGCAACGCACCTCGAGGTCAAAAGCGGTGAAAGGCAAAGGTGCGAAGGTGAACCTAGCACCATTCGGGAGAAGCCCACAAAAGTCCTCTTCCTCGAGCGAACAAGTCATAACTCTTGATGAGGAATTGTGAGAGGATAGTCCTATACGCCCATCCACCCGGGATGTCGGCGTCGCTTCTGACTTGAGGTCCCTTCATCCCTTCTTCTTCTCTTCCTTCCCCTCCTCGAGTGACTCAAACGACCATCCCTTTGGTCGTGTCCTCTGCCCCTTCTTCTACCCTTTCCCCTGCTTCTTCATCTATCTTCTCCTCCCTCGCTGATTTGTCTTCCTCTATTTCTTCCCTCATCTCCGAGCTCCCTTCCCTTCCTATGTCTTCTGCAGTTGCGGTTCCCCTTCCTCCCGTGGACATTTCTTCGGCTATTCTTTCCATGCCGCCGCCGCGTGTCTCCACGTTTTTCCCCTCTTCTACCGTTGCTGCCTCCCCCTCTGTCTCTGGTCCTTCTTCTATAGGACCAGCTTGGATCTCTCAGCAGCTGAGCCAACAAAAGAGGAAAGTCCCCATCGCTCCGATGGACTTTTCGGTCATTCCGGCTAAAGGAGCAAAGAAGCACAAGCCGGTTACACGCTTCTCAAAGAGCGCTGCGGGTGAGAGAGTCATGGAAATAGCGTACCCCACCCCTCGAAGAAAGAAGATCTGTCTCAGGCAGTTTCACCGTGACCCAAGTCACAATGGGGACATCCTCGAGAAAGTCTCCGGGAGAAGCTCTTTCCATGATTGATGCACTCTGCAAAAGCTTGAGAAAGCGAAAGAGGAGAAAAGGCTGCGAAGGAGCGAGAACAAGTACCTGCTTCAAGCCTTACGAGAAGATGGGAGTGCACCTCCCACAAGCCCGCCGAGACTCTGAGCTGCTCGGTCGGGGAGAAGATCAATGAGTATTCAAAGATCGGCGAGCGGGGTATGGTTTTTTACTGCTTGGAGGGCAGGATCCTCGAGGATAGTGAAAGAGTAATCGCCGAGTATATCGGTTTATACTTAAACATCGAGAAGGCGAATAAGGAACTCCAAGCATTAGCGAGTCCGATATCGGAAGAGTTAGAACATGCTAGACTCCGGCCACGAGACCTTCCACAAATGTTATTTGTTGATCGAAGATCAGTCAAGTTCGGAGTCTTCGGTCATCGAGGGCCCTCAACAAAACTATGTCCACTCTGGACTATCGGATAGATCAGCTGGAATTTGTTTTAGAAAAGATAGACAAGGTAAAGGAAGAGGCCCTGGATGCGATGCATCAAATGGAGAAAATTGTCCTCGCCATGACTCCAGGGTTGCTCACTCCTTCCCTTACCTTGAGATCGGTGATGACACTATCCGGATTTGAGGAGATAGCTTCTCGAGGGACGGGGCCGAGAGGTCACGTTCGACCTTGAATCTATCAACAACCTCTTGGCCTGTAGGGACTTCATCGGGTTCCTTATCGAGGCGGAGAAAGATTATTCCAAACTCCGGAAAAGCTCATAGACGAGCGGGAGACTTGCGAAGCAATCGGTGAAGCGGCACGAGGATCCATCACGGGATCAATTTGGGCGATGATCAGCAAGTTTTTGGAATACGCGCTCGGTTCCACATATCATCACTGGCGCGCATCGAAGCAGGCAACCCCCTTTTCGGCCGCGGGATGATGATGATGAGTAGCTTCTTCTTCTTCTTCTTCTTCTTCTTCTTCTTCTCTCTATTCTCGACTTTCTTTTGAAATGTCTAAAATGTGTTAGCACAAATGATGACATCATCCATGTTGCATCATGGGATGATGTCATCCACCAAGTTGTCAAAGTCAACATGACTTTTAGATATTTTGTAAATATCTTTGTAAATAAGTGGTTGGCTCCATTTTGCCTTCTCTCTCCCTCATCTTCTATAAATATAAGAATACTTGTTGTATTCGGGGTGAACATTTTTTAGATAGAAATAGAAGTGAGGAGAGAAAGACTTTGAGCTTTCTTGTAACAGAAAAGAACAAGTAATACAATTATTCAGACTTTGTGCTCAATAGGCATTTGTGTTATACATTAGATCTTTCTTACGTTAGATCGTATGTGTTTAATCTGTTGGATTCATATCTACTTTTCCGTCATTTGTTTATCAGTATTGCTTTGTTTATTTATGCAAGTAGGTTTGGCTCTGTTTACTACCAAACTAAAAACATAAATCTTCTGACCTTTCTGCTTTGGAATTCATTTCTTTTCTCCCTTCGGATCTGTTCTTTCTCTTCTCCCTCTTTCATTCCTTTCTTTTCGCACTCACAGGAACACTCTCTTGGGGATGAGATCCCAACCCCCCGCAGACAAGAATCTGTGAGACTATACATCCCTTAGCCACTTGGTATTTTCTACGGGATCTGTGTTTCCTCCATTTTCCTAAACGGATTGTGTCTCTCTATCAACTCAAGGAATTTTCAGTGATCACTAATTCATGGAATTTCCATTGGTGTTGGATTGCTCATATTAAACTCGTTATGTCCCTCCCATAGCTTGGCAGCTTTGACTCTCAATTTGTGCACTATCTGCTACATCATTGTTGACTTGCAATATTGCATTTGCAACTCACCAATTTTCATCAATGTCCTCTTCCCGGTTAGCTCATAGATCTATTACCATCATGATTATATAAATATATTACCTAGTTCGTCGATATGGACTTATTTGCATTGATACCTTGGGATTTGGATGGCGTAGCTCAAGCCACGTCTGGTGGTTCGTGTAGCTCATGGCTCAAGCCTTCTTATCTTTGGTCCTAGTATTGTTGCAACCCTCTACCTCACCTTCCATTCTATCATCCTCTTGAACAAGCTGCCACCCTTCTTCCCTTCTTGAATGCATCGCTTTTGAAAAGCTTGGCTTGATACTTGGCTAACTTAGCGGGTTCATCTACATGGCACTTGACATTGCTTTCCTTGGCTCAATGACTCTAGCATGTGGCTTTAACTTCTATGTCCTGGGAGCCACTACTTAAATCATTCCTAATCCATGTGATGAGCCCACCTAAAAACCACTCAATGCATGGGTTACCAATCAACTCATGCATAGATTGATGGTGGTTACACCCCACCTCGTTGAACACTCAATGCATGGGGTTAGTTCACCATTTCATTCCATCAACTCACCACTTGGCTTTAACACAAATAGAAGGCTCACATTGGCAACCACTCTAAATTTCTTTGATTCAAACTATGCTTTTGGTGCATTGACACAAATATACACAAGGGACTCACACTTGACCTTGAGCTTGTTAAATTGACCCTCTCGGCACATTAGCATTCGACTCGGGATGTACTTAGAGCCTCATCCAAACATCAAAAGTGACCAAATCACTTATTCTACTTGCCCCTTAGCTCAATGAGTCAACCAGGTCTTCCATATCACCACTAGAACCATCCATCTCGCTTAGCCATCTTGTCAAGTGAAATGCTCACTAGACCCCAAGACAGCTTTTTATCTTCCTATTATTGCCCCCTTTTTCAGATTAAATATTAATTAATTTTATTTGTAATTAAAGAGGATAATAATTTTTAAAAGTGAGTTATTGTCCTTTTTGGGGGTTTTTGGCCTTGTGAGCCCAACTCCTTTTCCCCTTCTCTCATTATAAAACATTCTTCTTCACTTGTGGGTTAGTGAGTGTGCCCACCACAACCTCATAGCAAGAGAGGAATTCCACATTCAAGGGGTGTTTATTTTCTATGTTTTATTCTTTCCGCATTTCTTTTTACACATGTTTTGTCACGGATCCTCTTGCGGTTCCCTTTCTCACCCATTTTAATTATCAAGAACGGATGAATGTTATGAACATTTCCTTAAAAGGAAACAATTGTTCCTCATAACTATTGGTTTTCAAGATGAAACCGATGATGAAGCAAAAAGGAAAAGTGGCTTGAAAAGAGTGATGAAGCCATTGGGTTTTTATCCTTGAGTGTGTTTCCAAAACTTCATTTTCACACTTCCTCTACTACAACACCTAAGGATGTTATGGATACTCTCAACAAACATTTTGGGAAACAATATGAAATGCAAGGGCATAAACTTGAATATGAACTAATCATCCTTATTCCCAGCATTTTTGACACCCTTCAAGACTTATTCACCAAGTTCATCTCCCTCAAACTGCAGTTATAAGATTTTGGAAAAAGAAAAAGGAACCGCATCTCATTTTATCGATCTATACAAAACTTGGTCCCGAATAATTTATTTTTTCTCCACCTTCTATGCAAAAAAAGGGATCTTTGTAAGATTTTTTCTATTCCCTCTCTTGATGAGTTTATTGAATATTTGATCAAGGAACATAATAAATTAATTTAAATGGGTACCTTTAAATCCAAAAATTTCCATGGTCTCATTCTTTAGAAAGGAAAAAGGAAGTTGCGAAGGGAAGAAACATGTAAAGTATCATGAAAAGAAGGAAAAACCAAAACCAACTCTTCCACTTCCTCTTCCATCTCCAAACCTCCCAAATAATAGATTAAATGTGAGTATTGTAATGGCAGGCATGATGAAGAAAACTTCTTAAAGAAAAATATTTATCTCCTCACTAATCTACTTGATAAGCACAATATTGGAGTTCCAGATTCTCTCAAAACATATTCATCATCTCATGACAGTTATAAGGAGAAAGAGAGTGAAAAGTGAAAGTGAAAGAGAAAGAGAAAGAAAAAGTGAAAAAATCAAACGAGGAGAAATCAAAGGGAAGAGCTATAGTGACAGTTATGCAACCTACTCCTACATGGATCATTGATTATGGTGTAACTCACCACATGGCATCATCGGACATTGAGTTTGTTTCACTTTGGAGACATATGGCATGTCTTCTATTCAGCTTGGTGACAACACTACTGCACATTTTTTTAGAGAGGATCAATTGAAGTGAGTGGTGGTAATTTCAACAATGTTTTGAGTATCCCTTCACTTTCAACCAATTTTATTTTTTTATCGAGATCACTCACCTTGGACAGGAATGCGAGGTTGAGTTCACTCTGGATATAGTTTATTTCATGGAGCTTCATAGTGATGATATTATTGCAGTTGGTATAGCTGACCATCAAAATCAACTTTACTCATTCTCTCACTTTCCTCCTCCTTGATTCTTCATCCAACTTTAATAGACTTGAGGATACTTCGAGCACACTTCAGATGTTGAGGAAATATCTACTAGCATAGTTGATTTTCATGATGATGGGGATCCACCTCCACCATCCAATTATCACTTGCCACATCTTGAGGAATTGTCTCTTGATCCACCTACTTCCGGTTCGCTTGAGACATCTCGGGGAAAAGACATTATGATTCAGGACTCATCAGGCATTGGGTACACTTCTTCATAGGTTCAAGCCATTCCACCTTCCTTCCTTGCCACTACTTTGGGATCTACATTTCTTCATGGAGTAGCTGGATTATCCACTTCACATATAAAGCATTATTCCTTAGACTAGAACAACACCTTGGCACTTTGGATGTCTTCTTCCTCTTCTTCACTTAGTACAAGGTGGCTAATGACTGGATCATTTTCCTCGGAGTCTAGATAGACTTCTTCTTCTCTCCTTCTTCTTTTTCTTAGTAGTTTAGGAGTGTTTTTATATCTCTTGTAAGTTGAGGTTTTCCCCATTGGGTTTTCCATCACTAATTGATATTTTTGGTGTGTATGGGTATTTCATCAAGCTTATGGTCAGGACCCATTTTTACTTTGTGTGTGTTTTACTAACTTGCCTATCCCCATCCTAGTTTTTATGAAGGGGGTGTTGGTGTAGGTGGTATTTATCATCACTTATTTATTTATTTAGTGTAACTCCACCTCACCGAGTGATTCATCTCATGTAGGTGGAAATGGATCTAGGTTTCATGTTAGTTATGACATATTCCCTTATGGTATCTATCATATGTGTAAGTGTGTCATAGAAGTTACCTTCTCCTTTTGGAAAGTAACTCCACTTCTCCATAATGGAGGCATATTTTCTTACATGGGAGTTAATAACTCACTCCCCTATATGTACACCACCTCATTTAATCGATGGAAATAAATTTCATTCCACTCCATTTTTGAATCTTGATCTCTCATATGCATGCACATTACTTCTTAAAAATTTTCTTGCTTTAATCTCACAACTTCTTCATTTTGGTGAGTGAAACTATTCGATGCACGTGGATTCCTTCCAAGCCTTTTTCCTTCATTCCTCCGATTGATATTCATGTCTAACCTATATTTATCAAACTCTTTTCAAAAGCATTGGCTTTAACCACAACATCTTGAGATTTGAACAAGTCGTTTTGAGAAACTTTCAAAGATTTTTGGTTTACTACTGCCTCCTTCGTATTCTATGTTTGGGATTCTAAATCCTCTTCCATCTCTTGACACGGAGGGGGCTCTCATTCTTCCTCTACACTTCATTATGTTATGATTCTGGCATATATCCTTAGCTAGGGCTTCACTTCCACCATTGGTGTTCCCATCCTTTTCTTCCTCCACATTTTTATTCTCCTCAGGATTAAGATATCTACCAACTTTCCTCTCTTTTCTTACCATTACTTCCTTCCCTATTTCTACTTGGATTAGATCTCTTTCCTTTTGAGACCTATGCCTTTTTCCTAGGTTCTTCCCCTCTCTTTGAGAGTAAGGATCTTTATAAAATCCTCCCTTGGAAATAATTTCTCATCCCTACTCAACGTAATATCCCTAGTTCTAAACAAATATTTAATAAGGCCTTAGTGTAAAGGGAGATTGAAGGTCCCTTTCTCACCTTCTCGATGGATTTTGAAAGAGATCTGAACAAGAAATTAGGAAAGAAAATTAATTCTCGTGCCTAAATGTTTCAACACTGGAAAGTGGTATGTGTAAACCAATTTGAATCTTCCTTATAGAGTCACATATTGCATAAGAAGTAACTTTATCTCATCATACAAAGAGGGTGAATATTCTCGTTTGTAACCATCAAAATGTTATTTCAAAGATTTCGTACCTTCAAGGAAGTTATCAACCTCCATGCTGAAATCCCTCTTAGGTTTGAAGATCATCCTTCCTTCCAAATGGAACCCTATGACCTTTGAAATAAGCTTCACAATTATGGAGAAGGAGAAGCCCCACATGCGAGACTTTTCCCTCGTTCTATTTTCCTGCGAACCTTTAGGCTTAGATTCTCATCATGCCCTTTGAATATTTTGAAAAAATTCCCATATCAGCTTTCTCAATTATATCCTTCATACTAATTCTTAATCCCATCATGGATTCATGGTCCACCATAAAAATATCCCCTCCCATTCTGAAATTTTGAAAAAGAAATCCCTACTCTTTACATCAAGGACAGGTATAACAGAGTTCCAAACCCTAGGATTCCCATAAGTATTAAACATCGGCACCCTCCTTTTTCCCAAAAAAAACATTTTCTCACGATTTCAAAATCTTATAATTCTTGGCATTGGTCACACACTCCAAATCTATGGGGTAATTAACAACAAAATCCACCTCATGATCCCCCACATCACTCCCTTCTTTCATGATAATAATCCCATCCATAGTATGAATTAATTACATTTTGGAATGGACATCTTCCCTCCTATCAAATTTATTATTAAACTTCATAAAAATCATAAAGGGGTTAAAGTTAGGGTCTAATATCAGCATCAAATAAAGATTTAATTTGTTCTTCCATGCCCCTTATATTTTCCACAATATTAAGTTCCGTAGAATTCACTCCCTTATTGGAAAATTTATCTGCCACCATATTCCCTTCACGATATACATGTTGAAATGTGATAGAGTTAAAAAGGGGATATGTTGTTTAGTTCCTTTAATGAAATCCCCTACGCTTACAAAAGCGCATATCTCCCATTCATGCTTAAAATAATGTTTTGTGAATCACATTCCATAATTAGGGACTTGAACTCCCTTTCCATATCAATATTAACACGCTAACACATGGAAACTTCTTCCACTACGTGGTTGGTTTGACTCCCAAGGTTAAACAAGTAAGCCAACACAAAATTTCTGTTGGAATCACAGAAAACCCCTCCACCCCCATGTTTTATTGGATTTCCTTTTGCTTCACCATCAAAGTTAAGTTTAAGGAAACATTTCATGTGATTGTTCCATCTCATCCCTTATCTAGGATTCCCTTGACGAGTTGTTCTTTTGTTCAAAATGCCCCATCTTATTGAAATATTAGTTTCCATTCTAATATCTCAATCTCTTTGTTTTTTAAAATTGAAAAATTGTTTCTAACATCTTGAACACACCTTTTAGTTATATGTTGAGAAGTCTCCTTTTCCCCTTTAAAATCCTTCTATTTCTCTCCTTCCACACTTCCCACCAAAAGTGGCATAGGCTAAGGAGCCAAAATTTTTTTAGGCCTTGACTTGAGAAGGGAACTAGCATTGTGACCATGAATTTTTCACATTTTTGGACTAACCCACTCAACCATAAATAAGGCTATAAGAGATCTAATGATCACCAAGGAGTAAGGGAATCCAAAACAATATATGGTTAGCAGTCTCTAGCTCTTTTTCACATAATACACATCGATTTACCATGTGATAACCTCTTTTACTTAAATTGTCAACTGTTAGGATCTTGT
Organism: Taxus wallichiana var. yunnanensis; assembly: GCA_018340775.1. Classification (NCBI taxonomy): domain Eukaryota; kingdom Viridiplantae; phylum Streptophyta; class Pinopsida; order Cupressales; family Taxaceae; genus Taxus; species Taxus wallichiana. Next base: position 335,851,303 of record CM031237.1, on the reverse strand, counting down.
TTAGCAAAGTTAACTAGCAAAAAACATTAACTTTAGGAATGATATTTTTGTTCCATACCTTCCCCCATAAAATGTCCTCAGAAGGCTATTCCTCTTCAAAAAACATGGAATATGCAGATTTAACTGAAAAAGTGTCTGTCTCCTCTTTATCCCAAATTATTCTATCTTGTTCACCCTGATTATAGATGAGATGATTTCTTAAGAAGTCATTAAGAGACTCCATTTTTGGTGTAACTCTTGTCTCTCCACCCATAGTTTTTTCATTTTTTAAAAATTTTGTTCCTGTGCAAGATAATTGCTAACAAAGGTACCATATTTCCTGCCTAATATCTGAGAGAGTGTAGGAATGTTTTCTTCCATAGAGAACTGTCCAACCCATTTTCCTTTCCAGATTAGGGTCTTGGTTCCATTTCCAGATTTTCTATTTACATCCCTTTTCATAAAAGATCCTTCGACTAGCTAATCACCTTCCATATGCCCGATCCATTAAAGGATGGAGGACTAAAAATACACCACTCATCTTGAGAATTGAAGTTACATGCACATATTGTCATAAAAAAATGATATTCTATTCAACATATATCACGAGAACATTACAAATGATATTATATAGCTGTAGATATATCCAAACAACCTCCTAGAAAATAGGATCTAATAACTCAAGATATGCATAGGTAATAACAACTAACAATGTATATTATTATAACTATATAACAATATAATATATAATTACTAATTACTACGGTAAAACATTAATTACTATGAGCACTAACATAGGATTTCCTAACATTAACCCCTTAGTGCAAACATGGGGAAAACTTTCCTTTGTACTTGTACCTGCTTTCATGATTAGGTGATTTTTATGCAGGATGATCACAAACCCATTATATGGTTTTCAAATGGTTAACCACGAACCAAAAATGGTGGTTTTCAATTGGAGTACCACAAAAAAATGAAGGTTTTCAAGTGGTTTACCTACAACCACATCATGATGTGCTAAGTACTAATATACAATCTCATCACATCTCACTGCAGGGAATAATATAAGAAATTTTGTTGAATTTTGTTGCTCATACACACATAGAAAATGCTTACATAATGGAAAGAACATCATAAAAGTAAAATTAAATAAACACACCACAAAAATGTCACCATAGCTGATATGTGGCCATGTCGTTGACAACCGATGAGAGGTCATTGATCAACCTCCAATCTATGATGCCTTTATCCTTCGGTGTCATGTTCTAACTCAATGAATTTTGATTTTGAGGCTCAATGGTTATTAAGACATTAGGTAACACCAAAAATGTGTCATGAAGGCATTTTTTCATTTTATTTTATAGACTTTTCATTTTTCGACACTTTCGACAAACTTTTGACTTTGACTCACAAACTAACAAAAAAACATAAACAATATTTGACTATTGATGACACTTTCTTATATACATAAATGATAACAATATATGTGAAAATTCCAATATTGAATTTTCATAAATAACCACTAAAAAAGACCACTTAATAACTTTTTATAACAACAAACTAAACACTAACAAAGAGACACTAATAAAGATGTGACGTTTAACACATATAAATCTATAACAATATGACATAAATAGACTAATAACAAACTATAGAATTTAAATCCAAGACTTAATAACTTAAATTTATACGACACATTTCATGTAATAGGTAGAGGACACCTTGTATTTAGATACTACTTGGAAGATACAAGGAGTAGTTCGATCATGGTTTTAATGAATGATGTTGACGAATGAAATCTTAAAGACATGCATACAATAAGCTCCTAATATGTGCCAAGAGTTGGATGTTAGATGCACCACCAATATTGTGACGATGGTGCCATGAGAATATATGCAAGTAAGATGAGGAGGATCTTGATTTAGATGAGTAGGCTGGTGCATTGAAGTATACTCACCAAACATGATCATAAATAGGTGTCTCTAATGTATTATATATTCAAAGAGTTCACAGGATATGTCAAGTAACCAATACTAATTTTTGTAGTTGGAGATCTTGAGACACGAATAGTCAAGGAAAAGTTTGAGAGATTGTCTTACTTTAGATTCAATCAATATAGTTACGATCGAAACCATATACCAATGAAATAAATGAATTAATTATCAAGGCTAAGAATAGATCCCAAGGAATGTTGAATGTGAAACTGAAATATTTCAAATCCAAGTCGATCTGCTTCTTTGTTTGCAGAGGCCCAATATCACGCAAGATCAATGCACATTCTTTTAGACGATACTCCTACCCTCATTGATTTGGATGCAAATCAGGCTGAGGTAACAATTTGGATTATGCACAGTGTATTATCCACACATCTGCTCAGGATAACATGCAATATTAGAGAGGATAGATACAGATCTGAGCAAGCCAATGAAAATCTTGTGACTATAAAGCACAAGAAAAATACGAGATAAATATGCATCAATACACTCCCATTAACTATAATAATGCCTCTTAATATTCCAGTATGAGGATGTTAAATTAAACTCTCATCAATCCAGGGCAATTCAGCACAGAGCTGCCCCTTCTCACTTATTGAACCATATAGTGATCAAGATTAAACCGCTCTCGATACCAGATGAAGGTACAGGCACAGATTGTCATGAACAAAATGATCTTCTATTCAACATATATCATGAGAACATTACAAAGGCTATTATATAGCCATAGAGATAGCAAAACAACATCTTAAAAAATATGATCTAATAACTTAGGATAGGCATGGGTAATAACAAATAATAATTTATATTGTTATAACTATATAACAATATAATATCTAATTACTAATTACAACGGTAAAATATTAATTACCATGAGCACTAACATAGGATTTCCTAACAAGCATTTTTCCAATAATTCATTCTAATGATATTTTTCCACATACTTTATTCTATAATTAATCTCCAACCAATTTTAGAGATGAGGGCTTTATTCATTTTCACCTAGTCCCTTAAACCCAAGCCATCAAAAATATTGGGTCTACAAAATTCTTCCAAGCCACGAGCGGTATGTGATCCTTGCTTTCGGTTGCCACTCCATAGGAATGATTTTTGTATGCTCTCTAATTTATCCACCACGTTCATGGGAAGTTGGAAGAGTAACATTACATAGACTAGAAGGCTTTGTAATGAAATTTTCAGAAGTTCAATTTTTCCATCTTGAGAAAGGAGGTTTTCTTTCCATCCAACAAGATTTATTTCAAACCTTTTATATCAAAAAGTTCCATCCATTAATTTAGGGTTTTATGTTACCCAAAGGTATACCAAGATAAAAGGAGGGGAATGGTTTAGTTTCACATTCAAAGACTCTAGTTATTTTCCTTCCTCTATTTTTCGACATGTTGAGAAAAAAAACCGAACTCTTTCTCGTAGTTGATGAGTTGAATCAAGCTTCCATGTAGTCATATAATATTAGTTTGAAGAAATGGGCTTCCAACACTAAAGCTTCTCCCACTAAAATTGTATCATCCATGAAGTGTTTTTGGTAGACATTGTCACAATCCAAGGTTGGGGATATTCCAGTAATATTTCCAAATTAAGTGGATTCATTAATTTTCCTACTCAAGGATTCAACCATTAAAATGAAAAGGAAAGGAGATAATGGATCACCTTGTCTTAAACCCTGGGAGCTAGGAAAAAAACCACAAGGCACACCATTGATAAGAATTGAAAAGTGAGATGAAGATAAGAAAGCACTAACCATACATCTGAAAGAACTATCAAACTCAAATCTTCCCAGCACCTTGTCCAAAAAATCCCATGAAACCCTGTCGTAGGATTTTTCCATGTCCATTTAAATTATCATATCTAGTTTATTGCTCAGCTTGATTGAGTAAATCATTTCTTAAATAGTAATGATTCCATCCTGATTTTTCTTCCCATGACGAATCCTCCTTATTGTTCTAAGATTAAGGAGTGTAAAATCAATTGGAGACAAAGTGTTAAAATATTAGTGCATATTTTATGGAAGGTATTACAAAGACTTATTGGTCGAAATATTTTAACTCCATTGTATTACTAACCTTTGGAATAAGATCCAAAAAGTGCAGTTAACATCCTTCAAAATCTTCTTGTGATTGAAAAATTCATAAACCATTTTATAGACATCCTTTTTAATGATGTCCTAAAAGTGTTGGAAGAAGAACATCGTAAATCCATCTAGACTAGGAGCCTTATCTAGACTTAGAGCCTTAACAACAAAATATACCTCTTCATGAGAGGGGTTCTTAGAAAGCATGAGGTTGTCCTCTAGAGAGACAAGGGATGAGATACACCTAAGGAAGTATTCTTCCTTTTCCAAATTTCTCATTTTCTGATCTGAAAACAAATTTTTGAAGTAAGAGATAGCTTCGTTCTTCATCTCTTCATTATCTTCCAAGAGTGTTCCATTAGCACACCTAATTTCCCCAATTCTATTGAATCTTATCATTTTAAGAGTTTTAAGATGAAATAATTTAGTATTTTTCACCCTCTTTAATCCATATTACTCTGGATTTTTGACGCCAAAGGTTTCCTCCTTAGCTAGTATGCTATGGTATTTTGAAAGTAAAAATTTTCCTTTTCCATATATTCCTAGATAAACTTCTTCAATCTTGTTTTGAAGTTCAAGTATTTCTTTTTTCAATTCATTTTTCTTCTGGAAATATTTCTAAAATTATTTTTATTCCATTTTTAAAAATCTTTTTTAATATAGGCCATTTTTTAAACAATATGTATAGATTTGTTCCTTGAACATTAAATCTCCACCATTCTTTGACTAAGTCGGTAACTCTTCACTTTGGAGCCACATTTTCTCAAAATAGAATGGAGTTTTCCTTCTAGTAGCATCCTTAACCGTCAATAAAATGGGATTATGGTCTGACCCAATCCTAGGAAGAGAAAAAAGGAAAAGGTCTTGTTTAAACCATTCTTCTGATGTAAGAACCCTATCCAATATGACCTAAATAAGCTGGGTACCTTCTCTCCTATTTGACAAGGTGAATTTTCTCCCTTTCAAGTCAATATCAATTAAGTTATATTTCACCAAAAATTCATTAAGATCCCCATGCCTACTGTATAATCCATTGAGCCACCCATCTTCTCCGGAGGTGAGATAGGGGTGTTGAAATCCCCTAAAACCAACCAATCAGAATCATAGATAATGTTATTAAAGGATAAAAAATTCTGCCATAGTTTTTTCCTTTCTTTATGCAGGGTGGGAGCATAAATATTCAATATGACCCACATCTTACCATTTTCTATGTTTTTCATCATCACAACTAAGTGATTCCCTCTCTTTATCAATAGATTTCCTTTTAAATGTTTGGGATTCCACACTAAATCAATTCCATTGGATGCTCCAAGTGAAATAACAAAAACATCTTCTAGTTTTTCCAAAACTTGTCTCGAATACTATGGAAATTATTGTCACTCATTTTTGTTTCCTAAATAGCAAGAACGTCTAAATTATGTCTTTCTACAAGATATTTTAGAATCCTTAATTTAGAGGGATTGTTTAGCCCTCTCACATTCCATGAAATATAGTTCATTTCTTAAGAGGTACTTTATTCTTTATAAAACCCTTCTAATCCAAGCATTCTTGCATTCTGAGTCGATTTATCTCTGTATTTATATTTCTAGATTCTTTTCTACTTATTCTTCCATTTTTTTTTGTTTTGATTGGGTTACCTAAGTTTATTGGGTTACCACCCCGTTTCCTTTGGATGATTCTCCCAAAGCATAGGATAATATATATAAGTGTTACGAACTTCAAGCATTGTTTCTTCTATTTCCATTTGAATTATTTCTTTCACATTAAATAATTCTTCTACCATCAAATTGATCACCTCCCCAACCTGTCTAATGTGCTTCTATGCTTTCTAAGTCCTTAAGGAAAGTATTTCCCTAAGAAAAGGCATCTAAACTATATCACACACTATCTCTTCCACCCGAGTTTCATTTCTATCATTTTTTCGTTATTTATGTCTTATGGCATCATATTCCCCTTGATTCCAACTTCCATCTTTCCTTGCGCCATTAGGCCATTTTTAGGCAAAAATGGGTCTAATTTCTTAGCTACGAGGATATTGTTTTAGGATTACCATTCTTCAAATATTGGATTTTGGAATCCGACATAGATAAATTTTTATTTCTTTTCTTATCGACCACAGTGATAAAACCATCATCCTCCTTATTCAGACCAACCAAGGGAGAAGTACACGTATTCTCCTTCCTCTTTCTATTGCGTAGCGGTCTATACCCTTCAATATTATTTTTGAAGACTACTCTCAGCTTCTCCATTCTAGGTTCCATAATGCCCTTTCCTTTTCATCCTTCCCCTCATTAGATCTAACAACACTATAGGTCTGTGAGATTTTAAACTTATAGTTTTGACTCGTGTGGCCCTAATTGCTACATTTGTTGCATTTGATCGAAGCTACTTTCCAGTTCAATTTTCTATTCCCAAGTTCCCAATCTTGATTTTAGGTTAATACTATTGGAAATATTTGTGCCTGTTAAATTGTAGATACATAATCTTGCATAAACCAACTTTGTCATGTTAAGTGTAACATTATCAACAAGGATAAGGGATCCAAGATAATTTGCAATACCTCTAATGACATCCTTGTGCCATAATTCAAGGGTAGGCTTGGTAAATGAACCCAAACAGGGAATTATTTTAGATTATCCTTTTCAGGATTGAATTTTGGTTCCCATTTCCTCAAATACCACCCTGATTTGCCCCATAACCAAGATTTTTCTTCCAGAAATCTAAGCATATCTTCTTGAAGAATAAATTTGAAAAGAATTATACCATTATGTAGGAACTAACCTATAAGTTTCCCTTAGGATTCCATTTGCATTTCACCCAACGCCAAAAACATCTATGTTAGGCGTTTCTCTTACCATCTTTCCCACCAAAGCACTTGTTTAGATTCTTTGTCGTGTAATTTAAATAGCATCTAAAATTTCTAGGACACAACCTGAAGCCTTTTTCAATGCTTGAAGAAATAATATCTCATTCTACAAAGAAGATCCATTTTTCACTATTTATGACTAAGAAATAGTACCCCTTCCTCCGAGCCTTGTCTCATTTTCATGCAGACCTCTATATGTCCGAGGTGGGATCTCCTTTCCATCCTTTTTCCTCTTAATTGCATTTCAAATTTTCTCCACCTTTCCTCCACTTGTTCCTCAATCCTCGCTCCTTGCTCTTCATTTTTGTGATAATTTGGTAAGATTTTAACTCTCTCCAAATAATTTGACCATATAGATAAGATTTAATATTAAATTTATTCTATATAAAATATGGACAATGTGTAAAAACAACCAAAATTAAATAATAAATTTAATATCTTCAATTTTAACTTTAGTAGATATTATTAAATAAAATGATGATGAAAATAAAATGTTATGGAACTAATTTTAACCTAAAATAGGAAGAGTATGTTTAATTAAAAACTTGAAATTATTTTTCTCAATACTTATTATTGTGTCATTATAAAGTATTTATCATTTTCCCAATTTTTTTAATGTTAAAGAGTGGTGTATATTTATTTATTTTGATTAGAACACATCTATATTTCAAAAAAACATTTCAAAATTAAATTTTGGTGGATGTTACTTAATATATATCTTAAAACATTAATTATTTATAAAAGCTCATTAATTACTAAAATTTTAAGTATATTATTTTTCAACACGTATAAAATTACACTCCATACTTAATATTGTAACATGTAGTTTAAATATGTTGATCCTCTCCATCCATATTTACATATCTATTTGTAAAATATCTTCATATTAATATTGATCTCTCCTCAAAACACAAGGCTCAAATATTTTGGTATTTTCACATGGACACAACTTAGAAATTATATCAATTTCAAAATTTGATGAAAATAAGGTAAATTATTGATTGATGGGTATAAGGATACTGTGGATATGAAGGATATTAAAAGTAACTAGTAAAATTAAAGGTATTGAGTTTGGAAATATTCAAACATTATCTTGTGAGAAGATCTCATTTTTACTGAGGAAATTGTTCAAATAGAGTTTTGAATGAAAATGGAGAAGAGTAATGTATGAAAACTAACTTATAGTAATTTTCATGGAGTGTTTTTTATTTATATATTGTATTCAATATTAGAATCTTTGAACATATTCTTTCTCATCAATTTTTATTTTAGTATGTATGACTTGAAGTTATAAAGGGATTGTTTGATGATTTTATATCTAAAACTACCACATTTTTATAATAGATGTCAATATTTTATTGAATGCAATATGTTATATCTCTCTCATTATGAATTAGAATCTATTCTTGTGCGGTCTCTTCATCGATTAAAAACTCTTCTTAGAAAACTACTATTCAAATTTTGGCATGTTACTTCTCACTTCTCTTGAAGTACGGTTCAATTTTAACTTTAAATAAATGATAAGGAAGTATATTACAATAACCTGATGATGTGAAAATGTAAATATTCAAACTAAAAGTAACAAAATCTACTTAAAAAGATTATTCAAATTTTGGCATGTTACTTCTCACTTCTATGGGTGTGGTTCAATTTTAATTTTACATAAGTGGTAAGGAAATACATTACAATATTAATGAAGAAAATATGTAAATATTGAAACTAAAAGTGGGGGATCATACCTATTATAATAAATAGTTAGTGACCATAACGAGATTTGAACATTGTATTTCAAGGTAGAATATGTAGTCGATAAAATTATTATATTAGTATATATTTCAATTTAGAGGGAGATAGGTAAGAAATGTAAACTACATTACAATAATAAGAAAAATTGTTTTTTATTTCTCTATGTTAAGCATGATTATACTTTTAGACGATCTCATATGTACGAAATATTAGTGGAGATAAACTAACATTTGACATTAAGAAATAAAATTCAAAAATTTGAAGTTAAAGTAAGAGTGAAATAATTACTACAATTTTGATGACCTAATTGGGCTCCTAAAATATATAGACATTTATTTTATTAATAACAACATATTAATTAAATATAAATTATCAATTCTACATCATCCATGTAAATAATTAGGTGAAATATTACATTTAATAACTTTATATTTTTGTTCTTGTCAAATTAAGTTAAAAATGAATAATATATATATATATTAGTTTAATTTGATCAATAATTAAAATTTATATAAAATTTGTTGGTATCTAAATCCTAATAAAAATGAAATAGTAACTAAATGAAAATTTATAAGTAATTTATTCCAATTAATACTACTACTATATAATTGAGGATGGAAAATTTCAATCAATCTACATTGAATAAAGTGGATAGAATAAATTTACCTTAGAGAAAAATTGGAAATCATATTAAATTATAAAATCTATTAGTGAAAAAGGGGAAAAGTTAGTAAGCTTGTAAAATAAACTAAAAAGTTTATTTTTATGTCGTTAATGTGTTATTTTTATTGGTTTATAGTTACTTATTCATTTTGTATAAATACTATACATAGTGAAAATAGTGTCATGAATTTTCTAATTCACATCAGATTTATTTTTATTTTTTATCCTTAAGTTATGATATAAAAATGACACAAATAAGTGGCACAAAATTTGCATTACATTTGTGTGATTGGCACAAAAAGGTAACTCACATTTCCTATTTACATTTAATATTAAATTATGTTGCATCCCTTTTTTCATTGTTGCAAAATTCTTTAATAAAAAACTAGAGAATATTTAAGAACCTAATAAGATATCAATGTTTATGAAAGACCATTTTTCTCTTGTTATCATGCTTTGCATTTTTTCGAGAAAATATACAGCTGAAATTCCTATTGAAAAGTGGAGGATTAATTTTTGGACAATAAGGTGAGGAATTTATTATTTTGACATGATATCTTTTTTTTTTATTATTGGTAAATAGTTTTTTGAAAGGGACTATACCCTTGTATACAAAAGGGGGCTAGAAGCCAGAATAGGAATGAAAATCATTACAAAAAGGATCAAAATCTAGATGAGACACAAAAACCCAATGTAACCAAAGAGCAAGCTACCCCAAAACATCAAACCAGTTTGAATACTACAGAAGAGCAGCCAAAAACAACATAAAATATGAAGGAAGATAGCAAGAGTAGTGCAGACCCACAATTACTTCTTGGTGGCTTTGTCGATTCTGGATTTGATAGTCTGCCAGGAGGTGAACATAGCCAATGTCATCATATGAGAAGGGTCAGAAACATCCAGTCTGTTGAATGGTCTGTTTGCTTTCCTTTTCCGTGCCCCAAAGAGTTGCAGGTACTCCACTGAGATTAGAAATGCTTGTGGACATGCTACTCAATAAATTCTTTGATTGCACTAAAAATAGCCATATTATGGTCATGGCGAGTCTTGGATTTCCCTAGACGGTTGTCCAAGGAGTTTAGTTTTTTGTAGATATCTTCAACCTATTTATTATCAATATCAACCTCCTCCTCCTTCTTCCTCTTACCTTTTTGTTTTGCCAAGTTTTTAACCTCTTCTTTCAACAGCAATATGTCAGTTTCTAAGGCTTCCACCTTTTTGTGGGACTCTCAATGTGCGCCTCCTGTGAACTAGTGCTGCTAATATGTAGGAGGTTATGAGCCATTTCCAAATCCTGAGGAATGTTCCCTGAAGCAGGGGTACCAAGGTTCAGTCTTTTAGAAGACCTAGTAATGGGTCTGTTGAAGTGGAGGCGAAGGGGGTGGGAGCAGAGGTGGTGGGGATAGCAGAGGGAGCCGAGAATGAGGGAAAAGGGGTATCAGTAGTGGTGATGGGGACAGAAGGAGAAGAGATGGGGGTAGCAGCAGTGGTGCAGGGAAGAGAAGGAACAGAGATGGGGGAGGTTGGGATGCCGGGAGACCTAAGAAGACAGAGCTTGTGTAACAAGAAGATGAGTCCCTGGTGCAGAGGGACCGCACGTGCATGCTTTTGGAACTCCAAAATGGAGCGCTCAAGAGAATTAAGTAGATAATGAGGGAAACAAACCGTGAAACTTCTGTAGAAGTGATTGAGGAACACAAGATGCTTTGAGGGCACAGTGACGAATCTCCCCTCTAGAGAGATGTATCGCACCATCATACGGGTGACCTCGTCAAAAGGCGGAGGATAGAGCTGACCTGCAGACCCGCCGTGATGAAGACCAATTTCTCATTGGCTTCAACAAATTTCCTCTCCTCAGCAGCCCTGTCAATCCTTTTATTAAAAAAGTGGTACCCATCCATGCCAAGGCATGTTGCTTTGGCTATTAACTCTTCATTGATCGAAATTTTCTATCTATCCGCCATATATTTTGACATGATATCTTAACGGAGATATTTTTTCCCAAAAAAAATTAATGATAAAATAGAAATATATTTTTAGATTAGGTAAATAGAAGGTTTTGAAAGGGGCCTCAAATATTGTAAAAACACACCAATAAAAATATAGAAATGAAAACCAACAAGAAATAGAAAAGCTGGAACAAGGGTAAAAACTATTGAACCCAACCAAGAAATATTTTTAATAGAAAACAAACTTATAATTATTTGAAAGGGAAGAAAAAGGGTAGGGAAAGGGAACTGAAACACCAAAAAAAGCATTTATGGGGTTTCTTTTATCTACCCCTAGTTCTCATGCTCAAATTATTTTGATTACCAAGACTACAAACTTCATGCTCTTCCTAAGGGTTGATATCCTTCCTAGCTAGTTTATTTTTGATTAGATCCACCTTTTCTCAAGGATGACATTATCAACCTAAATATTCCTATTTTCAATATTTGATTTCTCCACACCATCCATCACTTTATTGGCTCTATCAATCATCACCTCAATAATATTGGGTTGAATGCATCCTACCTTCTCGAAATGAAAAGCCTCTAGTGAAGTTCCTCTTTATTTGACAACCGCAGGGGTTCAATTAGTTTCTTCTTACCCTCCAAAGATTGGCCACAGGTGGAGCCAATAACCGTGTCATCAAGAATAGTAGCAGACTTAGCACTAACATCTTACACTTGCTATGCATCTTACTTTTGTGTTAGACAATATTTTACTATCACCTTGAAGTGATGTTGAGCATAGAAACCAATCTCTTACATATGTATTGCATGTAATTTTAATGACATAATATTTATAATTTCCAACAACATAGATTAGACATTTTCAAAGGTCATTTTATTTTTTACTTTAAGAAAAAAATATTTTAAGATATTTTTCTATAGTATTCCTAAAATGTTAAGGTTATTGGATTATTTTATTAAAAATGACTTCTTTAGGTTCATGATGTATAATTTTGGTGTTCTTTTATAAAAATATGAGTACAGTAGGAAATTTTAATCACTTACACTTGTACGCATAATCCATTGTAACCAAACAATACTTGCAAATCATGAAGATAGAGTTTGGTGCTCTCCCACCATTCTTGGAAACTATCTTTATAATTTTCTCTTATTTTCACATATTTATTTAATATTCAATTATGACACATCCCTTTTTTTATTATTATAAAATACCATTAATTATAATATAAAATTAAGGCATATTTAACTACATAATTAGAAATAAGGGTTTGTAGAAAACTCATTTTTCTCTTTCTATCACACTTTGCATTTGTGTAAACCTAAAATTGGTTAAATTAGTGGTTTACTATTTTATAGATACCATGTCATTATCCTGTAGGTATACATCATTCCCTATATAGAGGTATACTTTGTTAGATCTAAGTTCTTCATTTTTATTGAGATATATTTCCCCATAACATAGCTCTTCATCAACAAGTATAAATGTTACATATGAGCTGGTAAATAAGTATTATTTTGTACATAAAATTTTACTTTTAGGTTAATATAAGTTATGTTCATTTCTAGTTAATTTAATTTTATGTATAGGGAGAGACATCACAATATCATGGTTAATGGAGGGGTTGAAATAGAAGCTAAGGAAGAGGAGGGGATGTATTGGTAGAGTGATTATGGAATCACATAGTTATTTCTTTGAGGTAAATTTTATTATTAATAAGTTACATGTAATCAAACCATCATTAAGTATATATGTATGTTACACTGATATACATGCAATTTACATTTATGTAATGTGTTGAAAAATGAAAATTATCGTTTCTAGGAAAGGTCACTGGGAAATTCCACCAATATTATGAAAAATGTCAACCGATAGGAAAGGTACCTAAAAAAATCTCCTCAAATATGGACACTTCAAAAGTGATAATATTTACAAGAACATATTAATTTTTTGATGTGATGGAAGCACTTTACATCTCACACAACAATTTTCTTTACAACAATCTTAGAGAAAACTAGACTATTGAATGGAAATTAACACATACATGAAGTTTCTTGACAACGCCGAAAATTATGGTTGTGATATGTATCCTACAATTGAATAGATTGAAAATATCCTCTAGATGAAATGTCCTTAAATAAAGTGGTGCATTATATGCATCCAATCTATGGGTTTTAATCTTATTCCCATGTATCAACTGACCTAACACTAATAAACCATTATTTAAGAAAAAAATAGTACAACTGTATTATGCATGTATAAAGTAATAAATTTGACATTGTCATTATGAATGAAATTATTCAACCCTCTAATTGGAAATCTTATAATATTTATATTATACCCTAAATCTTTTACTATATGGAGAGAACATAACAATCATGAAATGTTTATTACATAACATGTAGTCTGGTGTAAAACATGTAACATGTATTATAAGTTTTGTATAATTATAAATGTTTTGCAAACCTTATAATTGTACTAGAAGTGTTGTATAATTTCAATATTACTAATATTATATTGATTTTTTACAAGTTTTATTGATATCAGATATGACATGGAGTTATGGGTCATCTGATTGACATAGTTATGAATGGAAATTCTAGTGTTCATACTTCAAAGATGATGTGACATGGAGGATTTGTATAACTAGGAACAATGACCTTCGACATTTACACTTCCATCAACCTCCACGCACCCACCATAAAGGTATTGGTTTACATTGTATTTTGTAATTAATGATTATTTTTTCATATTTATAAATTTCAATCGACAACTTTATAACTATAGGTCTACTAGTTTTCGGGAGAGTCTTCATATAATTTTTCATCCCTTGAAATATAAATACCAACCATGGAGGTACGATTTTATAGTTTTTAAAATAAAAATTTATTTAATTTGATTGATTAAATATATAGTAATTTTTAAACTATTCATTTTGATTTAAAAATTATAACGCTTCATTATGACAGCCTACTTTTTATAGACTTAGAGGAGTATGAGGGTGATGGGAGTAGATTCCATTTTCCTATAGTGATGGAGGCACTAGATTGGAGGTATAATTATTTTATTTTGTTATCAAATTAGTTTTATTTTATTCAACAATGAAAACTTTTACTTTTATTGTATACCCTCTTTAGGTGTAGGACCCTCTCAACCTACTCTATCTAAAATAATAATATGTAGAAGAAAAAATATCCCATGATCTTACATCAATGAAAACTCCCCAATTCACTAAGAAGGTATTATGAGGAGGATGTGTCAAGCACCAACAAATTCAAATGATGAGAGACTCTCTTTCCTTAACTATGATAAGTATTGACATAAAGTGAGAGGTTCCTTACAAATGACTATCTATGTAAATAATGATAGAAATATACTACATGATGTTTAAGGAAAGTATGTATTTTAATATGTTTTTAATTTAAGTGTCATAATTTTTTTTTCATCTTATCTTATTACTAGTTCCTATGAATATCAAATTATTTATTTGTCTATTTATAATGATTGAATAAAATATGGTATTTCAAGAAAAATAATTTTTGATCAAGTTTCCAACTAATTAAATAATATTTTCATAGGCAAAGTGGAATGAAATACCATAAGAAAATCACTAGAGGATAATTGAATTAACTCATCACGATTTTAGGAGTACGTGCTGTAAAAAGGATAAATAAAAAAAGTTCAACATAGGGGTTTAGGATAATTAAGAGACATATTAGAGAAATTTCATTATGTAAATAACATATTTTTATACATAATTCATACTTTTTTACTATTATTTTTATATCTATACTATGCATCTAAAATATGAAGGAAACATTGATGTGGAGAGGAGACTTATTTGACCTCCCAATGTACTTGAAGAAGCTTGGAATGGCCTCTGTGACAAATGGCTTTGAGAGGATAATAATAAGGCTGTTGTTAGTTAACTCAATTTATGATATCTAAAATTTTATTTTTTTAATTAATTAAATATTTAAAAATATTATAATTAACATAGAGAGGAAAAGTAACCAACTATTAGGTTATGAAGCATAAGTAAGAAAAGGAGGACATGTGACCCATCGAATGGGACAAAACAACTTAGGGGAGTTAGTAAAAAGCTTTTTTTATTATATAAATTGTCTTACATAAATTATTAATACTCATATTTTTCATTTCACTATTTTATGGGAAACTCGTTATAATAGGCTTACAATAAAAGACGTGAAATTAAAATTAAAATCAATGGGTTAGGAGGAAACTGTATTCATCAACTAGGCTAATGAGAATGGCTTTGTGACGATAAGATGTGTTGTTCAATTAGTTGTGAATTACATAAATTTTAAATTCAAACAGTTGTAAATATTTATTATTATATATTTACATGTTGATAGGTAATAGGAATTGGAAGAAGAAGAGGAGGAGGAGTGAAATCATTCATATAAGAACGATGAAGAGGATCGTATGGAAAAGGTTGAGGATGAAGATGAGGAAAATGACGAATATGAAGAGGACTAGTGCTTAGGAACTAATTTTATTTGTAATTTGAAAGGGAATTGTTACCTCTTTTAATTTCCAAATATAATATATTATACACTATTGTATTAAAAATCATAATATAAATAATATGTTTTTGATGTGTAACATGTGTTATTTTACTATTCATATCCAAATAATAGAATGATATTTTCTAATTATTGAATAAACTCATTTCATTTTATATTAAGAATCTTCAATATAATATACAATAACATAATATAATCATATAATTATATTTACAAATACATATATATATATATATATATATAGCAATTAATAGAATAAATAAAATTTAAAACAATATATTTACACTAAAACCAATAAATAAGTATACAATGGAATGCAATATAATTATTAGTAAATTAATTATATTATTTTAAAAAAATTATCAACCTAGTTTTGCATCACATTTTCACCACAAATTGGTGGTACAAATTTGGCATGAAAGTTGAGAAAATTTGACACATTTTAAAATGACTTAACATGTCAAACTTGTATAACATTTGTGCCACATTTTCTGAAGCAAATTCCAAGTAGAAAAAACTTCCAAAAATCCATTAAATTGTGAATTCGACACAAAGTTGACTTTCAAAAGTGGCGTTGTAAACGCTTTATGTTGTAGTGTATATTATATTATTAATTGGGAGTATTTTAGGATATTTTCTAACTTGGTTTTTCAAAAAGTTTACAAGTTCCTTGTTTTATATTAGTAGATATCATTTTTGGATGTGGTTTTCTACACCCTTTTAACCCTAGGTCATATATTGGGATATGGATAGCCATCCTGTGGCTAACGTAATCTATTATCATGTCATATCATATTTAATTATGCTTAGTGGGTCGGCCTTGGGGCTATGCATAATATATCGTGGTCTATATAGGAGTTAGATAGTAGGATATGATTATCATATTGAGCACTTGAGTCTTATTATCTAGTTTGGAGTTTTCCCTCTCGAAGTGTCAAAGTTATTGTACTTGCATATTGTGATCATTTCTTCTTTTTTTTTTGTTCATTTGGAGTTACATTACTATTAATATTTAGATCTATCTAATTAATTTCATTACAAGAGGTATCAAAACTTAATCTCAGCTAGAAATGCATCAAAACCCTAATTGTAAAGATTTGTCTATATCTCCAAAATGGTAGAGAGTTTTTCGCAAATTGTTTCCTCGGTGTTGTAAAATTGGTTGAACAAGATCCTCTCCAAATTTAAATATTTTAAATTTTTTTTACAAAAATTATATAAATGTTTTTATTAGTTTATAAATTCTATACCTAGGCTGCAATTTTGGGAATTCTTCTAAGCTTTTATATTTTTAGAAATCTTGCTAAAAATTAGATAGGTTTTTTATATGTTTTTATCTCTATTTATAAAATAACCTTACAAAACCCCAAAATATAAATTCCTACCCTAATCGTGTAACCCAATACCTAAATCATACAACATAATAAGGAAATCAACTAGATTCCAAAGGAAGATTCAAACCACTCCAAGAATGACTCCAAATAAGGAAGATATGAATTTGGAATCTTCAATTTTGGAGCATTGGAAGTATTTTCCCAACTTCAGGAAAGGGTTAATAATATGGTAAGTAAGGATGACTTCCACCATGATCTTCTTGAGTTGGAAGGTAAATTTTAATATAATCTCAACCAAGGTATTCAATAAGTGAATGTTGAATGAAGATGGAGTTGGAATCAATAAGGAAGGAGATTATGCCCCCTCTTTCAAGAATGGATTTAATTCCCATCCAAGTCACATGGATTCCTTAAGTAATGTATACCTATATCCAAGGAACACCAACCAAGAAGGATCATCTACAAAAATAGGTGGATCTTTTATCCTATGGATTAACATTATTCTAAAATCTGAAATGTGCAACTTAAATGTGAATTATCCAATCACTTAGATCAACCAAATGGAGAATTTTTTTATTTTCATCAAGTCTAAAATGGATAGAATGTGGTAATATAATCCTTGTATATATAACAAGATCAATTAATTTGGTATAGATGGATGTGTGAGAAAAAGAAAATAAAGGTCTCTCTATTACCTGGTTTATGTTCACTGATGAGATCCAAACACACTATAGTAATAGTGTTACAAAGAATTATTTTAGATAGATAGCCAAGTTATGCCAAACAGGTTCAGTCAAGAATTATATCCAATAGTTCCAAAATTTATCCTTATGAGTGAATGAAATCTCAAATAATCATCTAAATGACCTCTTCTTGGGTGGACTCAAGTATAACATCCAACTTGATGTTCACCTTCTTAATATAGGTTCAATATCATAATCCATGATAATTTATAATTATGTGGAGGAAAGATATTGAAGGGGTCTTACTAATCACAAAGGAATATATGCATCTAGCACCATGATTTCCCAAACTAACACAGCTTTAATCCCTAAAAATCAAATATAAAAATAAAAATTCAGATGTTAAAATTGTGATATGAAGTGAAGCAAATAAAATAACTGTCTTGAGAAGAAATTATTCTACATTTAGGGTCCTAATGAGGAATAAGATGAGGAGTAAGTAGTTAATATAGAGGAAGAGGTTCTTCGATTAATCTCATCCAACCTGCTCTTGTCATGTCATTTCAAGAATCAACACCCCAAAACACTAAAGGTTGTTGAGTTCATGAAGAAATAAAGGGTTAAATCATTAATTGGCTCTGAAGTACTCATTACTTCATCACCCATAAGTTGGCCTCATACTTAAATATTTTTGTTTTTCCAACCCTAGAGTTTTAGGTTGTGGTTATAGATGGAGGTAAACTTAGTTCATGAAAATTACATAATATTAGTACATATATGGGGTATTACCTGCTAGAGGGCCCCATGTATGTCATTTCAATGGGAGGAGTAGACATTGTGTTAGGGTTCCAATGGATTACTACTTTGGGAATTGTTGAGATGGACTTAAAGATTTATTCATGTAGTTCCATTCTCAAGGAATAAACTTGTAGTTGCATGGGATGAAGGTAAAAGCTCCATATTTGGTAAGTTCTCATCAAATATAAAAAATTATTAGGAAGGGTGTAGATGGTTTTGCGATACAATTAATTTCAATGGAATCTCTACCATCAAAATTACCTATACTATTATACCTACATGTCATTATTAATGAGCACTCAGTGGTGTTTGGGGATATGCCAAAAGGGTTGCCACCTAAGAGAGATCATGATCATGTTATTCAGCTAATACCATAGATCCAACCACCCGACATTCATCCTTGTAGGTACCCCTATCTCCATAAGAGTGATATTTAGAATATGATACAAGATATTTTGGAAGAAAGTATTATTCTCCATATTCAAAGTTTTTACTCTTATCCTATGGTGAATTTCATGAATAAATATGAATGTTTGTACATATGTGTAGACTATAGGAGAAAAAAAAATACATAGTGAAAGATAAATATCATATTCCTACCATTGAAGATTTATTAGATGAATTACATGGTATTATTTATGTTACAAAATTATATCTTCGATGAGGATACCATAAAATCATAATTTTTGATGATGATATTCATAAAACATCATTTATGAAATATGAGGTCGATTATGAATTTCTATTAATGTCCTTTGGCCTTACAAATGCACCATCTACTTTCTAGATTTTGATGAATTCATCTATTTTCCATTGTTTGGAAGTTTGTCTTGGTATTATTTTATTATATATTAATCTACAACAAGACTTATAAGGAACATTTACAACATGTCAATAAATTATATGACACTCTTAAACAACACCATATTTATACAAATACCTCCAAGTGTTCTTTTAGGGTAAGGGTGGTGGAATACTTGTGTAATATTGTGTCTAATAAAGGTGTAAACGTGATGCTCAAAAGATATGTTGACAGGGTTCTTCATCAATTTTGAGAACAATCTATAGGATGAAAATCCGCCAAAGTAAGAAGCAAGTCATAGAATACTAAGCATATCCATGGAAGAATATAAAAACTACTAAAGACTAAAGAAGCCACCAAACACTACATAAAGCCATGGATGTCTATAAGAAATTGTAACACAAAGAAGACTAGAACAGAATGTAGACTTAGCTGACAGAGTCACGTCTAAAAGAAGTGTCTTTTGAATACTTTTTAAAACATGATATTTTTGTACTTAATCACAAAGCTATGGATGTGAGTGAGAATGTGTAGGTGATAATAAGACATTAAGTTCTTATCAAGGTATATATATATATATATATATATATATATATATATATATGTATGTATGTATGTATGTATGTATGTATGTATGTATGTATGTATGTATGTATGTATGTATGTATGTATGTATGTATGTATGTATGTAGATATCTTTGTATGAATGAATGAGAGTGTGTGAGATGGATGTGAAATACTGATGTAACATTTATTATATATAAACAAAGAATGATGTTTGATGAAATATGTAATTTTACTTTCTTTCTGTAGTTACATTATTTCTATTCATATTGTGAATCTAAATATCATTCCTGGAACATATTTAAAGAAACACAAAACTTCTTAACCCTTATGCTATTGTCAAGGCTTAAGGAAAACATACCTGGTTATGTTTTGGTTTTATAAATATAGCTACAAAGAAAAAGGAATTCCATAAAATGGACACACTTAAAATTTTGGGAAATACAAAAGGAAGACACAGATTATTCATCATTTTTTTGTCTCGAGGGCGAGACAACGTTTGAAGTTTGGGGATGATGTTGACAGGATTCTTCATCAATTTTGATAACAATTCGTGGGAGGAAAATCCACTTGAAGTAGGAATTAAGCCACATAACACTAAGCATATCTGTAGAATATTGTGAAATTTGTTAAAGACTACATAAGCTATCATATACTACATAGAGTCATGGAGGTCTATCGAAACTCAAACACAAAGAAGACCATAATAGAATGTGGACTCGATAATAGAGTGACGTAAAAAATAAGTGTCTTTTGACTAATTTATAGGGAAATTATATTTATTATACTTAATCATAAAATTTTTGGTGTGAGTGAGAATGTGTGGGTGTTAATAAGTGAGTGGGAATGTGTGGGTGTGAATAAGAGAGTAAGTGCTTATCGAGGTATATGTATGTATGAATGTAAGTAGAAATATGTACATGAATGAATGATAGTATGAGAATGTGTGAGATGGGTGTGAAACACTTATATTAGACACAAAATCACTCACTTAGGTACATTTCTAGATACTAAAAGAATACTTGCATTCATATGATTCCTAAGTGAGAAAACTAGTAATTAATAGCTATCTTTGGCTTTTTTGTGTTTTCTTGTTTTCTATTTGGTCTTACACACCCTATAACCCATTTGATACTTCAATTTCTTATCTTTTATGGATTTAGACACCAACGCCCATGTGTCCTCATCCCCTCCGGGCACCCCCAGGCGTCTTTCTACCTTACTTTCTCTTTTTGGGCCTCTTTTATCTTTTGGGCATCTTATTTTCTTATGGTTCAACCTTCCAGTTTTCAATTATGAAATTCAACCAAGGTAATCATATAAATACAAAGCTATGTGACCAAAATAAAGTACCAAGATCTAAACATATATTATCATCACCTAAGCTTGCATCCAAAGGCATCTAAGAGCATAAAAGGCATCCATCTAGCATCCATTCAAGAGACAAGGGATTGCATTTTATGCATAAACTGCATAGGAAGGGGAATTTCATTATTCCATCCACACATCTACTTACATTGGTACATCTAGCTATCGACCAATATCAAGTGCACTTGCATAAGGGATTCCTAGGGAATGATTCTTAAACATACACACAAGAACTACATGGAGTTTGAGATGTAGTGAAGTTCTCAGTCAGGTGACCATCAAGGTCAGTCTAACTTCCCATATTGAATATTTATTTTTTTGGGATTTGATGTAGTTTGAGGGTTTTGTAGCTTAACATATTTTTATAGGTTACAGGTAAATTCTTGCAAACAAGGTATGACATACATGTGACTAACAACGACTACCAACAACACTTGTGTGACACCAAAAAATCACATTCTAATCTCTTGCAGATCACTCACGGGGCCCAATAGATATCTCGACACCTAATCACCCTCGCCCCAATCCAAGCGATCTAGTCTAGCTTTATCCGACAACTCCATATTTTACAGAGCACATTTGTGAAATTTTTCCCTTCCTCTCTCTCACACACTTAGGATTTTATATCTTATTAGCTTATTGCTTATGCATATTGTATCTAATAGTTGCATATCATAGTGTACAATAAGTTACTTTGCAATTAGGGTTTATAATTTTATCTATTTTTGTTAAATCATTTGGTGAACCCGCATTCGAACACTCTAGGATCCTCTCACCATGGATATATCCATCCAAGCCTTCATACAAGATAATCTTGACCGTAAGTTTAGAATAGACACTCTCCTAGATAATCCTTACTTTCTTCCAATACTCCTCCATACCATGTCTATAAGTTGTTTATAGCTACATTTTTTTAACCACTTACTTTCCCATCTACTATAGCTACCACTCTTTCCATTTATGATAATGATCCTCCTCATTATTTTCAGGCTCGTATCTTTCACATAGGCACTAAGCAAGTACTAGTTGATAATGGATTGAAACTTAATATTTGTAATCTCATTGTTATTAAACATATTAGACTTTCCTTAGCTCATGTCAGTCTAACATCCATTTCTATCTTTAGCTATGATTCTTCCGCATGGGCACTATCACTTTACCTCTCACAGTTGGGCCTAAAAATATTCCTATGGTATTCTTTGTTATCAATGCCAAAATCCAATACAATTTCTTACTTGGTATGCCATGACTTCTTGATATGAATGCAATACCTTCTATAGTTCATCGGTGCATTAAGTTCCTACATTATGTAGTAGGCTATTCATATACTATTATTTTTACCATGACCCATTCAAATATTGCAACTTAGACCCACTCACTACTCTCCCTACTCCACTTCTCTATCATAATTTTGGTCATCCCCATAATCCTCCTACATATCTCATTGATGATTATCAACTAAAAGAACATCTTGCACCTACCACATGCATGCTTCTTCTCGAATGATATATTTGTGCATTATACATCATGTCATATGCTTTGTATCTCCAACAACCCCCTATGTCATCACCTCATACTTTCACATGCACTCTTTTCATACATAACTCTTATTGGCCTCACATTCCATTCGATTGATACCACTTGCTATGACATCGTTTGCACACACAAGGGTTTGTCCTAGCTTGGATTCACACTTGATGCTCTCCTACCACCACCTCATTCTCCTTATCTTTATCATGGATGAGTCTTTGTTACCACTTTTTACGGACTTCAAATCATCCATTTATCGATGTCATACACGTACTCCTTGTTCCTCCTCACTTACAGTTGGACATTCATGTCTTGATTACATTGGTGGAACTTTGGATCTTAATCATAGTAGTATCACATTTCCGATGCCTTTTTGCGACATTTAGATTTTCAATGATTCATTTCTTGGCTATACTCAAAATCTCACATGTTGGTATGCACATGGTTTTCCATAACCCACATTTCACTCAAGAAGAATATGTTATGGGCATGTAAAATTTACGCCGCAATGGCTCTTTATATGATAAAACCCATACTATTTCTTACCAAGTCTCTAATCCCAATCTAATTGGATATAATATTGAGAATGACGATCTTCTTGATAATGTTACTTAATTCTTCTTTAGATCATACACTTGGGGAATCTTGCTTACTTCCCCTTCCTAGCCTTATCAGTGTGTCTATCATTTCTAATATCATGCTCCATGCTTCACATATAATTTTTTCTCATCTCTCTCATATATCATGATACATAAACTTTGTATGGTCATTACCCTATGAAGTACTCTTGTGTTAAGGTTCACACTTGACCTGTTGAGGGCATATTCATGCTTTGCGCTTCATAATACATCTCTCTAGCATTCCATTCTCACAAATCATACTACCCTATGATGCACTCTAGTTCCATGGTTCATACTCGACTGTTGAGGGTCTAAATCTGAAATGAACTTCACCACGTACTCCTTTCATGTTCTATGCTTCATAATCTATCTTTCTAGTGTAAAATTTATACCATTCCCCAATGACGCACTCATTTTCTATGGTTCATTCTTTATTTTTGAGGGTATTCTATAAATGAACCTCATCTCATACGACACATCCATTAGGGGAACATTTCTCCTATCACATTTATACATTGCATTACCATTCCATTTCAATCATTCACGTCATATTGTATATCTTGGTTGTACATACTCTTGCTTTCTTCTACTTACATGTAAACTTTTTCCATGTTAGATGATACTTTGTTTGTCATTATCTTTTATATATACATATGCACGTTCATTTGGTCTTTTTGAGTGAATGAAAATCTTCTATAGCTCTCTGCATGCAACAATGATGATTGGTATAGTAATTTTTACTAGTCCTACAAAGGCTCATAAGGGCATCTAATTGCTCACACATCACATGTGTTATTATTACATTATATAATACTTCCTATTTTTACTAGAACATCACTTTAAATTCATACATACACATCTTGACATACTTTTGATCTTTCTAACATTCTAATGTGTGCTTCATGTGCAACATTTACTTTGCAGGATTATACGCCACCATGGTTATCTAATTTATCTTGCTTGCTATTGTTTGAAATTGTATGCTATTGTTTGTGTTTTATGCCCTTTGTATTATGTGCACATGGTATGCTTTTAGACGCTTCTACCTATATTTTATTGTGACATTATGAGTGATGTCCACTGCATTTGAAATCTTCTTTACACTCTGTCTATGTTGTCTTCCTACTTGTTACATTGTCGTATATTGCATGTTTTCTATCTTTGTATACTAACGCATGTTTCTAGCCACCTTGTTTGCATTTTCCTTAGTTTTTATACCATGCGCATCCCCTCCCGCCATGTAGGCTATCCACTTCAGCTCAATTTTGGGTCCTCTCCTTTAGACCACATTCTCCTATCGGTGTCACATGCACCTCGGATGAGGGGGAATACATTTGTTGAATCCGTCGCCCCATACATTAGCTCAGCGATATAGTTCATATATGCACAATACATAATCATAACAGTCCTACAATTTCAGAAATGGACCAAAATTTGAATTGGTTCTTCAATTCAACATAGACACAAGTGCCCAGATACGAGATACTAGCACCTTGGTGCTCTTGACCTCTCCTGGGTGCCTATGTCCTGGGGCACGTATAATTATTTTCTCATATTATCACATTTTATAGAGGATTTTTCACAGTACACGGACAATCCTCGAGTAAAAATAATTCATTATTTCTCCATTTCAATTCAGAACAAATACATAAATAATATGGTAAAACTTAGAACAAAATACGATCACATAATTTGTATTGGTGTATAATTGGGAAGAATTCATGGAAGGAGATTGAAATTAGACCTCTCTCCCCAAAAATATTCTATCGAGGTGTGAGATCACCCAAAAAAATCACACTTGGCTTGAGATCTCCCAAAAACCTCATTTTTGGCATGAGATCACCCAAAAAAATCTCTATTAGCGTGAAATCACCCAAAAAATGCATTGTATACAGTATGTTTAGGAAATCTTTCTATCTTTTTACACTCATGATCATCAAGTGCACACTTTTCTTTTACCAATCTTTCACATTTACATACTTTTACAAAGTTTTCATGATATATGACTTTGACTACTCTTTTGCTCTTCTTTTACAGTCCATCCTTAATACGTAATAATAAATATCCCTACATCAAGTACAAAAATACGTAAAACATGGTATAACATAATATGCTTCACACCTATGCTCATTTCCTCTTTCTTAGCTTCCATGCTTCATGTTTATCATTTCACACTTTCACTTGTATCTATGACACGTTATCACCATCACATTCTACATGGTTATCAGGTATGTATATCTTATCTACTTTATGTTATTGAGTATTCACTCAACAATATAAAGTGGGGAAAATGTAGACAAAAATCACACACTTGGGTACATTTCTAGGTCCTAAAAGCATGTTTGCATTCATATGATTCCTATGCGGGAATTCTAGTAATTGATAGATATCTTTGGCCTTTTGTTTTTGTTTCTTGTTTTCAATTTGGTCTTACACACCATACATCCAATTTGGTACTTCACTTGCTTATATTTTATGGCTTTAGACACCACCACCTAGCTAGGATGCCAATGTTCATGTGTTGCCATCCCCTTTGGGAACCCTTGACCTCTATCCATATTAATCACTCCTTTTGGGTCTCTTTTATCTTTTGGGAATCTTATTTTCTTATGGGTCATCCTTCCAGGGTTGTCAATTATGAAATTTAAACAAGGGAATCATATAAATACAAAACTATGTGACTAGAATAAAGGACCAAACTCTAAGAATCTATTATCATCACCTAAGATTGCATCCAAAGGCATATAAGAGCATGAAAGGCATCCATTTATCATCAATTAAATGGAAAAGGGAATGCATTTTATACATACATCAGCATAGGAAGGGGAAGTTCATTATTCAATCCACACATCTACTTACATTGGTACATCTAGATATCACCTGCTATTAAGTGCACTTGCACAAGGGCCTCCCAGTAAGGTGATTATGACACATACACACAAGACCTACAAAAATTCTGAGATGTAGTGTAGTTCTTGGTCATAAGTTCACTCAATTAGGTGACCGTCGGGGTTAGTCTAAATCCCCATATTACATCTTTATTTTTTTGAGATTTGATGTATTTTGAGGGTTTTACATGTGAACATATCTTTACAGGTGTTACATTTATATTCTTGTAAGTAAGGTATGACATACAAGTGAAAAACAATGAATACCAGTGACACTTGTGTGACACCAGAAAAATCATATTCTAAGATCCTCTATAGTAAAGGGCACCCAAAGAGAGGTCTCAAAGACCTAGGTTCACTCACCTCGCCTCTAGGCACCACGATCCAAATTTATCTGACAACTCCATATTTTACATAACATAGTTGTGATAGTTTTCCCTTCCTTTTCATCATTTTCCCCAGTCTAGATCACCTTTAGAAAAGTGTAAATCAGCTAAGTTCTTTCCTCTCTCTCTCCCACTTAGGGTTTCGTATCTTATTAGTTTATTTATTGTGTTAAATTATATCTAGCAATTGTATATCATAGTATACAATCATTTAATCTACAATTAGGGTTTATTATTTTATCTATTTTTGTTAATTCATTGAAGTAACATTTATTATATATAAAGAAATAATGATGGTTGATGTAACGTGTAATGTTTACTTTCTGTAGTTACATTATTTTTATTCATATTTTGAATCTAAATATCATTCCCGCACATATTTAATGAAAGGGAAAACATCTTAACCCTCATCATTTAATAAAATACGTATATGTTATTAAAATATGATTTTAGAAATCTGTTACAATGATATAAAACAAGATATAAATGATTTCAATCTTTTATATATGTAACTATGTAAGCAAATATAAAAGGTAATATACTTAACTGATTTTTGCTTATCCCAAAGTATGTCCATTCTTAAAGGAGTGATGATAATATTGTGTAGATTACTCGGGAATGCTCGATAAAATGTATGTATCTCACAAAATGGCTAAGAAACGAGTGCCTAGGCAGGGGTGAGGGCACCCAGGGTGCTAGATACCTCCTTTGGGCACTAGAGTCTCAGAGAAGCTTAAAACTTGATTTCTTCAAAGTGTCATTAGGGTTTTGCACTTATTTACTAATGATCACCTATGTTTCTCACTTAAATCATCAAGGTGTCTATAATCCTACAACACAAATAGTCTCCTTTAAAATCCCCAAAACAAATCAAATCCTAAAAAGGAAAGATGCAAAATGGGAGTTCAAACTGTCCTCACTATCAAAAAAGTGAACTTATGACCAAGCATTACACTACGTCTTCAACCCCATGTAGTTCTATGTGTTTTTATGTGTAACAATGCTCCTAGGTTTCCCTTTCACCGGTGATGCCAAGGTAAAGGTTGTCAGCTAGAGATAGAATGCAAATGTGTGGATGGAAATATGAACTTCCCCTTCCCATGCAAAGGTGTGTATGTAGAATAGTAAGCCCAAGATGTAGTTTATTTTAGTATGTAGATATATATCCCTTCATATAAATTTCCCTCCATTATAATGGTATATATGGTGTGTTTATATAGGGATATCTTTCTTGAATTTTGACACTAGTGACACAACATGTTGACTAGGACATCGGGATAGGAGTAAGAAAAATGAAAAGGTTGACCACAAATGTCAAAAATGTGAACAAAAACAAAGAGGATAGGAGTGCCCAAGTTAGAAAATAGCACTGGGTGCTAGTGTCCAATCACGGGCATTAGTGTCCTGAGATAACGATAAAAAAGTAATATTAATGATACACGTGGATCCTTTTGACCCGACTAAAACTAGTTACTGAATGACGAGATGTGAGAGATAAAAATAACGAAACAATCAACAAAATTTGATGGACTAGAAGGTGTGTCATCAAGTGAATAATTTTCTTACTCAATATCCATACATAAAATAACATACCTTGCGGTATAGTAGAATAGTATTATGTGCGTGATTTTGTGTCTACATTTCCCCCTTTATGTTATTTTAATGAAATTCAAGTAGTGTAAAGGAAGTAAGGAACATACCTATGAGAAATCTAGTGAATTCATGTGGCGAAGTACACACATAATATGAGAACATATAGTGTGGTAAACCATGGATCAACGTGCCAATCCATGTGGTGTAGATAGAGATGGAAAAGCTGCTATAAGGATCACTTGGAGAATTTGATTATTTTATTTTGAGTGATTTGGAGATTTTGAATCGTTAATAGAGATATGACGGGTAATGAGTGATCAGTTCCTAATGAGATGTTGTATGTGTGAAAAATGAAGGATTTGGGCATCATGCCACCAAAGGAAGAGTGTT